>PKRV01000157.1:945829-1272646 GCA_003709505.1 Hyphantria cunea
ACGTTGTGGCTACGTAAATCTTGCCGTTGGATGTTTTTAAGCCGCCCGAAGGCCTCCAACTAAGCTTCACGACTGTTATCGTATGATAACAACCGGGACCGACTGCTTAACGTGACCTCCGAATCACGGAGACGCTCATGGTAACATGCCACTAGCGGTCACCCATCCAGGTACTGACCGCGCCATCGTTGCTTACCCTCGGTGATTGTTTCTAATCACCGAGTGCAACTGGGCTATGAGCGCCGAATAAAAATCGTGAAAAAAATCTTAAGGTCTAATCTCTAAACATGTTTATTGTTCAGATGGCTCGCCTGTTCTACCACGAGCCTCAGTTCGCCATATTGGATGAGTGCACCAGCGCAGTCTCCGTGGACGTCGAAGGTCAAATGTATCAGTACTGTAGAGAGGTCAGTGTCACTCATATATCATAATAACAATAACAAATATTTCGGATATCTAACACTCAACGCCATCTAGTCTCAAGCTAAGTAGAGCTTGTGTTATGACTTACGGGTACTAGACATAAATACATATTGTTTAATGTTTTTTTGTAAATACATACATTTCATACATGGAAAACACTCAAAAACCGAATATGTGCTGATCATACAAAACATTTGTTACGAACCGGGAATCTACCCGTGACCACTTGCACAGCAGTCGCTTACGCTTCCAATGCGCCAATAAGGCAGTCAATAGTTCGCTAACTTTGCTAAGCACGGTAAATTGAAGTACTTTTGATATCCCGCAATACTCACTAATGACTCGGTCTTAAATTACACGGGCATAAACATAAATGAAACTTTAGCAATCCAACATTGATGTTTCGGTGGCTTATATCCATTTTATATTTACTTTGGTCAAATTTGGTCATAAATCACACGGACATAAACACAAATGAAACGTCAGCACTGCAACATTGATGTTTCGGTGGCTTATATCCATTTTATATTTACTTTTGTCAAATTTGGTCATAAATCACACGGACATAAACACAAATGAAACTTTAGCAATGCAACATTGATGTTTCGGTGGCTTATATCCATTTTAAATTTACTTTTGTCAAATTTGGTCATAAATCACACGGACATAAACACAAATGAAACGTCAGCACTGCAACATTGATGTTTCGGTGGCTTATATCCATTTTAAATTTACTTTTGTCAAATTTGGTCATAAATCACACGGACATAAACACAAATGAAACTTTAGCAATGCAACATTGATGTTTCGGTGGCTTATATCCATTTTAAATTTACTTTTGTCAAATTTGGTCATAAATCACACGGACATAAACACAAATGAAACGTCAGCACTGCAACATTGATGTTTCGGTGGCTTATGTCCATTTTAAATTTACTTTTGTCAAATTTGGTCATAAATCACACGGACATAAACACCAATGAAACGTCAGCACTACAACATTGATGTTTCGGTGGCTTATATCCATTTTAAATATACTTTTGTCAAATTTGGTCATAAATCACACGGACATAAACACAAATGAAATGTCAGCACTTCAATATTGATACTTCGGTGCTATATATCCATATAAAACTTACTTTCTTCAGACGGTCAGAAATCACACGGACATTATATTTTATACTAAAGAAACATCAGCGTTGCAACATTTATGTCGCTTTTGTACTCTTTTATGTCCATGTTCAATATTACCTTCCTAAAACTTGGTCATAAATTCCCACGGACATAAACAGCGGACGCAGCGATGAACAAACCATTTATTAAGTTCAAATAAATTTTAGAAAAAAATGTGTTAAACAGTTATAATTTTTTTCAATCACAATTTCTCCACATTCAAAACTCCCAAGGTAATTTTCGAAAAACTCATAAATAAATATAATTTCAGGTGGGCATTTCCCTGTTCACGGTATCACATCGCAAGTCCTTGTGGAAACATCACGACCATTACTTACAAATGGACGGCCGGGGAGGCTACGTCTTCGAAGAAATCGACAATGAGACGCAGGAGTTTGGCTCATGATCATTTACATACAATAGGGTAGATGACACCTTAGTCAAATCAGTTACTTATTATCATCTGTCAAAACGATAACTTTGTATGAAATATGTACTTGTGACGTCACTGTTTTAGTCTACTCAATTGAGAAATATATTTCAATGTTTCTTTGATTAAAATTTGTAATAGAAATGAAAAAATATAATAATTATATTTACCGAGATGTCTTGTGATATTCGTTTTAATGAAGAAGACATCGGTATTTATTTACGATACAGTCATCTGCCTAATACTTGTAATATGAACGCACTAAAAAATCAATGACTTTTATAGAAAATCATGTTATCATTAATTTTTGTATAATGTCATTCAAGTTTACTGTGTGAATACTATAGCTTTTGCTATTTTATTACCCGATTTTAATCCAAAAAGAGGGTTATAGTTTTAGCAGTTTATGTTTGTTTGTTCTACCGTAGCGCCTAAAGAACCGATTTTAATGGATAAAGTGTCAATAGATTCGTAATAATGATCTGGGAGACAGTCTGTATAATTTTTTTCAATAGTTTTTATTGTTTGGGTGTATTTTTGTTTAACTTTTAACTATATGATTGACGCTTTCTTGAATATCGCCTCCAAATGCGAACATTCAAGATGACTAGAAATTGAAAATACATCGACAAGGAAGGTGTGACGATAGTGTGTTTGATTTTGATGCACACTGATATTCTAAATTCTTTACACAAATTACCATCGACAAGTATGTATATTGATAAAAGAATATATTCATTACATTTTTATCGTTAGTTTATAATCCCCTAATTTTTACCTGCGGCTTCGTTCGCGTGTATGTCGGTTAACGCGACAAAGAGTAGCCATACCAAAGTATCTCCATCCCAAATTTCTTTGAAATCGGTGCAGCATTTTAGCCGTGAAAGTGTAAAAAGCAGGCACTGTGGAATTAGACAAATACAAAAAAAATATATAAATCTATATTGTTCACATAGTAAATTTCAAAATGAGCAGTAATTATAAACAGTCCTGACAAATTCGCTCGAATTTCGACACACCTTGAGATCTTAAGAAAACTGTGATATGGACCAAGGTTAATGGTTGTGTTAGAATCGACCAAATTTGTAGGTCTGTTGAGCTCCCCGTACTAGATAGAACAATTTTACGATCATATTTATATTAATTATTTATATTATATCATTTAAATGAGTATGTATTTTTATATCATACAATAAGAACCTTTTTAACCCCCGACGCAAAAAGAGGGGTGTGTCTGTCTTGTTTGTGTGCGTGTGTATCTGTCTGTGGCATCACAGTTCTCAAACCGACGACCTATTTCGATGCCGTTTTTTATTTGAAAGCTAGTTTACTTGCGGTGGTTCTTAGCTATGTTTGGTTAATATCGGTCCAGCAGTGTTAGAGTAAGAGCTTTTTTCCAAAATTATGTAAGGTATTTTAGGCGTATGATTATTCGATGGGCTTTGCGCGGGGGGTTTTTAAATTTTTAATTTTAGTTTGTTAATAGATCGTTGTTATGTATTCACGTTACAAGAGCAGCGGTTATGTAAATAAATACAAACTTGTATTGTGAAAACGACAAACGGTACGGACGGTAACGATCTTTGTAGAACATCTCTTAGCAGCACAAAGAACAAAGTTTACAATAAACAGAATATAGTTATTTAACTTCATTAACAGTCTAGCAGTCCACTGCTTGACATAGATCTCCTTAGAAAAGAGGTTTTGTCCGACTCTAGCACACTGGCACCACAGATTGACATGACATAGGGTTGCCAGATTAAAAACTTATCAAATCCGGGACAATTCTAAAAAAAAAGGCAACGGTGTCGGGTCGCTCCGTTGTGATCATAGTAAAAATATCTTGTTTATAATTGAATTTTGGCATTTTTATTCGTTACTCTTAGCTTTGCTCAATGCTTTGCAAAACTGATAAAATTTCTGAATAAGACACGCCAAAATTGATAGTTGTCTGCAGTTCGGATTTGATTAAATTCGTATCGCTCTTTAGTCCATATACTCTTCAATTGGCTAAATTCTCTTACGCAAAAAGCGTTGTTAGAATTGAAAGAACAAAACAAGCTACTTTTTTTAAATTAGTAAAATTTGTCGACTTGTTATTTCGGAAGCGCCTTACATACAGTTTTCAAACATTCGAACTGCCTATATATTCCATATCTTGGGAAATTCAGGAAGCATTTTCCCACCACTCGCAGGCAGGCCTGCTATCGCAATCGTTGTTAGTCTATGTTGTAACAAACCAAGTAGGTCCATTTACTGAACACGGGATGACGCTAAATTCCGGGCCACTCCCGTATAACCCGGACATCTGGCAACCCTAGTATAACATGATGTTATTCTGCATAGATTGCTCCTTTATTCGGTTCTTATGACACCCACGGGATAAATAGAATATAATTATTTAACTTTACATGTAATAAAATGTCCACAGTGATTCTTTATTGCAAATCAAATGAACTATACAGGTAGATAAATATTTCATATTGTTATATTATAATCGCAATAACATTTTATTTATTTATTAAATGTGATATTTACGATAATCGCATGAACAAAAATATTTTATAAGATTTTTTTTTTCATTTACATTTTATAATAATGTATTTTATGGAGTTAATTATTGATTTACTTATTTGTTAGAAAAACTTGATATATTTTAATTTAGTCGTTTCTATGTTACACACGGTAGCTTTTTAGACTTTTGTCTTGATATTTAAATTATACTAATCGGTCCTTGTGACGTAAGATTATGATAAAATACATAAACAACTTATTTTTTATAGAAATACATACATGTGTCAAAACCAGGGTCCAAGAATTGTTCGTGGAAACCATTGAATTGACTTGGAATGTGTTTGTTGTTAAAACACGTGAAAATATTGTACATATATTTTAATATTAAATTGGTAACTGATAACTTAATCTGGAGTCAAATCAATCAAGTCTTAACATCAAAAATCAAATATATAAAAGTCTGTTAAGGGTCTGTTCACGTTACTTAATTTTTTTTTTTTTTTTTTTAAAGACAACTCCCGTATTAGGAATATACATTCCTGTGTCACGGGGATCTTTACAAACATACATGAAACGGACACAAAGTACACAAATTAATGAATTGTAATCTTTACTATAAATGTTTCTGCTATTATTACTATAATATCTAATTCATTGCTAAATTGTCGTTAATTTAACGTATTTCTATAACTATTTTTAAATATAAAATGCCTTGTTTTTAAGTCTGTTTAACGGTTTTCTACAAACTTAATAACTAGCCTAAATTTATTTTCTTCTTCTTCAAGTTTACATGTTATTTGAATAATTATTTTATATACTCCACACCTCGATCCGGAACTTTCCAATAAGTTCTTGTAACATTAATGTGTAATGTTGTAATAAAAAGGCAAAACTTGTGCGTGTAACCTTTGTATTTACTAGTGCTAAAGATATATGTCGATTGTAGTTACCATTTACAAAGGAATATATATAATAATTTATTAGTTTGTAACAATTACTGATTAACTTATGATAGTGATCAAATCCTGAAATACAATAATATGCTCTATACATAATATACTGTAACATACTTGCACTATTTCTAATTTGTTTAGCTCCGTTTGGTCTTAATTTTTAGAAAGGACAATTATTCTGAGAGTTTTAATAGTGATACACATTAAGCACTTTGTCAACATGTCGACGCATAACCGCAGTTTGAGCTTATGAAAAAAATTAAGTAAAGCAATTATTTCTGTTGGAAATAACAATTTATATTTTATATTTTACGTTGTCATCTCTATCATGTGTGTTCAGCAATTATCAACTGTATAAAATATTAGATCAAATGTATAAAGTATTAGATCAACTTTCAATGTTAATATAACTAATCATTATTTTTTCAGAGGTGAAAATATACCTTTGAAATATAACTGAAGTCAACAGCCGTATAATGTAATTCATCAGTAACTTCCAGAAGTCGAAAGTTCATAAAACATGACTTAAGACTTAAGTTTGTATACTGGTAAAAAAAGATTATAATGTGACAAAAAGAGCCTGTTTAATTAGAGACTTTAAAATTATTAGAAACACGAACATTCTTTATTTAGCATCGATGACATCATACCTACAGTAAAAAAAAACCCGGCATATATGAGTCGGACTCGCACACCTAGGGTTCCGTACAAACTTATAGGTATATTATATATATTTATTTAAAATATATAATATATCTAAATGTATATAAAAATTTATGATTTCGCAATGTTTCCTCTGTGTGTTATCTGTGCTGTAAGATGTTGCTTCATACCAAATTTCAAAATTCTGAGTTCACTGGAAGTTCCTGTTTTGAAGGATCCATAAACGGCTGTGCGCTTTGATTGCGTTGGCTTGAGACCTGAGTATTCGATATGAATTTCAGCTTCAAACCTCCACGCGTTTCTCAGAAAAAGGGCCTTGACAGACGAACAACAAAGTGATCTTATAAGACTTTCATTATTTTCCTTTTGAGGTACGAAACCCTAAAAAGACTTAGTAGTAACTAAATATAGGAAAACATTTGATTTTCTAAAAGAATCCAGTTTTTTTATGGATTTGTTTTCACTTAACTGTGCATATAAAAGGTAAAAGTATATTGACTATTAATAAAAATTAAAACTCCCCGCTCAGAGACAATATTCCTTCACTTTCTCCTTGCAATTATCAAAATTTGTAAATGGTCCCACATTATATGGAAGCAGTATATTTTCATGGACAATTTTATTAATTATGTGATCGTCGATTCTGTGTTATAAAGTAAATATCTAGAATAGTCTCATGTATTTCTTGGAACAAATCCATAACAGGAGTAACTAGCATTAGATTTGACAAACAAGCCTTGGTCTATGCCTACAAAGATGGCAATGACCTGACTTTTGCTTTTTTGTCGTTTATTTATTAAATCAATGTTGCGTAAAATAACTAGGCCATGTCATTGCCTCGTGCTACAATGCTCTGTGTTTTAAGAAATCTGAAAACCAATATATATTAATGTTTCTGTAAAAACGTATTCATGTGACATTTGCTGTGATAGATGTTAAGTTTTGTTGTTCTAATTGTGTTGGTGGTGCTGGGTTAATAAAGAAGGTTGAGGAAACTGTTTATTTTTATTGTCCACTACAATCCTGTTTTAATACGTCCTAAAAATTATGACACAGTTTTTGTGGCAGTTGTCACATATAAATTAAAAACAGAACTAAGAAATTGCAAAGCTAAATAATACTAGTTGATCATTTATTTGCATTAGTGCAGCGCAGTTCAAAGCGCCACTGACCAAATGAAGAGGTGACGTCATGTGACGTTTGCGTCTGCGTTATTTCTGACGTTTATTGTTGACGATGACGACATGAGAAGCTTAGCGCAGATACCGCATTTGCGTTAAGTACTGGTTTCCCCAGTGTTATGGTGTCGTAATTGTAATAAAAGGAATTATCGTTTACAAGATACTAAAAAAGTTAACCTATGGTTTTTTGTTACCTTGAGTATGTTATTATATTAGTTACACGAGTGTAGTTCCGAATGTAATTGAAATTTAAGTTGTTAGGAAGACATGTGAGCTTATAGGAAAGTAGCAACGAAACGCAAATAGTCAACGCTTCGCATCAGCTGTTGTGAAAAAAATTAACGGGATATATCGAACGTAAACTGGTCACACTGACGGCCACATCAAAAAACTGGGGGTCTGGCGTGACCCTGTTATTTCTATCCTACAATAAAATAGCTGTGTAATTAAAGATAACTCATGTGTGTTTCGAACAGTGTTAAATTGTAAATTTTAGTGTAGTTTATGAAGAAATTATGGAAAGGACAACAGGAACAGAAGTATACGGGTGTGGCTCGCCCCAATCCTCGGACATAACGCTGAATATACAGACTACCACGGGTGGTAATTTCACCGTCAGTTTGAACGGTAAAAATACAGTGGAACACCTTAAGAAGTTAGTGTCGAAAAAATTAAAGGTGTCGAAGGATAGAATATGCTTACTTCATCGCGAAAGGTGAGCTCTTTGAGTCGAGACGCCAAGCTTCTATTGTCAAACATATCACGGAAATATGTCGATACGATGACGCATCAGTGTTATTTGACTCGTGTAAATGAACTTGAGTTTTGTATTTACAGACAACTAAGGGATGGCACGCTAGAAGAGAACGGCCTACAAGACGGATCGCGGGTTATACTTCTGCCAAGCGTCGAGACAGGCCTGCTGGTAAGTGCGTCACGATGTGTCGAAACCCCCCAAGTACTTCTTGATAATCACGTGTTTCATAACAATTGCAAACTAATAAATAAATATTTGTAAATTAAATAAACAATGTCATATCTATTGACTAATCATTGTTAGTTTTTAATACTGTTACTTTGTTCATTACAGAGCCATAGGCCCGAAAACTCTGTGATGCAAGCACTGGAATCCTTAAATGATACCCAGGTTAATGACTTCTTAAGTGGTAAATCTCCACTCAATTTGACTATGAGATTAGGTGACCATATGATGCTGATACAGTTGCAGCTTTCCACCTTAAACTCCAGTTCTTCCAGTAGTTCTAGGTCTTTGAGGACGTCCGCACCTGCAAAGAGTACTATATCATCTACACCATTAAGAACTACAACAAAGTGTGACACCAGGGAATCATCCAGCCCTCAGACTACACCTCCTACCTGTACACCTGTGCCTATGGACCATTCCTACATCAGTAGTGATAGTGTTAAACCTGAAGCTCCCACATGTTTACCCCATGGTCTTCAAAAGGATTTTGAAATGCTTCAAAATTATTTTGATTTATACCGATCGCTTGCAGAAGAAAAGTTGAGTGAAAAACCTGAAACCTGTGATGATAAAGAAGAAACAGACATACAAACAGACTCTACAAATTATACAACTTCAGATATGTCTGATACATCATCATCAATGGAAAATGAACAATCCCCTATAAAATCCTTATCAAATTTGGTGTCTAGTCCTATAGACACTACTGAGGCCAACTTTCGTTCAGAGCAAACAACTCTAACAAATACTGTTAAGAATAATCTGATAAACTTTCTATCAAGAGATGACATAAATGATGTTATTTCAACATCAACAGCTACATGTGATAAGCAAAGCCAAAATACATCTTCTCATACACCAGACAGCTCAGACGACAGTGATAATTTTACGGATCAAAGTTCGTTCCTTGCTGAAAGTACTATTGACGAGTATCCGATGGAAAATCTATTTAACAGTGCAGTAGACAAAGGCTTGTTTGAAGAACAGGATGGATCTTTGATGGATAGAGAAATATCAAATTTGGCTACCACTAGTCATGGCAGTCAAGAAGCTAACTCAGGGACGTTGCCATCATTCCAAAGTATAAATGAACCCTTGAAAAATAAACGCTTTCAATATCTACTTCACAAAACTTCTAAATTCAAACATCCTATAAGTCAAAATAAACAGAAAGCATTCATGCAATCTGTTGTAAATAAACACAAAAAAAGGATGCAGAGTCGACAAGACACTAGTATGTCTCAGTCTTCATCGTCCAGAACTGAACCTTATATAGCAAATTCTAGGAAATTAATATTGCAACCTAGTACTAGTAGTAGTACTGGTCAAACAGATGATAATGCTACACCATCTACATCAAAACCAACTACATTTAAAGCTCCTGATGCTCCTAAAAAACCCCATCGAGTGTCACCACCATCCCCCGTAGACACCAAAGCTCTTATAGAAGCATCAAAAAATTTAACACAGAAACTAAAAAAGCTCTCCAAAGAAGTTCTGACCAACAAAATTGATTTGAGAGCTGCAGAGGAGTCAGTGCGTGCAAAGTATGGCCCAGGAGCTGTGATAGAGTCCATGAAGCATCATGGCAAAGGAATTTATTCTGGGACATTTTCTGGCACATTAAATCCTGCTTTACAAGACAGGTGAGGAACTATTTTTTTTGTACCTACAAACTTTACATATTCTAACTTTAATAACAAAATATCAATATTTATTTATAAGTACTACCCATGCGCGATAAGTTGAGACCTGAGCGCGGTGATGTCACTAACGAGTACAGGTTTAAACAAAAAATAGAACTAGCTTCCACCTGTGGCGGGATCTGCGAATGTTAGGTAGCTGTCTTCTATCGTAAAATGAATTACAATATTATGATATTTTACAATAAGAATAATAATTAACCTTAGTTGTCAGACTATAGATTTATTATGTATATCACTAAAAATGGTAGCCGATTGGTATTTTATTAAATAAAAGAAGTATTTATAAGATTATTTTCAATAATATTTTAGTCGTCAGAACTCATCGTCATCCTCCTACCCTAAGATTGGGATAATCTTATTGGGGTCGGTGCGCTATAACTCAGTTATGATAATAAAGTATATAAGTACTGTATCCTCATCAACGTCGCCTTGGAAATTCCCGTTGCCATGCAGGTTCTTTTGATTACCTGGTCAACAGGTAAACTAAACAGCTAGTTTCGCTTTTTGTTTTTGAAAAACTAACACTTTCAGCATGAGATTTCTTTCTCCACTACGCAAAGCTTTAACCCTCATTATAATACTTGTTATTAGATAACAATAACAATAAAACGGTCAAAAAACGTAACAGGAACTTTAACAATTAAACTTAATACGGACTACTACAACAAAACTAACAACGTTAGACAACAACACAACGCAACAAGATATGTGACTTAAGCCAGTACGAGACTAATATTTTAGTTATTATTATATTATATTATTCAGTTTATTATTTTTCTGAAAATAATAAAATATTGTATTATAAACTGTTGTTTATAACTTACTGACTTTTAATAAATCAAAAAAGGTGTTTCTTAAATATTTTCCCAAGTGGAATCTATAATTGGAACAAATATTCCATCATAGACCATAGCATACTGTACTGAATATATTTCTGACAAACTTACATGAAGATTACTTGGACTTTATTAAGTGGAATTTTTTACTTTCTATGCAGGTGCTTCAATGGCAACTTTTGTTCCATTACTTATACATTGTTATTTTAACCTACTTTACAGATATGGCCGACCAAAGAGAGATATATCGACCATCATTCATATACTAAATGACTTACTGTGTGCTGCACCACCCGTTGCTCTAGCTCAGGTAATATATAGTAATAAGATATGTTACAAGCTCCCAAATCAAATTTATTGATTTAGCACACACTCAGTTTTATTTTATTTCTGTTTTAGAAGGAACCTAGCCACGCGTGCATATCGGAAGAACCAAACAAATGTTTGGGGTGCAGTCAACCATCGTGTTCGTACGGACAATGCGACGGTCACCTGCCGTCGACATCCACCGCGCCTGTCAAGCCTTGCTCGTGCGAACTCAAAACCTGTCAGTGTAGACTTGAGCCTAAACTCTGCGCGTCATGTGTGGGCAAAGCCAGCAGCGAGATATGCAAGAAATGTGATACAGCCAAGACCGTAGCTATGGAAAACTCAAAAACTAAGTGCAAACTCGACCAACTCCGGCTCGTAATGCAGCAGAAGAAACAGAGGCGAGAAGCCCGGAAGCTAAAGCCTTACACCACTTCCCCTTCAAAGATACCTTCGCCTGAACAGGCGCCCGTCATACAGGAAGAAATTGAAACACTTGCTTAACAGTTAATGACGAATGCGTTATTTATTAACTCGCGCTTCTAGGTTTGTAACAATACAACGCCATCTTGTCTTGCTTTTATATGGAAATGACTAATTAGTTCAGTTCTCTCATTATATGTATCATGTAATTTAATTTATGCACAGGACTCATTCCAACTGCTACCATAAACAAATGACTTGATAGTTCTGAAGCTCTATTTGAAGCTTTCTTATTGTGTAGACAGTAGAACACGTGTATTTTAAATTTGAACAAAAGTTTAGTAACTATACAGATATGCTGTGAATTCTATTGAATTGTCTCTGAGAGTTGTCCTTAGGAAGTTGCCTAATCCAAGTATATTAGAGCTAGCTATAGACGTACATAACCTCAAGTGAAGCTTTGGTGTTTACGAGGATTCGGAGACATTATGGCAAGTGCAAATAATATTCTAAATTACCATTTGACCTAAGTTTGGATAGTACACCTAATAACTTTAAGTGTTATGATATGCATGTACAAATGATTAAGATTGATTAGCCACATTAGTAGTAGATAAAGTAAACCAGCACACGATGATGTCTGCGCGGCTTCTCATATGAGTTGTTTTATTTTAGATTATATTTTATCGGTTCGAACTAGACTCATTTGGGTATCTAGTATAATTTATAAAATCACTTGACTTATTAATCGAAGTACGTGTAACTTACGCATTTCTTGATACTTCTTTGTATAAAAAATTGTTTGATAAATAGGACGATTGATGTTTATCCCACTTTTAGTTATAATTGGCACTGTTATTCTTATAGTTATTTTATTTGTTTTATTTTTCTTTCCACTGATAAGTTGTTAAAGATAATAAAATGTTTCGTGCATTACAGATGTTTCGTTTAGTTTTGTTGTATTTTTAGATAGAATTTGAGGTTTACAAATTTTTACATATAAGTCAATAATAGCAATATATGTGAAATGAAATATCGCGGACGATCACAAGGAGGTCGCAGAACACTAGAAAGCGGTGTATATATTACATATAATGCAAGTTTTGGTAGCGATAAATTGCTTTTTTGAATATATTCATCTATTTTATAAAAAGTTTTATCGTTGAATTGCCTAGAATTAATTTAGGAGTTTATTGTGAAATGAATATCTCTGTGAATACTAATAAGTAGATAAACTAGTATCCCGAAACTAAACAATGGCAGATAACGGAAATTATTAAGTGTATTTAACAAGCAATAAACACGCTATTTATTTAAGTAACATAACGATGATTGCATAACATTTGATGGTGCTTTGACAAATCCTGCAATAAAATAAAAAAACCTTGATTTTAACGTGGCCTTCATTAGTTTGAGAAGAATATAGGGTATAGTTTTCCGTTAATCCAGTAGTAGTCGGTCGTGAGGCCTTCCCCCTTTCTACGTCACTGTTATGAACCCGGTTCAAAGTTGTTTGTTGGACTTTGAAGCGGCTAGTCACGGGTTGAATCACTTGACTAGTAACAGATTCCAGCTACTCAATAACATACAAACAGGTCTTCCGCGAAATAACAGTAATATTTTCCTCAATCCCATGATGGTAAGGGACCAAGATGTCAGGCCGTTATCTGGACGTCTTACAAGCGACGCAATAAATGAATTTCTTAGGTACATACCGTTAGTACCTAGGTCACGATTGTAATCATGACTGCAGGGCGATATTTATACTGAATTAGCTATTTAATATATTTTTTTTTGTTTGCTAATTATCGTACTGTACTCATTACTATATTATATTTGCTTAGACATGTGCAATGATAGCTGCTTGTATTTAATACAAAATCTTAGATTAAACAGTGTTATAAATGCTGCCATGAATTGGTTCGGTCTTCAGTCGTGACGAAATATTTCCTTTTATAAAGTGCCTGTTACTGTAAGGGTGCGTAAATGTATTTAGTGTTGTGCCATACGTGTTTATATAAGTTCCATATTTTAAATGTATGTGGCACTATTCCAGTCCGAATGTTCTGTTCGATCTCTTACCAATCATGTTCCTAAGATCTCAATGTTTTTCGACAAATTATAAATTTTGGCGACAATATTCTTCGGTCTTGTTTTTTTTTTGTAAATAAATTTGTTACCGTGTAATTTAGTCGTGATGAGTTTTTGTTAAACGGTTTTGAGGGAAAATCGTAATTGTTTTTTTTGTCCCTGTATTTGCATGCTAGTGAGGAGAATAAAGGTACATACAAAATTATTTTGTAGTTTTATAAAAACCCTAAGATAGTTGAATTTTGTAGGAGAGGTTTCCGAAAATGATGAAAGGGATCGGATCAGTTTTCTTTACATAATACATTAACTGTGGCAGTGGTAATAGCATTTATCCGCCTATAGAAAACTATTTAAGCGTGGATAACAATTATACCACAATTCTGTATCAGATGAGGCAGATACCTTATTAATAAGGCCGAAGTTTTGTAAAATATAATTACGTTTACCAAAAATATATTTTACTACCATTATGAAGGTTTGTATTTGTATCAAATAAAAATATATTATAAGATTCAAAAAGATGCAAACGAATTTATTTGTTATCTAAGTTTTTGATAACCTGTAACAAATAGGAACCTGCTATATTATGTATAAACTTAGTCACAAAAGTCTGACAATGTGAGAAATACATTTAAAGTGCAAAATCCAATGTTTAGAACATATTACAATGAAAATATACAAACAAGTACAATCTTAATACTTATCAGACATAATGTTGCAAGAATGTTATAACAGTAAAGAAAAGCTTCGGTAAACTAATCTAACAATTATTTGTATTGAAAGTGGGCAACTAACGTTAATAAATGAATTGTCTACACCCTTGCCACAATATAAACTATTCACATCCTTATTACCTTGACATTAACATATCTTACATAACTAACAATTACTGCTATTTTCATTTAAGTTCGTCGATTAAGCCGGTTTCAGATGTCAGATAACTTAAGCAGAAAGTCTCTGAAACATTGTAAACTTAAAACATTGCTTCTAAAATGTTCAAGCTACCTTGAATTATCTGACGAAGAAAACGGACCTTATATGGCTTTCCGCGCCTTTGTTCAGTCTTTCGTGTCCATTATAGTGTATAGAGTGAACATACAGAATGTTACTTGTGTCAATAAAACTTACAGTGAATTAATACAATACTAAAACTGGACTTGCACAATCTGCAAATTAAAAAGGAATTTTCGAACTTAACGATCGTTAATCGATCGATGCAAGCCTCTTCTATCTCTCAGTGAATAAACAAACGATTCCTTCGAGGTCCATAAAAACAAGGTCTGTACTTGTAATTGTTTTATTATAAAGTTCATTTATATAAATTAGCACATAACCCACACACGCGTAGCGCACACTACAACAGCGCCGTAGTCGCCGCTACAGTCCGTCCGTAGAGAGAGCGGAGCGACGGCTACGGCGTAGAACTACTATGATTTTAGAAGAGGAGTGTACTCATGCCGCCCATCTCGGCCTGCTCTTTGACGAAGATCTCGAAGTACTGGTAGATGATGGTGACGGCTAGCAGGATACCGGTGCCTGAGCCGATGGCTCCGAGGAAGTCGGCGAGGACGGATAGGGCGCCGATGCAGAGGCCGCCGAACGCAGCCGCCGTCGGGATGTAGCGGTTCAGCTCGTGGATCATCGAGTTGTCGCGGTGGCCACGCATCACCATCTGCTGCTCTTTCAGCTGCTTGGCGACCTGGAAACGGACACATAATTTAATTATATGGACGTGGCTCCAAAGTGCAAAATGCCATGAGCACAGTTGCTTTAGTTGTCGGTCGGTTAGATCCTGATCTTGCTTTTAGAAATTTATAGACATAATCACTTATAGCTATTTAAAATTTTAGTTCGATGTCGAATTTGTAACAGCTAAGTAATTGAAATTATGCAAGTTTCAGTAGGAAATTACTCTCTAAAAATGATCACTGTTTAATTATAAAAGCTCTCTGTGTAAAATTGAAATCCGAAAGTAAACTGATACTTAGTTTTAATGGTTTTAAAAAAACTATTTCATAAACTTTTTATGTTATTTTTAAGTTACTGTAACTTTTAATTAATACTTCAAACTAGTTTCACAACCAATGTTAGAGTCTAAATAGAGTTTCTAATACAATTACCTTTTTGGTATAAATAGTAAATTACATCCTTTTGTATAAAAAAATAATAATTAAAAAAAAAAGAGATCTATGGTAAAAAACACAAAAAGGAATCAATTTCTGATGATCTTTTTGTAAATTTGTTAAAGGCAAAAGATTTGAAAAAATAGTTTAACTTTAGGGGTTCAATAAGTTATTGGTTTAATGTTTTTTTCTTGAAATAGTACTTACATCTTTAGCAGAAGATCCAGAAACATCAATCCAGGTCTTAGAGAAGAAGGCACATGAGCCCAACATGAAGATGATGTACAGGACTGCATGGACTGGGTCCTGTGCTATGTGCGCGAGTGACTCCGGCGGGCTGAAGTAGTAGCACAACCCCCCTACAGGGTAGGCTCGGGCCGGACCACCACCACCCACGTCAGCCCACACTCCCAGTAAATTCACTAGAAAGTTGCCGCTGAACTTCACAGCCAACATCTAAGGGAAATCAGGAATAAATGATCAATGTTTTCTAATGGTTTATTTTCAAATGCTTAGATTTTACTCATAAAAATTAATATAATATTTGTTTCTTTAAAAACATAGAAGGTATAAGTTAAACTAAGCATCTGACTACCAATTACATGTTTCAAGGTTCCAAAGAAAACCTAAACTAAATATTTAATTTGGATGATTAATTTAAATAAATTGTGTGAATTTCTATCCATCACTCTTATTTGAACTTTTTCTTTTTTGATTTACGATAATTTTCCACAAGTCAATTTTGTTTTTCCATACAAGGAAACTAATTTAAAATTATAGTACAGACAATCTCGATGCCTTCAAATAGTATACACACCTGTGAAATGACATAGAGATTAGAAACGAGAGCAGATTGCAGGATGATAGGAATATTGGAGGTGTAGAACAGCTTGATGGGGTACGACGAGTACTGGCCGCGGTACCGCGCCGACTTAATTGGCAGGTCCACGCGGAAGCCCTGGGGATGGCAACACTCTTATTACAACCTCTATATTTTAACACTGGCAAGTACAATATACATTAAACAGGGAGACAAAGTGTTATATAATATTTAAAGAAAATAGTCATTAATAATGTATATAAATAGTAAAGTTATTTTCTATTTACCAACATTGTATCTTCCAGAAATATTATTAGGTATGATGCTGTATTATTGATTGGTCACAATATTTAAATATCTCTACTTCAATTGATTAAATTATGTCAGGCAAAAACCACTGTAATTAAGTGAAAGTGCCTTTAAAAGACATATTTAGTAATCACAAAACGTTACTTAATACCCACTTTAAAATATATTTATTTTTCTAAATCTAAGTTTTTATAAACTGCTGTCATAAGTTACCTGGAAGTATATAACTATCGCAAAGACGAGCACAGTGGCGAGTAGGTTCATCAAGTTGGGTAGGTTCTGGCGGTAGAAAGCTTCACGCAGGGCTCGGACCTTGTCTGGGCGTGTGGCCAGCAAGTGGAACAGTGCTATAACAGCGCCTTCGAATTCTGTGCCGCGACCTATGGAAAGGAGTTACATCATTTCAATATTCAATGCTGAATTCTTTGTTACCGATATTATTTTTTTTGCGGTCGATTGCCTCGATAGCGTAGTGGTAGCGTATGCGACTGCTGTGCTAGAGGTCTCGGGTTCGATTCTTCAGTCGGACCAAATGTAAGATCTTTCAATATTTGTTTCATAGTGTGGATGTTTTCCATGTATAATATGTATGTATTTCCAAAAAGAAGTATACAAGTATATATGTGTATATATACTTTTTATCATTTGTCTAATACCCATAATAAAATGTCCGAAAATAATTATTTATTATTATTATTTATAAGATTTCTTTGGAAGTGATCGTAAAAAGAATTGTTAGTTAGTCCTACGAAATGAATTTCAGGCGGAAGCCCAAAAAATACAGAGGTGCAACGGGAGAGGCTTATGAGCTGGCTGATGATGATGACGTAATACATATTATATAGAATATATTTTAAGAATCACTATCAAATTACTGAATCAATGGGAATCCAACGAAATACCAGTAAATAAAAAAATGTAGAAAGAAAGGCCTTTGGATGGCTATTGTACTTACCAGTGTTTACGGTAGCAGGAGAGAATGCTTTCCAGACGATGGTTTCACAAATGTTCGTCGCAATGAAGAGAGAAATACCGGAACCAAGACCGTAACCTGCAAGTAAATGGTTATCAGAATATTTATGTTTTCAATTGTACCACATGAGCAGTCTTGATAAGTTATGAAACAATCACAAATATAATTTCATGTGTTCATAATCAGACACGAAATTTATCACAAATAGCTGAAAACTGTGAGTCTACTTGGTACACCTGTTAATTTCCAGAAATATTGTCTAATCCAGAAATATTGTGTAATGTCTAATCAGAATCTACTAGGTGTGGACCCAGTAGATTCTGATTGAGATTCTGTGAATTAATGAAATATTAAAATGTCTAATCAAACTAGCGACTAAAAACACGTAAATATATGCTAGACATTTTTATACTAACCTTTTTGTAGCAACTCATCGAGCAGCAACACAATGAGACCAGCAACAAACAGTTGAATGATGATGAGCAGACAGACACCAGCACCAATTTCGCTGGGTTCGCCATACATACCAGTCATGACGTACACAATAGCTTGACCTACTGTGATCACCATACCAAATACTGAAAAGAAAACAGGAGTTAGATTTAACCAATTGATTAATGTCAATTGCTTCAGTAACCTTGATCTGGTTGATTAAGTTTAATATTATGTCCATTTGGCATTTTTTCTACAAGTATACAGTACAAATTATGTCCATGTGGCATTGTATCTTCCTGTATACTGAAAAAAAATTTTCCAATAGGCACAAGGTTTACTAATAAAAACAATTGTAGCTATGTTGGTTTATTCATGTATATATCCATACACAGAAGCTCTGCTAAGTTAGAACTTAAACAATGATGGATGTTTTTTTGAGTAGATTTCTATACAATTGGTGTTTGCATCAACCATTGACATAAGACATATAATATATTATTAGTATCAGTCATATTTTGTAAACCTATAGTTTATTTTTGAGATTATCAAACAACATTGATATCAGATGTTGTAAATATTCATATAAAATTTACAACATCTGATATCAATGTGATTTGATCAAATACTGTTTTAGAATAATTAGTAAAGCATTTTAATTCTTTTATATACATTTTCTATTTCACAAAGATGAAGGTGTTTATCTATTTATCCAGAAAGAATATGTCTGGTACTTTGCCACATTGTAAATCCTGATCTTACCCTTATATTTTAAAAAGCCTATGCTGATCTATGATAGGCAACCAATTATGAAACAACTTACAAACAAATGTAACGAAGAAAAGTGAAAGTTCATAGTAATACTTAATGCTGCATTATTTCCTGCTAGGGTCTCCTCTCTAGGGTTAAGGTCATACATCCCCACACTGGCCAAGTTCGGGTTGGGGACTGGCAAGACAATGTTGTGACAATGAAATTTTCTATTGGATGTTTTTTGGCCACCCAAAAGTCTCCAACTAAGCTTACACCATGCTGTACCTATGATAACAGCTGGGATCAACTGCTTAATGTGACCTCCGAATCATGGAGACTCTAATGATATCATGCCACCAGCAGTCACCAATTCCGGTACTGACTGTGCCATCATTGCTTAGCTGCGTAATATGACTGTATACAAAATAAAAGCAGCTTGCTTGTACTTCATATTTCAGGAAGTTTCTTTTTATTGTATAAATAGTTTGGCAAAGTGCCTTAGACAGGACAGTATAGAACGAAACATAAATTGGCAATCTGCCTTATTATACAAAAAGTGATAATCTTGTAAATATAATCAGAAATGATTATTTGAATATTTTAAACAACACTGCTCTCATTATGAATATTACTTATTTATCTATTCTTTGTCTTGAGATCCCTTGGCTATTACATATATAATTATGTTAAGACATTGATTACATTCTATGACAAAGTGATGGTTTGTGGTCTCACTGTACATATCTGATCCCTAACTAGGCAGAGACTGTACCAAGGTAACCAGGCTGCTAACAAACATACTTATAGATTTCTAAAGACAAGTAAAGATAAATTAGATATATATTCAGCACACAACATTTGTCCTAATTGGGAATCAAACCCACAAACCTAGCTTAGCGGTCTGTATCACTAACTACTAGAACAACAGGTCTGCTAAATGTTATTTACAGTCTTCTCTTTCTCTCCATTGGGAAAAACATCTTGAGCTGATGTTTATCTTTTAAACTGATTTTCTTTTCTATTCTTTCATATGACTTTGACTAGCTGTAGGCTATGAAAGGAATTTTTTTATTACTTTATGTTGTGTTTATGTTTTTTTACATCTTATACTTTCAAATTTTTATGCCATGCCGTTATGTTGCTTGAAGGTTTAGGGATTTTTATTAATTAAAAATAATAAAAGCATTTAAGGGTTACTTACATTTCTGAGCACCATTGAACAGTGCTCTGTCTTTAGGCGTATCACCGACTTCAATGATTTTTGCACCGGCTAACAGCTGCATGATAAGACCTGACGTGACAATAGGAGATATGCCGAGTTCCATAAGCGTTCCTCTATTTGATGCAAGGATGACACGGATCCAATAGAAAGGATCTGCACTGTCCGATGACATTATACCAAATAAGGGAATCTGAAATATAATTATGACATATACATACACTTTAATTTATTTAAAATAACTCTGGATGGTATAACTAGCCTTATTTTTGTTTGCTTTGAAAAGAATAATAATATATACTCTGAAAAGGCTACAGAGTCGAACCCTATGGTGAGACCTTAGTTATATCATAAATGGGTTTCATAGATAAACAAGCATCTGTTTGACCATAACTGCCCTATTATTTTAAAATGACATTTAAATCTTATATTATCTATAGTCCAAACATCATTTCGTCTAGTGAAGCATATGTTCACATCAGAGTTGTTGCCAGATAAAATTCTCACACTCACCTGACAGCATACTAAGAAAATAAATAACGTGATTGCAGTCCATAATACTTTCTCGCGGAACTGGATCTGAAACACAACACATTCAGTTAGAAAAGTTGCAAATAGACAAGTCAAAAATGTACTCCAAAATGTACAGTTAGCCATCCTACTTACAAAAAACGTTAAGGTTAGGCATTGACTTTCACTTGGATTTTAACACGTATCCAGAGAATTATATACCTAAATGAGCCTAAACTCGACTGTAAGATACATTAGAAGCACAATTATGAGGAAAAATTGCCAAGATCAGGGAAATGCAACGTCCACTTACCTTTCTTTCTGGTTTTGCTATTTCTGGTAATATACTGCAAAACGGCTTTATAACTTCGAGGAATTTGACTGCAAGTAGAATGATTACATTAATAAATCACACCTTTATCACACAACACTCAATTTTAGAACAAATTCGTGAAATGGCAAATACGTGTCCCTTGTTTTAACACTTAATTTTAATCAATAAATATGAACTATACTCACTTCCCATTTTGATTTTTTGAGAATTAACTACCCTAACTAAATTATTAACAGAACAATCCGGCTAAAACCATTCAACTTTTGTTCATTAGTAACACTCCAATAAGACTTTGGCGAGAAAGAGGCTGCGCAACGCCGCCAACGAGCCGTTCACGAATGACACGTCCACAACGTCACGTCACGTGACCTGTGATGTTGGCGTGCATAATGTTGCTCTTTAAAACGTGGATTCTAAGAAAAATTTTTACGACTTTCCCAATCTTCTAAAAAACTCATAATAAGTTTTAAAGTTATATTAACGATTGTTCAACTTACATTTATATAAAAATATAATAAGAATAAATTAAAATTAATATTAGTTTAAAATAGGAAAAAAAACATGAAGAAACTGTGTACTCTCCCTCCGTCTTTTAGTATTTTCGAATAAGTCCTGACACAAGCTTAACATTTTTACCCATCACAAAAGGTGCACGACACCGCTAAAGAAGTTTTCATTTCAAAACCAAACACATAAAAAACTATCATTTTCATATACTACAAACAACTACCTTTGTTTGTACTATATGAATGAAAAATGAAAAATGTCAAAGAAAATTAAAATTAAATAAAGTAGATTGAAATTGTACGGTAACATTAGAGCAAATACTGTACTGTAAATATTGTAACATTAAAAAATTATAGTCGATTAAAATTCATTAAAAGTGATAACAGTTATCTACTAGGTATTGGGAAAATTTATTTTTAAAAACATTTATATTTGAAACACTCTTTTATATGACTAGGAATTTATTTGTGGTATTTGGAGGCTCTAACGGATATGCTTTGCTCAAAGAGGGTAGTCCTATATTGACTGCACAGATTATTGTACAAATAAGTTCGCGATTTAAGCTCAGTGTACAAAAGCATTCATTTGAAAAGATAACCTGTATTGACTTTACGTAATACTTTTTGTAGCATACGGATCAGACATTACACATAAATTTTCATGCATATCATCGCTAATTCAAACATTGTTTATTAAAAAACTCTAAACCACGTATTAGACAAAAACTTTACCTGACATTATTAACCAAAAGAATCAATTTAGAAAGATATTCGCAGTAATTTAGCTGACTGTCAAAAGAACACTGGAAATATGATGGAATGAATTTTCTCTATCAACCTTTTAATTTATTGTATGCCTTTCAGTCTAATCGTTGTTGATTGAAGATTTGTGCCGCTTTAGAAAACAAACGTCAAAATGAGACTGAAACAACGGCATTATTTAAAAAAGTTAATACATCTATTTTAAAACAAACTAAAAGAAAGATCAGGTATTTTTTTGGGTTCGAGTTTGAGTTTTTGCGAAATTATCTGATTTTCATTGATGTGATGTTTTATGAAAAATATCGATACATTGGGTATATCAAACGTTTTTCAAAACAGCGCATCGATGTATTTCGAAAATCCCTATCCCTAACTGACAGTTCTTCTTCCGCTATGTCTGCATGCGGCATGTGCTCGTATTAGTAAATAACACTTTGGTATAGCTGCTATTAGTTGATTAAACAATGCAACAAGGACACAGGTCGGGTAACCTAAAGCAGAGCAATAAGGTTCACAAGTCCCGCCATCGCTCTAAGCGTGGAATTGCAGCGGCTGCTAAAGGTAAGTACTGGCAGCCTCTCATAACCACTCGACTTTCATGATTCTTTACATGGTATTAAAGATTTTCCTTTACAGGCAAGGTTAATGTTAAGGAATTTGTGCGACGGAACCGACATATACTGAAAAAAGATGAACGTCGTCACCAAGCGCAGCAGATACGCAAGAACAAACGGGAAGAGGTTTTATCAAAAAAACGTGCTCTGGGAGGCAGCCGGAATCCTCCATTTTTGGTGTGTGTGGTGCCTTTGAACGCTCAGCTGGATGTTGAGTCGGCACTTGCCATACTCAAGACGTGTTCTGAAGGAGCCATAATTACACACGCTCCTAATGGCATGCTACATCTTGGGTAAGTTACCGTATTACATTCTAAAAGTAATAGATAATTAAATATTTCACTATACCTTCAGTTGTGTTATAGTAATTTGAATTTCTATTCTTGAAATGATCTGTTTTAATACAGTACATATTTGTTAAGAAATATTATTTTTTCACAATCGGAAATGATGGTGATTATTAAATTGCTATAATATTTTATTATAAAACTAACCTAAACTAGTCTTCAACAGCCTGGTATAGTCCACTGTTGGACATAGTCCTCTCCATAATTAGAGATTTTGAGGGAGGAGCACAGTTAAATCTCTGGACTGCCTCTGTTCTACTCATAGGACATTAAGAATAACATTTTTATATATAAACTAATAAGCGATTAGTTTTTGTAGTAAACTTTTCCTATCATGAAAAATCAAAAGTTCCTTGAATATGTGACACCTGTCATTTTTAGCCATACATTACCCCCTATAGATACTGCATTAGTGAAAATTTGATCTGATTTGAATCCACAAATTTTGAGGTATGAGCGGAATGCACAGGACATGTCAACTGCTCTGTGACTGAATAGTTCTAGGTCAAATTTAGTTTGCAATGAACCATAGTGATGGGGCAAGGTTTGGATGTTGATTGATAAATATGGCTGGATGATTATTAGAATTATATATATATCTGTAGCTCTGCCCACTTGTATATAGCTTATTGTGGTAACTTGTTTGTTATTCTAATATGCTATATTACTGTTCATCTAAATCCATCTTAAGTATGCTTTAAAATATTATAATATTAGCATTCACTCCCCCTGTGTGTATGTTGGTGTCATAAATTTTGACCGAGCCATGAGTAAATGCTAATGATAACAGAATGCTAACATATCGCGGCAGACTCCTGCTTTATGCCTGTTCTAAATGGTAAATTTCATTAAAATCTGTATAGCCGTATAGCTGTATAAGTGTAACAAATAGAACTTAATATTTACGCACCCACACTACTAACATTTAACATTGGCATTGCATGATTCATTCAGCTCGCATCTTATCATGAAAAAAGAAAGTTCAATTACATTAAATACTGAAAGGGAACAAGTGTCAATTTTCAAAAAATATGATAAACACTCTAAAATTTAATTGTGTTTTTGGCTCATTATTTATGATATACTGGTTACCATTTAAGAGGTATATGCTGCCAGAGACTTATATTTAGAACTATTTAACACAATCAATATCCGTTGATAAGAATATGTACTGATGCATTAATACCACAGTACATTATAATCATATAAAACTCCAATGGTTTAGGCAGGGTTCATCAAGATAGTATTCAAAGGGAAAACATTTTTACCAACTTATTTAATACTTATTAATCTTACTGTTGACAACTAACAATTGACATATGGCTTTAACCCACTCCTGAGAGGAGACCCGAGCCAGCAGTGGGACATTATGGGTTGATGATAATCTTACTGTTATAGCAAGAGCAAATGTCACTAAACGTCATTAAATTGCAGACTTAAAGTGATCTGTGTATAAAAAAAATATTTCTTTTTTAAAAATTCTTGTTTCTTTGCTCAAACTAATAACACCATATTATTTTATATGTTTTTTTTTTACATAATATGTCCTATACAAAGAACAACATCCTATTCTTTTTGTTGTCTTTGTAAATAACATGGTGAAAAACAATATTTTCTGTGTTAGGATTTTTTAAGTATTTTTCACAAGATATAATAAAAGTTTCATAGTGAAACTCCAAAAGAATACTTCATAAAGTGAGGTGGTTAGGTTAAATGAAGTAAACTGGAGGCCTTTGAGCTGCATAAAAACATCGAACTGCAAGATGACGTAACCACAACTTAGGCTTGCCAGTCCCCAACCCACATTTGGCCAGCGTGAGGACGCATGGCCTTAACCCTCTCCTGAGAGGAGACCCGAGCCCCGGAATGGGACATTATAGGTTGTTGATTGATTGCGCTCTAAAAACAGAAAGTACTAATGAATAAAAATATTCAAGCAACCATGGTATTTTTCTTAGTGCACTTATTCATACGGCAAGAAGCAACTGCTGTGTGCGAATATTGTTAGTTGCCATGTTTTTCTTGTGCCTCTCTCATACCAATAGATCTAACAGAAAATATGTCAATTATGGATTTCTTGTGCCTTGAGTTTGTGATCCCTAAGATTTTTTACTTGAGAAAAGTGTTTTAATTAATAGATAATTTTTCTATTTTACATTACAGCCTACCCAATTTCAAGCAAAGATTTTGTTTCATTTGTCCAGAAGTGAACAATGATTTTGCAGTGTTGGATGCTCTAAAAATTGCAGATACTGTTTTATTTATCAGTTCTGTTCTCGAAGAGCCTGTGGACGAATGGGGTGAGAAAGTCCTTGCTTTAGCAATAGCCCAAGGAATCCCAACATCTATTGTAGCTGCAATGGATGTTGAAGGGGTCCATCCTAAGAAGAGGACAATAGAAAAACAAAATTTAAAAAAAGTAATATTTAAGTATCTACCAGAAGAAAAAATTCTGCAACTAGATAAAAGTTCAGATGCGTTAAATATAATTCGAAGAATTGGTACTCAGAAACGTAACATCTTACATCACAGACAGAAACGACCTTATATGCTTGCTGAGGAGGTTGAATATGTAGCAGACGCTGAAGGCGAAAATGGTACTCTTAAAATAAGTGGATATCTACGTGGTATGCCATTAAATGTAAATGGTCTGCTGCATATTACTGGCCTTGGGGACTTCCAGATGTCAAGGATTGATGGGTGGACAGAGGATCCCCATCCTTTAAGTACAGGTAGAGAAAATGCCAGGTCCGGTGATGCAGAAATGGAGGCTGACGTCGTGAAGTTGTCAGTATTGCAAGTTGCAGACCCAGCAAAACAGGAGAGTCTTGTATCAGAGAATACTCCTGACCCTATGGATGCTGAGCAAACATGGCCAACACAAGCGGAGATAGAACAAGCTAATTTAGAGGTAAGTTTGGATTTGTTTTCATCAATACATACTTTATGTACAAATACATGCATCAGCGGACTTAATGCCTAAGGCATTCTCTGCCAGTCGACCGATTGAGAGATGCTTAAAGGTGAGGTAGGTGCACTTAATAGAAATGTTAGCTATAGTGGTATAATTGTATTGGTTATATACATGTAAGTTTAAAATTTTATTTCTTAGTTCTATAAATTATACAAGGAAATTAGGACTTGATTATCCAAAGAAAACTTTCGATCCATTTCAATTCCGTTTTCTGAATTGTAACTATTTTATATGTCTATATTATCGAATTCATTTGTAATTTTTAGACGAAATTAAAAAAGATAAAAAAAGTACCCAAGGGCTGGTCTGATTATCAAGCAGCATGGATTGTCGAGTCTGACGCCGAAGAAGGTTCAGAAGACGACGAAAGTGATGAAGTAGAAGAAGACGAAGCATTCATGTCTTGTGAAGAAGAAAATTCTGACCAAGAAGAAAATGAAAAAGACAACGACTTTCAATCAGTCACAGAATCAGAAGTTGGTCCTACTGATGACAAGTATGACGCAACTATCGATGCTCACGAAGAACATGAAATGCTTCAGAAACTCGCAGCAGCTAAAGAAGACAAACAGTTTCCTGATGAGATTGACACCCCTCAAGATGTGCCTGCCAGGGAACGGTTCGTGCGGTACAGAGGAATGGAATCTTTTAGAACATCACCTTGGGATGTCAAGGAAAATTTGCCTGAGGATTATGCCAGGATATTTCAGTTTCAAAACTACGATAGAACTAGGAGGAGGGTGTTCAAGGATTTGGAAGATAGTTTGGTTAATATGGTGAGCATAATTTTTTATAATTTCTAATGTCAACTAGTCATAGTACTGCCTCGTTGATCTAGTGGTTAACGTAATCGACTGCAGATCAAGAGGTCTCGGGTTCGATTCCCGGGTCGGTTGGCTGTTGGTTTTTCTTACAAGAAATTCTTAAAAGCAACCCAGAGTATGGTATATGGCGGTTTTTCCCGCCCGTGGCTCGTAGAGGACATCAAGCCGTCGGTCCCGGTTGTCATGAAAATCTATGACAATCGTTATTGGGAAGTCACTGCCCTTAAATATGCTGACAACTAGTTCAACCTTCGAATACAGTTCACCCTCAGGGTTGCGGAGGTCCGATGCCAGTCGCTCTGTGTAAAAACTGTGATAATCAGGTAAAACTGGTTGAACTAGTAGCCAACCCCAAATCTTGGGAATAGAAGTATTGATATAAAGTAGTATTTGTAGTTAGTGTAATACCATACTTCTTTCATTGGCTTTCAATCACCTATGTGTGTTAAAGTTTCTAATTCTATATAGGGCTTATTTGTTATTGTATTTACTGTCTGTATGTTGGAATATATTGATAAAAGCTGCTACATGGTACAAAAAACAAGTAATGGTTTGTTAAAAAAAATAAAACCCGACTGCGAGAGTATTATATATAAAACATATAAGTTATATATATATATTCGTAATCACCGTTAAAAATTCTTTATTTTGATAACACACTCGAATGCATTCAGAAAACTTTTTTTTTGTTAAATTGCTTTTTGGCTCCATAAATCCTTGATTTAGATTTTTTAATTTTTTTTGTACCCATTTTCACTCTCACGACTAGGCGAATCTAGTGACACCACTCACATAAAAATACGTCAAGCCGTATAGACTCTAGGGGGTCCCAAAGAAATAAACATACATACATACACACACTCGAAAAGCATAACCCTCCTTATTTCGCAGTCGGGTAAAAATAATTCTAAAGCACCTTAGTATCGGATTCGTATCTAATACTTCCAAAACTGCTTTAGTGTTGGATTTTTATCGAGTAATAAAACATATATTAAATATTTTTCTTGCGTCTCGTTGAGCTCCGAAACTATCTAATCGACTACGAATTTTTAAATATCTGCTTTGCTGGCGTGCTTAAAAGTATATAATTAATATATAACGCTTAGACCACTAAGAGCTGAGCATGATTGAAAAGAGCCGCAGATGAAACGTCGTTGGTAAGCAATAGTTATATACTTTTTAAATTCTGCTTTCAGTATGGTCTATACATCACTATTCACGTCAAAGATGTGCGAAAAGACCTGTGGGAGGCCTTCCACAATGCAAATCCAAATGTTCCTCTCTCAGTCTTCGGTTTACTGCCTCATGAACATAAGATGTCCATGATGAATGTGGTTCTCAAGCGTACTGGGGCCAGCGACGAGCCTATCAAGAGCAAGGAGAAGTTGATCTTCCAAGTAGGCTACAGGAGATTTATTGTAAACCCTATATTTAGTCAACATACAAATGGGGCGAAACACAAGGTTAGTATGAAATAATTGTGAAATATACATCTTGATAGAAGAGAGTACATAAAATGTGAGACGGAGTGTACAAAGGGCGGCCTCATTGCCAAAAGCAATGGATAGTTTGAAACATTCAATCTGTACAAGTCCATTTGTCATAGGACACTGAGTAATTATTAACAGTTAATGAAATTACTATTCAGACCAGTAATTCTCTGATGCTTGTTTAAATTGAAATAATTATTTTTTTAGTATGAGCGATTCTTCCAACCGGCGTCGACGTGTGTCGCAACCTTCTTTGCACCCATACAGTTTAGTCCATCGTCAGTGCTTTGCTTCAAGGTGAGTTATTTATATTTTACTTATCTAATTACCTCGGTGGCGTAGTGATAGTATGAGGCTACTGTGCTTGAGGTCTCGGATTCGATTCTTGTGTCGGAACAAATTTTTCTATGCATAATATGTATGCATTTAAAATATATATATATGTATTTATATCAGTTGTCTAGTACCCATAATTACAAGCTCTGCTTAGCTTGGAACTACACGGCGTTGTGTGTTAGAAGTCCAAGAAATATTTATTGTATAATCCTAAAACTTCAGAAGTGGTCATTATTATTTATAATGACCACTTCTGAAGTTTTAGGATTAATAGTCACTAGACAAACGGGGCGAGAAAATTAAAGATTGTTATAATCATTACATAATTAAGAACTTTTATTAAATAAAAGTATTTATCACATAGTAACATCTAAACATTTCCACTTCATATTTATGTAAAAATTATACTTTTTTATTTACAGGAAAAGAAAAACACAAAACTCCAGCTTGTTGCAACAGGTGTATTATTGTCATGTAACCCAGATAGATTGATTATTAAGAGAATTGTACTCTCAGGACACCCATATAAGGTAAATATTCCTGTGACTGCAATAGTTTGTCAGAATATGCTAAACTTTGAGTGCAACAAAAGTGTCTACACAACTACATGCACACACATACTGCATGGATTTTATAATGTTGTGCTCGCATTAACAATACTTAGGACTTTGATGTAATAAAACTTGCATCTAACTGTACTGTAGAACAAACAGACAAGAGAAAAGAAGTTCTCGTGAGTAAATGCTTTAACGATTAACCCAAAATTTTCTATATTTTAGGTTAACAAAAAGTCTGCAGTAATAAGATTCATGTTCTTCAACAGAGAAGATGTTTTATATTTCAAGCCTTGCAAACTAAGAACAAAACATGGTTGTACCGGACACATCAAGGAACCTTTGGGTAAGTTTCTTAGAGTACTCAAGCATTATGACTGCCTCGGTGGCGCAGTGGTAGCGTACGCGACTGCTGTCCATGAGGTCTCGGGTTCGAATCCTGGGTCGGACCAAATGTTTGTATGATCTGCAAATATTTGTTTCGGAGTTTGGGTGTTTTCTATGTATAATATGTATATATTTACAAAAAAAATGTATTTATGTATTAATATCAGTTATCTAGTACCCACAATACAAGCTCTGCTTAGTTTGGGACTAGATGGCGTTGTGTGTTAGATGTCCGAAATATTTATTTATTTATTTATTATGTACATATCGATATCTAGAAAGAGACATTCGGCTAATTTCGGTTTTGTAGAGCATTGTCCCTTTCGCACGAAATTCTAATAGTCGACAGGTCCACCGAATTTGTAGAATGACTGAAAAACGTAACACATGTAGTGTGCGAAAGGGACAACGCTCTACAAAGCCGAATATCTCTTTCTAAAGATCGATGTGCATTATTCTTTGCCAAGTATTATACTGTGTTTTATGTGTTTATCAAAATCCAATATATAATTTTTTGATATTAGATTTTCAAAGCACCTTTGAAAAATGTGACCCAATACTTAAAATCAAAGTACTTTTCTGGCTAGGATTGCTAGCATTCATGTGTCGCCGCTTACCATATTTTTATTTGTAAATAATCTCAGTTGAGTATTGTTAAGTTGTTATTACATACCAGTTGACGCAATAAACTTTGTAATTCGCACAATTTACCACTTCAACAAATTATTATTAATTTGTTTATATTTATCCACAGGTACTCACGGTCACATGAAGTGCGTGTTCGACAATCAGCTCAGATCTCAGGATACGGTTCTGCTGAATCTGTACAAGCGAATATTCCCTAAATGGACTTATGAGAATTGCATCGTCACTGACAAAGACAAAAAAGATGACGATATGATGGATTAATGTGTGTTATAAATATGTAAATGTAGAAACTAATAAATTAATTTAATTGTTTTCATTTTATTAATTTTATAAGACACCCCTTAACACTAAATACAAAGGATACCAAAAAAAAACCTTTATAAGAACGCATGTAAAACGGTCTTTAGAGGATTGTATTTCATCTCAGTGTTGACTATTAGACATATTTCTTTTACTTAGAATTTCGTATTTCAAACTAAAGCAGAGCTTGTATTATGACAGCTAAATTGATTGATAGAATACTTCTTGCTTGTAAATACATATCATACATAGAAAACTAACATATTGCAGGTCATGCAAAAATTTGGTCCAACCTGAGACCTCCGCAAAGCAGTCGCACACGCTACCACTGCGCCAACTGGTAGTAGATTAAACCAAAAAAAAATACCCTTGACAGCGTAATCCGACCATTCGCACCTCTGATCGGAGTGGAGTGAGAACGTGGAGTTTTGCTTCTGTTGGTCCTGGTTTCCTTTCTTGCTACGCGGACTGATTCTGACAGTATCAGTCTGTATGGCGTATAGCAGTCCGTTAGTCGATGAGTGGAAGTTCTAAAGAGATTTTCCACCCCGTTATTTAAAAAAAGGGCAGTAAGTAAACAAAATAAAAGCCATATTACGTTTCCACATCTTTATTGACACATGAAGCGCGAGGCCTACGCACGGTGAACATCAGGGTAGCAATCACTTCGTCACTAAACTAACATTACCTGATAATCTCATAAGGCAGTGAAACGATTGTGAAATATTTTACAACAAATTATAAGCCGACAACGCTTCGTAATCTCATTTTAACAATACGGCGACTAAGGCATTTACAACAGACACAGTAAGCAAACAACTTGGAAACTTAAACAGCTTTTTAATGGGTTCGTCTCATGTCAGCGAACGTTATGAATATGTTCCTGTCGTCTTTCTGACTATACAAAAGTGCCATAAACCTTTAAAGCTTCCGAGCAGACAAAGATTTATTAAATTTATGATATACCATCACCAGCCTGATGAAACATACATGTGCATCTCTTTATAAAGGAGGTTTTGGCCCACAAGCGCTTGTTCGGTATAGAGTTTGTGTCAAATTTACCTTCTCTTTGCTATGCTGCTATCCTGCACAGTTTGCACCCCTTACAGGATGAATAGGGGTGGTGACATTCCGTGTTCTTAATTCCTCACTACACGAACAAAAACTCATACGATACAGTCATATTAAAGCATTGTCGACTTACAACATCACAGTAACTTTTTTAAAGTTACCAAAATCATCAAGTTAATATTTTAAATATTACAAAAAATAGTGTTAACATTAAGAAAAAAAAAAACATCAATTCATTGCATTCTCTGCGTTCGTGTTAACACGAACATATTATTACAATAACGTATCAATAATAACAATTAATGAATGCAAACAAATTGTACTATTCGGTGTAACAAAGTGAAATTATACGACGTTAATAAAGTATGTTAATTTTTTTTAAAGAGTATTAGTACGCAGTACCTGCTACTTTGTCAAGTTAAATCTTATCTTTGTATAGCTAGGAGGTACAAATAATGTAATGTAGGAAGAATTTAGAATGGAACTTAAGAGTCGTGGTATAAAAAAAGCGTTCAGATATCTCTATTACAAAAAAGGTCCTTGATGTATTTAAAGATTCGAGTACCTGACGATCCTAACGTAAAATTAAAATAAATTTTTGTAAGTGTTTGGTTCTGGATTATATTAAGTTTAGTATATTATTGGTCTAAAAAAAATCTGTAGGCAATGTCTGAACCCGTTACAATGAAGTCAAGTAATGAAATTAATGACATTTAACAATATGTTTAAAGACGAACTTTAGATCTAATGACTCGAGTTGGCTTATGCTTGACATAGTTTGAATGTATTTAGGCAGACGACGTAATGTGTCAAATATATAATATCTAAAATGTACTAATTCATTCAATTAAATTTTTAATTTACTGGTCTGAAGAGTTCTGGTATATTAAGATTTGCTCTAAAAATACCTATTTGGGATAAAAAACAAAAGAGAATGGCAGATCCTTTAGCTTTATATCGTTTATTAAGTGAATGATCCCAATTATTTTCATGTATTTATAATATTTTTCAGAACTGTGAAAGATTTTAATTCTGCTCATAAACATGGTACAATTGCATTTCTACGTGTTCTAAACACGTCATGCTTAAAGTCTACTTAGTCTGAAACTAGATGGCGTTGTGTGTCAAATTGCCAAAAATATTTCACATTATTTTAAAATGTGTATTACATAAAAAAAAACTATTAAATATATGAATCGATATTTATGAATGAGCTTACTCGCGAATTCGTAAAAGAGCAACATTTATTGAAGGGTCAAGAAAATCGTACGTGAACGATTTTGATTTCAGAAATATTTTAATACGCCATTTTGTTAACAATAATGACAACTCATTTGTGATCCATGTATCTCATTGTATCATAGTTTTTAGATGTTCTAAAAACTAAATTAACTTTTAAACGCTATGTTGTAAAACCAGAGAATTTAAAATGTTATTGTCGGTGATATCGGTGATAGCCAAAGTCCACGGTCCTTTTCTACCAAGGAAGAATATAGCATGACTACGAAAAACTAATATTATATTTAAAGTAGTAGTACTCAGTTTCGGACCATATGCTAGACAAATTTAAATGAATTGTAACATAATTCATGGGTCACTGAAATTATTTACGAAAAATACATTGCATCTTCTGCCGTCTTACACGAAACCTAGAAATACTACATAAATTCTTAATTCAAAATCTCTGATTTATCACAAAGTAAAGCAAAACGAATAATGGTAGTAACTAATAACATGTTAACTAGCAAAAACTTGAAATTTTCTTATCGAAATTTGTTCACTAACCTAAATAGGTACAACGTCATAGCAATACACGCAGTTATTAGCTTACACAATCTATCCTTCAAGCGTCACTTTAGCCACACATTTTTATTTATTTAGAAATATCTATAGAATTGTATTTTTGTTTGGTTTTATTTATAATTTCTCTATTTTATTAAAGGCATTGTTTCACAGTACGGTAGGCAGGCGTCAAAATTCGTAATTCTATATTTGAATAACGCGCGAATTAATTTTATTTTGACAGCTTGTTTTTTAATAACTTTTTATTGGACAGGAGCGTTTATGCTTTAGGTTTTTTATTGCGTCGTTTTTTGGTGTCAGCGGGTTCGGTGGGTGACTGCTTGGGGCTGGTTGCGTTGGGTGACACACCGGACTTGTTATAAAGGTTATTGAGGAACTCTTCGAGGTTGGGATCGTGACTGGAAGCAAATAAATTTTTTTATGAAACAAAATAAGAAAACGATTTAGATATTTTATAGATATTTAAATTTCAGAGTAATGTTTTACTTTTTAGATCCTTTATATTCATAAAGTAGCACAGGTCGGTGGACCGGAGAGGACTAATTTTGTGCACAAACTCACATACAAAAAAAGTCGCCAGTCACTATGAACTTACACATAACAATTAAAACAAAACCTTCAAAATTTCATGCGCACATTCATTGTGTCATAACAGTGTAACCTGTAGACCCATTTAGGCTTATACTTTGGCAGAGGCAGAGAACGCCTGCGTGTCTACTCTTTGCTGTATTGCTTTATCTTAGTTAAGGCGATATCACTATATATGTGAGTGAGTACGTACCCGGTAGATGGTCGCTGGTTGATGTCGGAGGCTGTGGCCGCCTTGTTCCCGAGCACGATCCTATACTGTACCACGTGGCAGTCCGGCCTCAGTTGTTTCAAGTTCTTTTTCTGTCAAAATAAGTTTCTCCAACAGTTACAAACCATATCCTGTATATGTTTAAAATTTCAGTTAAGAATAGCATATTATTTTAATCACCATACTACACGGCTTGTACCCAAAGCTTGACTACTTATATATGCGAATGTCTAAATAACGATTTTTATATTGATATAAATAATTTATTAACTTTTTATTTTTTCTGCGTGTATGTCGGTTATCGTGGTTAAAAGTAGCCTATGTCATTCCTCACGAATCAAAGTATCTCCGTGCCAAATTTAATTGAAATAGATGAAGCGGTTTAGTCGTAACAGACAGACAGTTACTTTACTTTCGAAATTACAATATTAGAGTGAATTCGCGTTAAGAAAATAGTGACGCATCGATTAAATCCCGCCCCTTTGGTCAATCGGTTTCTAATAAATGATCGTCTCTTACAAAAGCTCTCCGTGAAAAGCAACGTAAGGTTGTGAGACTTGTTAAAGGTCTGGTTTGACCTGTCCATTTGTGCTAATATAATGTAGAAAGATACAATCCCTGAATTTAGTCCAATAGTTGTTGCGATATACCTGACAACTTGCCCACTGCGTGATCTGATACACGGCGCCGTCCATGCACGCGTAGTACATCACGAGTAATCCCATCATACTCGACTCTGCCCATATGTCACCCTGGAACAACGAGGCACATTCATTCATACACACAGAACATGTGTTTTAAACCTAACTTTATTTTTGTATTTTTTACATTTAAAAAGTTTCCAAGTAAAAGAAAGTACTTAATAATATTGAAAAGTGTAGTCCGTGTGGTAACGGATTCAGAATACGAATATTTTGACTCCCATTCGTGACAAGGGTGTCCTAAAAGGAGGAAGAAAACTTGAAAGAAGCCGTTATGTGACTTATGTCCAACAGTGGACAGTTAAAAGCTGTTAATATGTATAAATGGTTACCTCTTTAGCGGAGTGTCTGATCTTGCACTGCACGCAGTACCTGGCTGCATAGCACGGCCGGTCGGTCAACACTCGCTTGTGTCGGCGCCCGCAATTTGTGCATCTATTATAAATTATTTTGACTTAAATTTTCGTTTCAAGACAGTAACGTTTAGAAATTTAGGAAAGTCGAATAAAAATTCGTTCAAGATTCAGTTTCTATCATTTGTCGGTTTCACAAATATCATAGAAAAATTATTCTAGTAGTAAAGTATCAGTAACAATAACAGAATACCGTGTCATGTCGGTCCCAACATGATTTAATCACATAGTAGGCAACATTCTATTTTTTTTTTTTTTTTTTTTTTTAAACGACAACTCCCGCATTGGGAATACACATTCCTGTGTCGCGGGGATCTTTACAAACATACAAGAAACGGACACAAAGTACACCCAGACTTAGAACAATAATTTGTGGATCACACAAAGTGTTGTCCCATGTAGGATTTGAACCCACAACACTTGGCGCAGTAGGAAGTGGTGTGGCGACCACTGAAACCACCAGGCCAACCGTGTAGTCAATATAGTATATATATAGTCTATGTTTAATATTTTACTACAGGGGTAACTTTAATGATATTCGTTAAATCGAGAGCATATCTGAATCTTCGAGTGGTTTTTAGTACGAAAATTGACTTAGATATGTGTCAAGTGAAGGGTGTGGGGTACTAGAGGATCGAGAGTACCTGATGGTGTTGGCTGCGAACTCCATCTTGTCGTGCAGCTGCGCGAGGAGCTGGCTGAGCTCGCTCCAGGCGGCCTCCACGTGGCGGGACTCCAGCGCCCGCCGTTCGTACGCCTCACGCCGCTCCTGCCCGTCGCAAAACATTATAATCCATCTCACATATACAGACTCGGTGATGATATTTACACCATGTCTTATACTACCTGCACTTTTAAGTTTGAAACAGTAGCATGTGTCCCTTATCAAACTACTCGCTTACAGAAGTAGCAAACACACATATACTCCCTCAAAACCCTCTTAAATTTTTGTCTTCGTAATGTTAGCTGTTAACTTTCAAACAAGCCGATTTTTATACTCAACATCGAGCGTACGTTTGGAATAGTTAAAAATGATGAATCTTACCGGCTCTCCTATAAGGTCAAAGGCATGTTGCAGTATTTTAAAAGCTTCTTCGGCGCCGGGCTGTTGGTTTTTGTCTGGGTGCACCAAGAAGGCCTGTCGTCTGTAGTACCTCTTTATTTCTTCGTCTGTGCATGTCACGCTCACACCTAGTATACTGAAAAGAGACTGACTTATTGTATTCTAGTTATCTTTTGATCATTTTTAAAACAAGTATGTACATTTTTCTGTAATAAAAGTAATTGCCGTGTGAATTTTCTTTATTAAAAAAAACAATTCAAAATTCAACTTTGATAGTGAGTTAACGCCCGTTTTCAATAATCTTTCTCTAGTTAAAACTGAAGATAGTCTACATATTTTTTTCAATATGATTTAATATAATACTTTCATTGATATGCACGATATTTTTTTGCCTTTTTTTGACAAGCTTTAGTTGTAAAAAAAGAACATATACATAAAAGATTTATGGCAAATTCAGAACATTTTCAATAACCTACATATATAGTTAAAACTGGAAATAGGTTATTCAAAACGATCCTTTTGTTTATGGAAAAGGGGCAAACGTGCAGATGTATTACCTGATGGTAAGCGATTACCGCCGCCCATGTATACCTGCAACACCAGAGGAGTAACAAGTGTGTTGCCGGTCTTTGGGTGATGGGCAGGGATTTTGGTATGGGCCTCCAGTATTTTCACTTACTATATGAAACACAGCGCAAGCACTATTTCACAATGGTTTTCTGTGGTATCACTCCAGATGCCCTTCCTTTTCGCTTCGCCGTGGTCAGGTAAAAAGGAATGTTAAGAGTAATATAAATATATGGATATATATATATATATTTTCTAGTGGTTGTTACCACTCATATTCATTCCGTGGTTGCCTTAAAAGCTGATTAAGGGAGCAGCACCATGCAGGACAGCTAGAAACAAACTATATACCAACTCATTTGGCCCGATTGATGTTTTAGACCAAAACCTTGTTTATTAACAGAAGCCTGCGTTCCAATGCACTTTTAAAAGCTCTTAAAGTCGATATTAGAATCCTATTATCACTTGTTTTTATTTGCTTTACCTATAAGGATCTTTCCCCTTGCAGGCCAGCAGTCTCTTCATCGCCTCTTCACCAGTCGCCGGTAATGGTATATTCGCGTTCAGTTTAGTCGAATCATTTCCGTTGTCGGCTTCAACTTCTGTTAAAAAGAAAAATAAGTTTAGGGTCACTGTTAGAGGTTGTGAATATATAATGAGCGACTGCAAAAAAAGGAGGAAATTATCAATTCGGTATTATTTTTTTTCAACTCCGTAATTTAGATACCGAATTGGAGAATTCGAATCATAGTAAGAAAGGGGATAAGAAGTTGTAGAGGATTGACTTAGAGATGAGCAAAACATCATACTGCTGGATTGATGCTGATTTTTTTTTGTGATAAGAGGCAAACTAGCAGACGTATCGCCTGATAAACGATTACCGCCGCCCAAAGGTTCTAGCAACACTGAAGGTGTTACAAATGCATTTGGGGATGAGGAGTTGGATGGGAGAGGGGTAAAGGTATAGGCCTTTGGTATCCTCACTCACTCGATGAAACACAGCGCAAGCGCTGTTTCACTCCGGTTTTCTGTGAAGCCGTGGTATCACTCCGGTCGAGCCGGCCCATTCATGCCGAAGCGTGGCTCTCCCACGATAATGTATATATTTTGACATATAGAGGGCGCAATTTATCACAATTCGTCATGACGTAGGTGTATTGAAGTCTATTGAGTCTATTGAGATTAGAGTTAACAAAACATCTATGATGTACATAAACTCACCTTTTTTAAACCACTTCCACTTCCTCCAAAAGCCTAGCCTCGTGTGTCCAAACTTTCTATCAATATAAAGCAAGTATTTATTATCGCCCATCTTGCTCATGTAGTCCTTACTGCTGCGCCATACTGCTTGAGAGCTCACATACGTCTGAGTGAACACTGATGTACACCTGGAAAAAATAAATAGATACATTTATTAACCAAGTACTGGTGATTAATGGTGGTGGAACAAACCATGTATGACAACAATATTGTAAATATAAAGAAATTTGATATACCAACCCTGGCGGGGTGCAGAAGACCAAAATGTCCTATATAAAGACATAGAAGAAGATTAAAGAGACCACGTAGGCCAAGTCTCTTTAATCTTCTTCTTTTTTTTATGGAATAGGTTAGGCAAACGAGCAGACGTATCGCCTGATGGTAAGCGATTATCGCCGCCCATGGACACCCGCAACACCAGAGGCGTCACAAGTGCGTTGCCAACCTTAGGGGATGGGAAGGGGGATGGGTTGGATTATGGGCCTCTGGTATCCTCACTCACTAGGTGAAACACAAGCGCTGTTTCACACCAGTTTTCTGTGAGGCCGTGGTATCACTCCGGTCGAGCCGGCCTATGCATGCCGAAGCGTGGCTCTCCCACGGTAATTATTTTATTTAGGATCATTTTAATGACTTCAAAGGTGGCTGTACTGTGCTTAGTGCAAGAGTTAAAGAAATTTGTTTGAGTTTGGATGGTTTGTTCAATGGGCATGGGTAATTCAAAACTGAAATGACGCACTGCAGCCTGGCTAGCGGCAGAATACCCGCGCGGCCTAAACACACCGGTGGTGTGTAGGAAAGGCTTTAAATAATAATAATAGTTATATATATATATATATATATATATATATATATATATATATATATATATATATATATATAGTATAGTCTAATATGATAGTTTTCGACTATACAAAAAGGGTAGAAAATGTAAAGAAGCTAGGGCATGAGATGCTGCATCTCCTGGGATGACATGGGAACTGAGATATTGGTAGCTTGAAGATGCTAGGGTACCTTACATCCTGTGATATGAGTTACCACACACTAGCATATGTAATACCTGGATTCCATTAATTTATATTGACATAATTGAATTGAATAAATAATAGTTAGAGCAAAATTTATAATTTTGCTGTAACTATTATTTATTAAAACATTTTGTCGTTTATAGATGTTTCCTTCCTGTCTGCTCCTTCCTTTTGACTGCCTCGGTGGCGCAGCGGTAGCGTATGCGACTGCTGTTCTTGAGGTCTCGGATTCGATTCCCGGGTCGGGTCAAATGTTTGTATGATCTACAAATGTTTGTTTCGGAGTTTGGGTGTTTTCTATGTATGATATGTATGTATTTACAAAAAAAAGTATATATGTATTTATATCAGTTGTTTAGTACCCATAATACAAGCTCTGCTTAGTTTGGGACTAGATGGCGTTGTGTGTTAGACGTCTGAAATATTTATTTATTATTATTATTATTTCTCTTAGTACCTTTTATATGTTTGGAAATCAAATTATGTACGGCATAAATCGTTAAGTCTAAAACACAGCTAGATTATCTTATAAGTCAAAATAAGCTGAACGATGCTGTGTCACAAGTACCTGAACAACGCAGTTACAAAAGTAACTCATTGCCAAGAGTAGCTGAATTTGTCAAACATATCTTCAATACAAAGAAAAATCAACTTTAATACCCGTAGTTACAGTATACTTTAGAGTTTAATAGTTATGTTTAAATGTTTTGCTTCCCGTTTCTTCTTGAATACCCAGCCCATTTATTACATACATGCATGACGTAACTGATGTCTTTTGTTTAGAATAGTTTTTGAAAAGAATAAATAAAGTGTAGTAAACTTCATTGAAATAAAACCATTTGAATTTGTTTTGAAATAAAATCTCTCTCGAGGAAAATCACCGTAATGTTCGATTTTAATTTGGGCACTAAATTACCTGTTTACGTTATTTAAATATAACCCTTTGAGTATACTATGCAACGATTTTAACAATGTGTAGTTAGTACATTTTTCTAATCACATATTTATATAGAAGTAATTGTAGAAAAAAATAATAATTACTGCTTAAAATTTATATTTTGTACGTCAATGTTTGCTGCATATATCAGCGCGCAATGAATTTATTTGTATGTATAATATTGTTAAGTAACTATTTCCGAAATTTTAGCATTCAACTAAATTTGCTGTTGTGTTTTTTAGATATTTTTTTACTTTTAAGATGATCATTCAATTCTGGCACTAAACTTATGTTTTTTATGTATTCTACAGTTGTATACGAATTTTTGGGATATTAAAATGGTGACTTGAGACTTCAGGCAAGAGACGCATACGCTACCACTGCGCCAACAAGGCAGTCAAAACTAAATTACCTACTTGATAATAAAATGTTGATATGTTAAAAGTTGAGTTATTAAGTAAACAAATATTTCCATGAATCAAACTTTATAATATAACAATCACTCTACCCCACAATAATGTTGTATTACATTGTGGTTTGTACTAAGGAAAAAGGAAACAAAATTGATGCTAAAACTAGATAAAAACAAGGTTTCAAGTGGTACATTGGACATTCCAACTGCAAACCAGTTTACCATTTTTATATAGATATTTTATTCATATAGAAAAAAAATTTAATAGATAAGATACATAGCAAAATAATCAGGGAAAAAACAATTTTACAAGATGCCCTTACTGTAGCTCTCACTCCCAAATAGAAGAATTGCTGAGCTGGTCACATAGCAAGCACCCGAGACAAGAGATGGACACTATGAGCCACAAAACGGAAAGGACTAATAGGCACACAAAGTTGGAAGGCCCAATAAAAGATGGGTTAACAATATCAAAGAGGTAGACGGAAAGAGCTGGATACAGACAGGAATGGATTTGAAACTAACACTACTAATGAAACAAAAATAGTATTGTTACTAATATTTGGAAATAAAAGGCTTTATTATTATTATATAGATAGCTAGATATTATCACAAGGAGGAAAGAGGACATTCCCAGCAGTGCACTACAAAATGACTATGATGATGACTAGATTAGTATCATCATCATCATCAGCCTATCGCAGTCCACTGCTGTGCATAGGCCTCTCCAATTTCACGCCACTTAGTTCGAAGTAGTTCTTAGTATAGATTAGTATAATTTTTGTTAAAAGCTTCCCTTTTTCACAGTGTTTGATGTCATACATAGTTTAGTCTCATTGCCCTGTTTTGATAACTATGGGATGAAAAGGGATGATTAGACTCCATATTTTTAAAATATTATTGCGTGTTATGGGGTACTTATGGTGAACGGAGCCATTGAATGGTTCATATTGATGTCAATCTGGACCATCCGAGAGACTTTCTATGTTGAAAGTGTGTTGAAGAGAATACTTTGGGACAGAACTCTTTAGGAAAACTAGTAATTAAAAGCTAATATGAAAACACCTATTTTCATATTAGCTTTTAATATCAGAGATAGCATGTTTATTGAATATATACACAGATATATATGGTAGCTACACACTTGAAAGGCAATCTTTATTAGGTAACACAAGTTAATGCAATGACTAATATGTACGTTCCTAAAGATCCTAACATTTAAAAAAATTGGAATATTGTACAAAAATCATTTATGTAATTTTGTACTGTACACAGTATTGCCAGTGTGAATTTATAACATTTAACAAAACATAGAATTCAGAACTCCTCATACATAGCATGTATGGTCATGCTCACCGCAAGACTATATTATATACTGTGGTGGGAATTTGAACGCTCTTTCTATCTTAGTAGTTAGTGTCACTAAAAACTATTAATATGAAGTTTAAAAAAGTAGAATGAATAAATTTAAGTTACTTACAAGTCAAAGGATAGATGAAAACTCATGCGGCATATATCAGAAAGTAGATAAATAAACCACACCAATGCCTTCCAAGTAGCTCCTCCCCAATGTTCCAGATAATTCTGAGCTAATCCCAAATATCCCGGTTTACTTCTTCTTTGTTTACACTGACTCTTTTTCTTATCCTGCACGGGCTTAGTAACTTTCGTGTTACGTCCATCTTTTTTCTTTTTAACCCTGGCACTGTCATTCTGTCCTTCTTGAATGACAAACTGTGACTGATCATCTTCCTCATCTAGTTTAAACTCATCTTCAGTCACTCCATTCCTGTCCGATATCTTTGTTTTACTGTCATGTTTCTTATCCTTCTTTAATGGCTTTTCCTGGTTCTCAATAAATGCAAATTGACTTTCATTGTCATGGCTGTAGCTTGTATCTTCTTCGTTAGTGATGTCGTCCAAAGAAGACCACTTTCGGGAGATGTTACGTTTGTTCTTAGATTTTTTATTTGGTTTAGAATGTTTCTCATTATCATCCGTGTTGATGTCTCCAGACTCACTACCTGACGATATAGTGTTTGTGTGGTGTTTCTTTTCACTTTTATGCTTACCGCCTTCTTGTTTGGTGTTAGATTGTTTTTCAGACTTGATATTAGATTTATTATTAAAAGTTTTTATTTCGGTATTCTGGGGTTTTATTTTACGTGTGGTCTCGCTTTGCAGAGTATTTTTTGTGTTCTTTGCTAGCACATCTGAATATGTTGGACGCATTGGTTTAACTTCAGCAACAATACGTTTTTTTGTGCTTGTGTCAGTAAGAGGGCTATTGTCATTTCTCTTTGGAGAGTTTTCAGGTTTTAATACCTGGTTATTTAAAGGGTCAATTACAGGGCTACTCGTAAGTATGTTCATGTTAGAAGCATCAGGATGATTCAGAGGATAATTTTGACCAAAAGGTGAGTATGTACCAGTGGAATTAGGTTCAAGGTTGCCCAACAAATCTTTCAAGAAGTTTGATGTTGGTAATTGGTTATTCACATTATCCTGATAATTGCCTCGAGGTGTATTTGTTTGTGGTACATGGAGATTATTATTGTTCATAGAGAATTCTTGGTTCAATGTGAACAGATGTGAAGGCTGGGGTATCTGTAGTGGATCCCTTAATCCTTGGTTATGATTAAACAATTCGTATTGACCAGACATAGGAACAATCAGTTGTTGATTGTTCTCATCATAAAACACACGCATAAACTGCCCATTGCTCAGCTTGAGCATAGCATAGTTCTGGTTGGCTCGCAGTGCATTCGGCATGCTGTTGAAAGGTATCTTCTCGTCTTTATTAGCAGCGGCATCGCCTGGTTGGACATTGTAAGTATGTTTATTCAGATAAACATCGTTGACGAAATTTTGATTGACGTACATACTATTTTCGTTAATTACGCTCGGGTTTGATGAGATTTGAGGCTGGTTTCTCTCATTTAAAGCGCCAGGTGCACAGTTTTCAGCGGTTTCCGCATGATAGTTCCATGTATTGTGTTTTATATCATTGTATATCGGATCATCCTTAGGCGACCTTGCCATTATGGGTTACTTTTCAATGAACACAGTCAATGATACACTATTAGAGTACACTTTAAACTGTAAGGAATAACTCAAGGATTTAACATGTTTATATTTTATTAATAAAATTTATGAATATGTTGATAAAACGTGGAATATAATTTTATTGACGATTTGACGCTTTTCGCATTTTGAAGTATAGACTATAAATTTATTATGACAGTAGAGAAGGCGGATATTCTAACAAAATTACTGATAATAAATACGTGTTACAATATACCCCATATTGTTAAATTGTACTTTTCAAATGATATGTAATTTTCGTAAGAATTACTATCTATGTTGTTAGTCGATTTCCAAAGATCGTCGAGACGCAAGACTAAGCCATGTTGCTCTAAATCGAAAGTCAAACCTTTAAAATTATGGAGGATTTTAAAAATTGTATTTGTATTCATACCTACTTTAAGTAATACAATCACAGCGATTCGGTTGTCGTTATTAACCCACTACATTTTAATATCACAATTTTTTTTACAATATACTATATGAGCACTTCGGTGTTACTCGATTAACCACCGTGGTCTAGGTATTACCAAGACCGATTTTGGGCAACAGTAGAAACAAGGTTACTGCAACCATAAGAACTGGTTCCGGGGTTGAAATTAGTAATAGTAGCCTCTTGCATTATAGTGTTTGTTTTTTGTATTATGGGTGACATTTTCATATGATTTCTGTTCTTGATATAAAAGAGTATGCGACAATTCTTGCATTTTTATATCCAGCTTTTAACGCAAACTCAGGCCGTTTTAGATTTCAGCCACGACTGTTTTGCTCGCTAGTCTATCAGCTCCAACGAGCCCCGAGTAAAACCGTCGTTCTTTAAAACCGCGGTATAAGCTTGTCGATCACTCACATCACACACAAATCATTATAAGTGAGTTGTATTTGTTTATATTAATTTAAATTTTAGTATTTTTCAATTTTTATAATTTATTAACGTTACGGTTGCTCCACAAGCTTAAAGTTGATAAGCGTGCTCTGAAAAGGGCTATGCTCGGCCTTTCCCTGAGTTTTGTGATCTTACCGATGTTTTCTCCTTGAATGATACAATTTGATTTTCCACCGGATCATTTTGTACATAGGCCGCCACCTCGGCCAATGTCATCCATAACAAAACACTTAACTGACGTAACTCCATGGCCAGCACAAAAAATCAATCCTTCAGTACTAAATTTATGAGATTTCCCTTAAAATGAAATAGATTATGATTAAATTATTTAACCTACGTAACGTTACATACATATATACATTATATTATATACATGATATTGAAACTAATGAAGGGAGTTTTATAGTAACAGACCTCAAACTAACAGTTTTAAGTATTAATCTTAATCCATTCGGATGCGGTTCGCTCTTGAGTTTTGTGGTTAACAGCACTTAACTGTTATTGTTTGCTTTATTTAAATCAGTTGATAAATAAAAAAGTCATACCGATATGTACGCTGGTTAACTGCACTTAACTTTTAACTGTGAATTTTGACTGTTTCGGTGGCGCAGTGGTAGCGAATGCGACTTTTGTGCTTGAGGTCTCCTGTTCGATCCCGTGTCGGACCAAATATTTGTATGGTCTGCAAATATTTTATAGTACATAGTTTTTCATGTATAATATGCGTGTAATTACCAAAAAAAGTTTTTATGTATTCATATCAGTTTTTTAGTACCATAATACAAGCTCTGCTTAGTTTGGGACTAGATGGCGTTGCGTGTTAGATATCCGAAAAAATATTTAAAAAAATCTTATAATGTTTGCTTTATTTAAATCAGTTGATGTATAAAGGTGTTATACAGACAAGATTTTTTACCTTTAAAATAAAGTTTAAAATAGTAGAAAATATTCCCTATTCTGTGGTACTAGCTGTATCCTGTCATAATTGGCACATTGAGGTTGTATGAACAATTAAGTTTGACATAGAAATGATATTTTAAGGTTTTTAGATCGTGTTGAAATTATTAGATGCAGAATGTTTTGATTTTTTAAGGTGTACCTATAGAAGTTAGGATAGGCTTTTTTGTACTTCAATATTTCTCAATGTATAATAAATAAATAAAATAAATAAATATTTCCGACATCTAACACACAACGCCATCTAGTCCCAAACTAAGCAGAGCTTGTATTATGGCACTAGACAACTGATATAATACTAATATACTATTTTTATTATTTTTTTTATGAGTCCAGGTCAAATATTGTATAGTTAAGCCTGCAGTGTAAACAGTTGAGTGACGTAGTAAATATCTATGAGTAAATGGAGTAATAGAGATCCTTGCGACATAATACTATCTATGAATTAATATGTTGCAAGATTTCAAGCCATTCTTGGACAGTTTTATAAAAATGCTACTGGTACCTATAACGTATTGTAAATATAATGATCGTAGTATTTGTAATCCGTTTTGTTATTTTGTCTATTTGTAAGTATCAGCTTCATAAGAGTTCCCTTCTAGGACACATCGGATGTGCCGTCAAAACGCTTCTAAAATACTATTCTGTGGAGACAGTTTGAGTCTCTTTGGCCACCGTGAGATTACGACCCGAAGGGGTTTTAACACAAAAAAGCCATTTGTAGATCATACAAAGTGTTGTTGTCCCATGTAGAGATTTGTGGATCGAACTCAAAACACTCAGAGCAGTAGAACACGGCCACGTGAAAGTAGAGAATATCCAAACCTAAATCATTTTCCCCAATACGTAAAACAATTATTTAAGTAAGTTCTTTTAATCTAATTTAAAGTCTATCAATACTTCTTATTGTGAATATCAAAAATAATCTTATTATTTTTGATATTAAAAAATAATAGTTTAAAAATAATCTATTCAAAAATGGTTTTTTTTTCAGTATTGTATAGATACTTCACTTAAACGATAAGTTATGTGAATAAAGAAAGTGTTTTAAAATTTATTTCTTTTACAGTTTTTGTTTATGTATTCGCAAGTTATATTGAGTTCCAGTAAACGCAATGAATTATCTTTGCGTAAAATGGAAAATGCGTAAAAGGCAAAATGGAATAATAAATAGAGTTTTTCATAAATTGCTTGTTTAATTATAAACAGGTCGTCATCAGCATCGGGTCTGTCAATTTAATATTAAAAATGTTTACATTAGGCAAACAGTTTTATCAGATATGTAATTATTGATTTTAAATAAAAAAATAACTTAAAATATTTCTTCTCGTTTCATATAATCGATGCGCTTACTAAAATAAATAAAAAATTCCCTTGATTGTCTATAGTCTCTAAACGTAACGGTTTTTTAAATATGCATGCCTGCACTCCGTTTTAGATAAAAAAAAGTAGTTGGATATTAATTGCAAAATGTTGATAAAAATATAATTATACCTCAATAGTTATAACACCAAATTTTGTACAACATTGATCTATAACAGCATTCAGTCTAAAACGGGATGGAAAGTGTCAGTCGTAAAAGTTAACTTTTCAGACGATCTGCGTCACATTATAGACATTAAAGTAGTTATAAATTATATAACTTAGCAATCGACCATTTTTTAATAAAGTTATATAGTTAACAGTCTAACTTCTTGTAACAAGGGCAATAAATAAAAGGTTTTATCTAGTGCATTAAAATTTGCATTTTAACAACATTCTGACTGAAGGTTCTTGATGAAAACACTTAAATAACGTTATAACACATGTAATAATAGAAGCATATCAATGATATAAGCAATGGCACTAGCACGGGACCCTTTCCTTCCGACTAACGCAGGTCATTTCCGGGCAAGGTTGCTTCGTGAAGCATCTGCACACAGTCGCTAGGAGGATACTGATTCCCGCCTGGCACCACTGCAGTGAGGTCTCTGCCCTGCACACGTTGGCGGTTTGCTCCGCTTGGGGGTCACAGCGTCGCGCCTTCACTGCAGTCATCGGAGGAGATCTCTCCTACGCCATACGCGCCATGAAAGGTAGCGATAGGTGTATTACCGCGTGGCCGCTTTCACGATGCGATTACGCCGATCTGCGACGCGGCCATGCCCTGTATTCGCGGTTATCGACCTCCACAGAAGGAGATCGACTGGTGGTCCCAGGAGTTGGTGGAGCTTTTACTCGTGCTCGGAGGTCCTATATCCGCAACCGGCGGCGTCATCGCGGAGACGGCGAGGAGGACCAGCTTCATGAGGAGTTCAGCGAAGCGCGGAAAACTCTGAAGCTAGCCATCAACCGCACCAAAGATGCGAAGAGAAAGGAGATGCTGGAGGGTCTCGATCGTGACCCCTAGGGTCGTCCATATCGTGCGGTGCGTCAGAAGCTCCGCACGGTGCCCCCCCCTTACCGAGACTCTCCAGCCCAGCTTCCTGCAAGAAGTGGTCGAGGGTCTATTCCCGCTGCGGGCGAAAAACACACCCCCGTCAATGGCCTATTCGGTCAAAAACGACAGGGTGACAGGATGACGTTCCGCCCCTCAGGGAATCGGTGGTAGGGGTGGCTGTTCTGCGGATCAGTTCCAAGAACACCGCCCCTGGGCTGGACGGGGTACCAGCTCAAGTGATGGCCGGACCTCAGGGAAGTGTTGGATGCCAGCCTGGCATCTAGACGCTAGACGAAGGTAGCCGGGACGGCCTGCCGACTCGGTCTCGGCCTACAGTCCCATCGTGTTGCTGGACGAGGCGGGCAAGTTGTTCGAGAGGGTGCTCTCTGCCCGCATCGTCCTCATCGTCGTGGTGGGCCCCGACCTGTCGGACGCCCAATTCGGATTCATTCGGGTTCTGAGAGGGGCCTTCGACGGTCGATGCCGTGATGCGCCTGAGGCCCGTGACCGAAGAGGCGGTGAGCTGTGGTGGCGTGGTGATAGCAGTGTCTCCCTCTGGACATTGCCAACGCCTTTAATAGTCTGCCATTCAGCTGCATCAGGGCGCTCCGCGGAAGTGCCAGAGTACCTGAGGCGGCTGGTGGCAGACTATCTAGAGGAGCGTACCGTCGTGTACGAGGACCGAGAGGGCACCTTGAGACGGCAACCCATGTCGTGCGGCGTTCCGCAGGGGTCTGTCCTAGGACCACTCCTGTGGAACGTGGGGTACGACTGGGTTCTTCGAGAGCGTCTCCCTTCCGGGCTGGGCGTAATCTGTTACGCCGATGACACGTTGGTCACAGCCCGTGGGGCGAACTTCCAGGTGGCGGCGTGCCTGCCGGTGGCCCTGGACAAGACGGAGGCCCTGTTGTTTTATGGGACACGTCGCGGGCCGCCCCCCGGCGCCTCCATAGTGGTCAACTCGGTCCTCGTACCGGTTCGGGCCCAGATGAAGTATCTGGGCCTAATCCTCGATGGTAGGTGGCTCTTCGACGAGCACTTTCGACAGCTTGCTCCGAAGCTGCCTCTGCGCTTGGGCGACTTTTGTCCAATTTGGGTGGAGCCAGCGTCGCAACGAGAAACCTCTACACGGGGGTTGTCCGATCGATGGTGCTGTACGGCGCACCGGTGTAGGTGTCGGTTCTGACCGCCCAGAATAAGGCGCGCCTCTGGCGGCCTCAGAGGGTATTGGCGGTCAGAGCCATACGCGGATACCGCACAGTGTCGACAGAGGCGCCTTGGCCGGTACACCCCCGTGGGATTTGAAGTTTATCGACGGGTGGCTGAGTTCCGGGCGGAGACTGGCATGCGCCCTCCGCCCGAAGAGGTACGCGAGTGGCGTGAAGCCGCCTGCCGAGCCACGATGGCTCGTTGGTCGTCGCGGCTGGAGGCTCCACGTGCTGGCTCCACGTGCTGGCTTCGCCACCGTGGAGGCCTTCCAGCCGGTCATCCTCGAGTGGACAGGGCGGCAGCACGGGACCCTTTCCTTCCGACTAACGCAGGTGCTTTCCGGGCACGGTTAAAACAAACTTTGAACCCCCGTTTCACCCCTTTCGGGAGTGAACTTTGAGAAATCCTCTCATAGCGCACGCCTACATCATATATGACAAATTTTAGCGCAACCCGTTCAGTGGTTTGAGCTGTGCGTTGATAGATCAGTCAGTAACTTTTATAATAGAAGATAAATTGTACTTACATTAAAAAGAAACTGTCTAGACTGGACAATAATTTACCGTGATAACGCCATAAAAAAACATTGATGAAAAACATGCGACACAAGACGAACACTTCCACTCTTAGTTCATGTGGAACGTGACAATTAATCATTTTCAAGCGCGCAGCCGGAATTTATCCATTTATAAGAAGTTAAAAAAAATGTCTGTCATCCTGTTTGTGCAAGCTAATCTATGAAACGATTGGACAGATGTTGACAGAACTTCACTGGCAAATAGCTGATGATACAAGGAGTTACATAAGCTACTTTTACTTTAGAATAGCTACGCCTAGCGGTGCTAGTCGCAATAGTTGTTGTGAAGGTGCAATGACACACAATGCAATTGCATTATGGGTACTAGACAATAGAAAGAGGCGCTCATAGCCCAGTTGCACTCGGTGATTAGAAACAATCAGCGAGGGCAAGCAACGACGGCGCGGTCAGTACCTGGATGGGTGACCGCTGGTGGCATGTTACCATGAGCGTCTCCGTGATTCGGAGGTCACGTTAAGCAGTCGGTCCCGGTTGTTATCATAGGATAACAGTCGTGAAGCTTAGTTGGAGGCCTTCGGGCGGCTTAAAAACATCCAACGGTAAGATTACGTAGCCACAACGTTGTCTTGCCAGTCCCCAATCCGCACTTGGCCAGCGTGGGGACGTATGGCCTTAACCCTCTCCTGAGAGGAGACCCGAGCCCAGCAGTGGGACATTATGGGTTGTTCATTCATTATACTAGACAATTGATATAAATACACACATGTACATTTTTTGTATAAATATATACATAGAAAACTCTCAAACTCCGAAATAAACAATAACAGATAATATCAACGTTTCGTACGACACGGGAATCAAACCAAATAAAAAATCAAGTGAGATATTAAAAAAATATAAAAATTGTTACTGTATCTAGTTGCAGCTAAAATACAATGAGTATAATCAACTTAAATTGAGGTTAAGTTACAAATCGAACACAAACACTGTCTTTGATAGTTACTTACGATTCATCAGTTTTTTTTTTCTTTTTTTAAAGAAGACAACTCCCGCATTAGGATTATACATTCGTGTGTCACGGGGATCTTTACAAACATATATGAAACGGACACAAAGTACACCCAGACTTAGAACAACAATTAGTGGATCACACAAAGTGTTGTCCCATGTAGGATTTGAACCCACAACACTTGGCGCAGTAGTAAGCGGTGTGGCGACTACTAAAACCACAAACCGTGTAGCCAAAGTATGATGACTAATTAAAAAAAAATGTTTTGTGATGTTCGGAAGTATCTCCATTATCAAAAACAGCTACATTTCTACAAAAAATAAAGTCTTGGTGTTAAAATTCACGAGAAAACGCTTGATGGTGTCTACGCGTCTGTTTGTGTAAGACGTGACGTCACCATTTGTCAACCAGTGTCAATTATAGCTCTTAAAAACAGTGAAGTGATTGTCGATTATACCTAAACAAAGTGAGCTTCATACAAGAGTGACGTAACTCGCTTCGATTGGTGTTCAACTCAACATGGCGTATTGCTGTATTTTGTAGTTTTATTTTTATTAATTATAATAAGATATAACACTGTCACCATCTTTGGGCGTGGGCTCCCCAATACCAGCTCCTCCTATTGGACGGAATTCAACGGAGAGCGACTCGAATTGTCGATTCCCAAGAAGTTACAATTCGGCTAGACTCATTGGCGCTGTGTAGAGATGTGGCTTCACTGTGCATCTTCTACCGCATGGGGAGTACTCCGAGGAATTGTTCGGGCTGATTCCTGCCGCCTCATTCCGCCATCGTCCTTCGCGACAGAAATTTCATCCCCGTTATCTATCATGGTTGGCAGTCCACAACTGTGCGCTTTTCAAGGAACTTTCTGCCTCGCACAACAAAACTGTGGAATGAACTCTCCTGTAGTATTCCCGGACCAATACGACCTGCAAACCTTCAAGAAAAGAGCGTACTCCTTCTTAAAAGGCTGGCAACGCACTTGTGACACCTCTGGTGTTGCGGGTGTCCATGGGTGGGGGTAATCGCTTTCAGGCGATACGTCTACTCGTTTGTCACCTATATCATAAAAAAAATACGAAATCCATTATTTTTGTAATTATTGGGTATTGTCATCATGCCTATAAAGCCTTTGTGCAGTGTATTTAATCTTTTTGTTAATTAACTTTTCTTTGACGGAAAACATAATAAAACTCAAATATTTATAATCTGGAATTGTTTCCACGAACTTTATTGTTTCCACGTAAATAAATAACTAGACATGACATGAATACCTAGTTATCATTTGTAATGACTTCACCAAAATGTCACAATTTGAATCTTGAACCAATAGCATCGAACGGACAAATAATTTTATTATAAGTGCGTTGAATTTGTTTATTTTATTTGGAAACTAGTTTTTACCCGCGGCTTCACTCTCGCAAATGTAGATATATTCATCCCCTATTTTACCCCTTTTCTTCCTTTCTCTTTTTTATTTATACATTTTTTATTTAACTATTTTTGAGGTTTAATAATATTTTATACAATCATAAAATACCTCTAATTGATTGATTTGCTGATATGACGATAAATGCACATTGTATATAGTTTTATAAACTGTAGCAAGAGTGCTTAGATGTGAATTTAATCAGAAGGTTTATTAAAAAAATTACTCAATATAACGTGATTAGAAGGTTTTCCAAAACTTAATCTTGTATTAAAACAATTTCTATGACTTACCAAAACATTCGTTTAAGTACAAATTGTAAATCTAATTATTATGAAACAAATTGATAAATTATCACATTAAGTTCCAAAAGTATATAAATTAATCCTAAATTCTTATACAATTAAATCTTATTGTATTAGTTCAATCAAGAAATTTAAGGCATGATTCAATAGTCAAAATCATAACTTGTTCTATTCGCCTGTAAACCTTTCCATATTCTCCCACCAAGATCTGGATGTATAAGCTCAAATAATTTAACAGCTCGCTCTTGTAGGAACTTTGTTGCCGGCCCTAAGCCGTACAATATATTTTCTACCAGTCTAGTTCTTTCGTCTGGCGACATTTCATTGATATACAGCTCCGTAGCTTGTTCGAAGTTATTAGGTTCATCCTGATAAATCTCTATAAGTTGTCCTGCGTTTTCATCTTTGTAAGGGACGGGACCGTTGAATGAATTTGGGTAATAATTAGGTATGTCCCTCATATTATCCTTGACTGGTGGTTCACCATCGCGATTGTATGTGAAAGTTTTCTTTTGAAATGGACAATTAACAGGTATGTTGAGAAAGTTCGCGCCCAAGCGATAATACTGAGAATCTCTGTAAGCCAGTCGACGTGCTTCGAAGACTTTGTCTGGTGCTCCTAAAATGCCTGGTACAAGATTTGCGGGACTGTATGCTAGTTGTTCAATTTCCGCGAAATAGTTAGTTGGATTTTTATTCAAAACAAAACGACCTAATGGTCTTAAAGGATATCTATCCAGTGGAAGTACTTTTGTAACATCGAATACATCAAATCCAGCGTTCTTGACGTCACTTAATGTTAGCACTTGAATGCTGGCAGTCCAACTGGGGAAGTCACCGTTACCAATGGCTGTATATAAATCTCTGGTGTTGTAATCTGGATCAACACCTCCTATTTTTCTAGCTTGCTCAGATGTCAAAGTTTTTACACCTTGATCAGGTCTGAAATGAAACCGTATGAAGTGGTTTTCGCCATGCTCGTTAACTACTTGGTAAGTGTGAATACCGAAACCAGGCATGTGTCGGTAGCCATTAGGGACACCACGATCACCAAATACGAGCAAGAACATGTGCAAACTTTCTGGGCGTAAGGTTAAGAAATCCCATAACATGTTTGCATCTCTCACGTTTGTTGCTGGATTTCTTTTCTGTGCCCTAACGAAAGTTGGGAACAGAATGGGATCCTTGTAGACATACATAGGTGTGTTGAATCCAACTATATCAAAATTTCCATCTTCTGTATAGAACTTAACAGCGAAACCTCTAGCATCTCTAGAGGTATCTGTTCCACCTCTCTCTATAACTACTGGTGAGAATCTTGCCGCTATTGGCGTTCTTTTTCCGACTTTACTGAACAGTTTGGCTTTACAAATGTCTGTTACGTCATGAGTTACTTCAAAATAGCCAAAAGCTCCTCCAGCATTGGCATGAACCACCCTTTCTGGTATTCTTTCACGAACTAAGTGAGTCATGGAATCCATGAAAAACTCATTGAATAAAAGCCTTTTGTTTAGAGTATCAGTTTCTTCTTTTTCAATCGGTGCACCCGCAGATGTTGTCATTATTGCAATTGGGCCCTGATAAATAACAATAGGTATATGTTACAATAACATGAATATGAGTCTTATTAAGATGTAGAAATAAAATCAAGCAATTTATTTCTAGTCATAAGTCTACTGATAAAATATAATGATAAAGAGTATAATAACATATTAATCGAACATCATATCGCAAAATAGAATGAATCTATATATATTGTTAACCAGATTTCTAATTAGCAAACATATATTTCTGAATATATTCAGCATAACGGTCGTTTTCAAGAACCCATCTCTCGTTTTAAGCAAAATTAGGTTTTTTAACGGTCTAAATTAATCTTAAAGGGAATATTAAAACAAAATTATACCTACTCCCTATCAATTAACGTATTGATTATCTCCAGTTTTAACTAGAGATAGCTTATTGAAAACGCTCATCGAAATTTTATTTGTTCTGGGTATTAATTAATCCAGAACCACTAGTTCAGTAGGCAGGGTCATTAATCGCCATTAGCTAGTCAAAGTTTATTATTTTTATTTTTATTATTTTTTTAAAATAGTAGACCACCGACTTCAGGTACAGGGACCAAGAAACCGGTGGTTAGGGCTCCAAGGAAAGGAACCTCCTGACAATACGAGCCGTGTCAAGAAGGACTGCCTTCTGCATCAGACCCTTGATCCAACCATCTAACGTGAGCCTCTTGAGGTGTTAGTCGAGGCTCTTGGCTATCAATCCGTGAACAGACACAACTATCGGAACAATGATAGCCGAATCTACATCCCACATATTGACAATCTCGTGAGATAAATCCAAATATTTCAATTGTTTTTCTTTTTCAACTTTCACGAGATTCTCGTCATGAGGAACGGCGATGTCGACAATCATTGCGCGGCGCTCTAATCGATCTATTACCACAATATCAGGCTTATTGGCAACAATAGTCCTGTCCGTGATAATAGATCGATCCCAATACAATGTAGCACGACCATTTTCGAGAACTGGGTCGGGCACATACCTGTAGTATGGCACCTCTGAATTATTATTATTATTTATATTGATGTTTGATGACAGTCGTGAAAAAGTAGTGATAAGATGACTGCCTCGGTGGCGCAGTGGTAGCGTATACGACTGCTGTACTAGAGGTCTCGGTTTCGATTCCTGAGTCGAACCAAATGTTTGTCTAATCAAAATATTTGTTTCAGATTTTGAGTGTTTTCTATGTATAATATGTATGTATGTATTAGTTGTCTAGTACTCATAGTACAAGCTCTGCTTAGTTTGGGACTAGATGGCGTTGTGTGTTGAAATGTCTGAAAAATAAGTCCTTACTAAATATTTCCTTATTAATTTACACAACTTCAGTACGTATTACAGAATGTTCAGCGTTCTTACCGATGTTTTCTCCTTGAATGATATAATTTGATTTCCCACTGGATCATTTTGTACATTAGCCGTCACCATGGCCATCGTTATCCATAACAAAATACGTGACAGACTTAACTCCATTGTCAGTATAAAAAATCAATTCTTCAGTGCTTCAGTGAAAATTTTTCCTTAAAAATGAAACAGTTGTTGATGAAATTATTCAACTTACATTGCATTACATTACCTAAATAATAAAATTGTCTAGATTAACAAGAGATATATGTCTGTACTTTAAAGATTATGAAGAAAAATAATGATGTGGTTTCAAATAAATAAGTAAGTTCAACATAAGGTACAACACATTTTAAACAAGAAAGTTTGTGTTTGTGTGTAAGATACAGTTAAAATATTTTATATTAGCAACTAAAGTTTTAAAACAACCGAAAATAATGTTTGTTCCGTGAGCTCTATAGCTGTTTCCTACCATGGTTTGCTGTGCCACATTATCGATGTGTACAAAATGAGATTGAGATATAGCCAATGCAAAATTCAAAAGATAAATAATCAGTCCAGGTCTTGAAGTTTAAGTCTGCAAGGTAAAAATGGAAAGTTGAGTGACTTTGAGTAAGTATGAAGCAATAGAGATCCTTACAACATAGTACTTTCTATTTATTAATATGTTGCAAGGAAATTCACAAAGCATAACACATTCTTCGATAGTTTTATAAAAATGCCAATTATATTGCTTTTTCTAAAATTGATGAATGATGCAGAAGTATTACTAGGCCGCTATAGTGTGGGTCTATGCTTCGGTACGAATGGGCCAACTCGACCGGAGTGATACCACGACCTCACAGAAAACCAGTGTTAAAACAGCGAATGCGCTGTGTTTCACCAATTGATTGAGGATACCGGAGGCCCATACCTCAACCTCTCGCTACATCCCTTTTCCATATCCTCCAAGGGCCGGCAACCGGTGACGCCTCTGGTTTCGCAGGTGTCCATGGGTGGCGATAACCACTTACCATCAGGCGATACGCCTGCTCGTTTACCCCTGCCTTTTTTTCCCAACCGACTAAAACAGCACTCCATCGCGGGTACTAGGAGCCGAGGAACCAGGTAAGCCCTAGGAAGGAAAACCCTGGAACCCCAACGTACCTCGGGCCACCTACGGTTTCTAGATGGGCCCCCTCCTGTGTGGGAACCCCGATGTTTCCGTTGCTGCCCCAAGGTGGGGCGCGAGATCTGCGAAGCGCGCGCACCCCCACTCGAGCCTGCTTCTGCTAGGGCGACAGATGGACACATCTGTCACCCCTAGGCTTGCACTTATGGAGGACGGAGATTATTTTATGATTTTCGGCGCCCTTGTCGTCTGTGGTACTTGCCCCGTTCTCGGGCCTGGTGGATCGGGAGAGTTCTCAACCTCTCCCGGTCCCGCTCTGCCGTGTCCTTGCCAAGCATAACTTGCTCGCTGAAAGTGCTTGTTAACCCCCTATTCATAAAAAAATACAAAGTTGATGAAATACGACTTTACTACAAAATAGCAGATGATTTATATATATGAATCTCCATTTCCCTTGGTCACGTCGTGAACGCCTGGACCGATTTCACTATTATTTTTTTGTGTTTATTATTATCAAGAGAAGGATCTTATGAAAGAAAAAATAAAAAAAAAATCGCGCGGAAAATTAGAAAATTTAAGAATACTTATTTAAGTATAAATAAATAAAGAATGACCGCGGGTGACACCGCGGCAGTCAGCAAGTATAAATATACATAGCAACAACAACATAACGACGCGTGGTCACACCAGATTATAACACTAGTGTGACTAACAAGATTTTTCATTATTTCCACACTAATTATCAGTGCATTATGACTGTATTGGACATTGAGAATATTTTACACATTTTGTCCATAATTTAAATTTATAGCTATAAATTTAACCTAAGTGGTGACGGGTTAAATACGAAAACCAAGGTGGAGTGTCAGCACCTCTATTCATCCCGTGGGTGACGTATGAGCGAACTAAGGGAGTTAACAATGCAGGACAAAAACTCAGTAAAGAGTAGAAAAACTTGTCACAAAGTTTATGCCAAGACGTTTGGCCTGCGTGGTATTTCAGGCTGAAACCATCTTCTACAGAAAGGCCTATGCCCAGTAATGAACAGCTTTATCTTAAGAACTTAAGATACTTTTATTAAAGAGTGTAAAGCTTGTACTCTTTATCTCACAATAGAAATATATTAAAACATATAACCTCATCTGTGTCTAATAAAAGGGAAAAACAATTTCTGTTTACCAATTTTTTTCTCTGATGATTAGCAGAAGCTCTAATAATAAGTCTATCACCATTAGAAATTGGTGATAGAGTGAGTCGCCTTTGCTTTCGTTGGGCTTTCTACTGCGAGTCTTTCTAAAAAAGTTCTAAGAAGTCTAAGACAAACTTGGGGACGAAAAGTGGCAGATGACGCGAGGAACATCGGCAAGTCGTTGAATTCAAATCTCAGAATGGATCAAAATGGAGACTTGTTGTGGATACCTTGCCTGTATCCCATCCAGATGACATAGACCATTAAAGAGTATCATCTACCTAACTTTTTTTTTTTTTTTTTTTATTTATTTAAGCTGCCAAAATGACTCTGCCCTGCCTGATGGAAAGCATGAGCAGAATCCAAGAGTGGTGGTCACCATCCTCAATGCGAAAAAGAACAACGCAGCATGGTGACCCACACTATGGCGGCCTGGGGGGAAAGGGGATGGTGAGGGGGATAGGAGGCGTTGGATTGGGGTATGGGCCTCCGGTATCCTCACTCACTCGATGAAACACAGCGTAAGCGCTGTTTCACACCGGTTTTCTGTGAGGCCGTGGTATCACTCCGGTCGAGCCGGCCCATTCATGCCGAAGCGTGGCTCTCCCACGGTGAACTTGTCGGCTACTAGGACATTAAACCTCTATAAATGGAAAGGGATTATGGTCCGATGATACCGAAGCATCTTTATAGGCCGACATAGTATAAGTTCCCATGCTGCATTGTTTACATTTGCTGTCGTAATGAGTATGGATTCGATTGGATCGTTACTCTTGGATTTTAGTCATGCTTTCCATTAAACAGGGTAGAGTCACTTTGGCAGCCCTGTATATAAACAAATGGGTTGTCCAGTACTAAAATATTTTTTACGTGCCAACCAGTAACTTCTGAGATTGGTGCGACAAACCGAACAGACTGTTCAACTCTGTAATTGAATCGAGTAATACAGAAAACAGCAATGTCACTACTTTGAGTTATGTAGAGTTACGCCATGTTGCAGAGATGTCACTGTTTTCTGTTTTGCATAATTCGATCCAATTTTAATATATAGACTTCTCAGGTGACTTTCATTTTATATTCAGATTTTTAATAGAGCCTTTTTTGTTTGGGATGTGGTAATTTTCTGAATATTTATTTCATTTCGAAAATTTATAATAACAAACAATAAATATTTTGAGTTACGCAGAGTTACGTTACGCCATATCGCTGAGATGTTACTGTTTTCAGTTTTGCATAATTCGATCCAATTTTATATACACTTTCGGGTGAATTTCGTTTTGTATTCAGCCTTTTTAATAGTGCCTCTTTTTGTTTGGGATGTGGTAATTTTCTAAATATTACTTTACTTCACAAATCTATAATAACAAATAATAAATGGTGTAGAAGTTTTAAGTGAGATCACTGAGAGAAATAAAAACGTGTGTGTGTACTTATGTACATGCATTAGAAGTTATACTTCTTTGGCGTAACAAGATAAAAATTTGAAAAACTAAAATGTTGACTAAAGCTAACTTCAGGGTGTCGGTTTTTCATGACGATGCGCGCGCGCATCTTAAAAATTTACTCTCATTATTTTTTTTTACGCGCCAAAAGATTCTAAAAAAACCCATTAGTCACATTGTTGTGACAATCTGGTGTGATCACGAGTCTCTTAAGATAAAACAGAATTTGCAGTATTTTTTCAATATGGTTAAAGTAACTAATATATCCTAAAGTATATATCATATAAAGATACACTGAGAGAACACATTTTACAACTATATGTCTGTTGAAGAAATGCACAGCCATTTTTACAATGAGCAATTTGTATGTTTTGCAAACTTATGTGAAACGGATACAAAGTTCACCCAAAATCAATAATTTGTCAATCACAAAAGTGTTCGCTCATGTGGAAATTTTGGGATCTAACTCACAACAGTCAGCGCAGTAGGAGGCAGCTTTAACCGCTATGCCATTCCCGCAGTCAGTTAGACAAAGGAGAGAATTATCCCAACCCTTAATCATTTTCCCCAATATGAAAAATAATTAAGTAAGTTCTTTAGATCCACATTAAGACCAATCAATACCTCTTACCTTCTTACTTAATTCATCTATGGTAATCGTTCTTGGGAAGTCAGTGCCCTCAAATATACTGACAACTAGTTCAACTATAAAAACTGATATTCAGGTAAAACCGGTTTTGGTTTAAAAAAAATCTTGGGAATAACAAAGGCTAGGAGATGATGAGTACTTCTTATTACAAAAAGTAAAAAATATTTTGTTTATTTCTGCCAATATTGAAACGTTTCCCATAAGTAATATTATTTAGAAATTACTGGTTAAACTAACCTCTGCAAATATTACGTACCTAGATAAGTATCTAAGTACAGCATCTATGTAAGGCTACTTAACTAAATTACATTAATAAAGAAGTTGTTTTAATCTGAGCTGTCAAACACGGTTATTATATCAAAATTGTTTGTTTTGCGGTTTTTCTTTATGTAATCGCAAGTCAATTTCAGTACCAGTAAACGCAATGATAGTAAAATAGTGTATAATAATAAAATTATATTTCAATACAATTGTTAATTAAAATCAAGTTAATTTAATAGATAATCATTAGCATTTTGCCCGTCAATTTATTAATCGTAAAATCTTAAAGAACTATATATATCAGTGAAGCAACTATGTCAATTTTTAATTGGTAATTTGAAAATAACTAGATTCGTTTATGGATAAAAAACAATTCAAACACTGAACACTTATTTTTGTATTCAATCGATACTCTATAAAGTAATTGAAAAAATAACTCACCTTCTTAATTGTCTATGGTCACAATATGTCACGGTTTTTCAAAGAAGCATGCTTGCATTCCATTTCCGTTATGGAAAAAGTAGTTGGATAATAATTACAAAATGCAGATAAAAAATAATTAACGTTAAATAATTATCTGGTAACACAAAACTGCGTACGACATTAATCTAAAACAGCTCACGCTGGTATTGAGGGTGTCGGCCGAAAAAGTGAACTTTTCAAACGACCTCCGTCACACTCTAGTAACTATGAGATAAATAATTTAGCAATCGACCGTTTTCTTATAAAATTCTATAGTTAATAGCCTAACTTCATGTAACAAGTGCAATATATAGTGAAAGGTTTTTATCTAGTGCATTAAAATTGCGTTTTAACAACATCCTAAATGAAGGCCTTCGTTATGAATGTTAGGGCACACACTATAGCATAAATAATGATGGGAACTTAGCAGGTTTTAAACGGTAGATCGATTTTGATTTATTTAGTTATTTTTATTGATATATTTTATTTTAAGGAACACGAACAATGTATCGTATAATAATATCTCAAAATCTAATATACGTTATGTTTTGATATAGTACATACATAAATAATATGTGTCCACAGCTTCTGGTATAGTGGTGAGAGTGTTAATAATAATTTTATGACGCCGTTACTATAAAATACACAGTTAATTTTAAATAATTCGGACATTTAACGACATCTAATATTAACCTAAGTAGAGCTTTTGCTATGAAATCTAGATTGACCGATATAAAACCTGCTTACAAACTTTTTTCGTAATTATTATACTTATTATTGCATAGAATGCGCCCAAAATTAACTCCCTGGTTTAGCGGTTAGCGTATGCGACTATCGATAAAGTAGATCATCAGTCTTAAGTCCAGTTACCGGGTTGACTCAAAAAAGTGTTGTTGAGTTTTTGCGATTGTAGAAATATTTAATAATAGGGCGGAGCTTGGAAGTCTTAGTATTCATTGGAAGCCTCATATTTCAGAGACTACGTAAAGCCAGTAAATGATGTCTCCGTTAAGACTGACCGTATGGCTGAAATAGGCTGGAACTTAAGAGCATCATCAAAACAACACCCAATCTGTAACAAATTTTGCATATCATTGAAACATTTAAGGCAGCACAGCATTCGTATACACAACCGCTGTGCCAGCGAGGCAATAGTGAAATAATAATGACAATATTACTTGACAGAATTATGTAATAGATCTGTATTCGAGAGCAATCACAACATTCATTTCCGTAGTGGTGCTGAAACAAATACTTTTCAAGAAAATATATTTTCTGGACACATTATAAAACAGCGAACGTAACATTTTTTGTCATAATTTAGAAGATTGAAATTACATTGATCTGAACTTAATTATTAGTGGTATATTTCGCTGAGAGATAGTAAGCAAGTAAGCAATCAATTAATCTACAAGCCTTATATCGAGACTGTTTAGATGTCTTAAATATTGTAACATTATACAGAACATGTCCACTCTTACAATTTTTCATTTTTTTTTTGGTTCTAATAATTCCACTCCCGTTGGAATCAACTTGTTAATGTACTGTAATTTCCATCTTCCGTCTTTTCTTGTCGTCCTCTCTACGTTTTATCATATTTCATTTAATTACTATCATCATCATCATCATCAGCATCTATCGTAGTCCATAGCTGGATATAGGACTCTTCAATTGTAAGAACTATCTTGCTTCATTTTAATTGTTTTTTTCCTATCCTATTCTTTGTCTTGAAAAAGGTATAATATATTATGCTAATCATAAAATTTCGTAATATAAACGTAATTTTTAAAGCAAAGAATACTTTTAAAAAATGTGTGCTAAACATTAATTACGGACAAGTTTAGCTCCTTCCTCACTCTTATTTCCTGCAAAACAAGAAAAAAACCTTTTGTTTAAATACTGCGCTGTATTATACGGACAGGACTTCAGATTTTTATTACAGCCAAAATTTTGAAATTGAAATGGTTGATGACAAATACCTTTAGTAACGTGGGAGAGCCACGCTTCGCACGCACGCATGAATCAGCGCCTGCGTTGTGTTTCACCGAGTGAGTGAGGATAACAGAAGACCATACCCCAACCCCTCCTCCCCCTTGTCCTCCCCATTGCCCTCTCCATCCCCCAAAGGCCGGCAACGAACTTGTAACACCTCTCGTGTTGCGGGTGTCCATGGGCGGTGGTAATCACTTATCATCAGGAGATACGTCTGCACGTTGCATAAAAAAAAGTAAAGTAGTAGCTATTGTATCGAATCGTTGTAGTACATTTTACATTTGGTTTACTAACTTGTCGTGTCCAAATCTTGAAGTATTTTGACAGCACAGTGAGCCTAGTGGTTTAAGCAGTCGCCACATCGCTTTGTACTGTGCCAAGAGTTGTGGCTTTAAATCCCACATGAGACAAAACTTTGCGTGATCCACAAACTGTTATTCTGGGTTTTCTTTGTGTATGTATCATGTATGTTTGTAAAGTCCCCCGTATTTATATTTCTAATGCGGTACTGTCTTTTGAAAAATCGAAAAGAAAGTATCATGCTGAAGAGTATGCTATGACGATATAATAAATAATCTTAGCGAAGAGTTGAGAATTTAAATGGATAAAGTTCCAGGCGCGGTCGTAGCCTGAAATTTTGGGAGGGGGGGGGGGTCACTAATAACAATGTAAGTCGAGTAAATTAGACTTTATTGTACAATACAGAATTTAATTGCATACAACAAAAACAAATGGATATCTTTTGTTTTATTGGTAAATCTATTGGGTTAATATTTGAGACGTATAGGACAATCTCTGGATGAATATTTTGAGACCGACATCGGTCTAATAAGTAAATCTTTTAATTTCTTATCTCTATTTTTATTAAAAAATTATGGAAATTGAGGGAAAAAAGGAGGTTCTAATTGCAATTACATGTGTACAGATTTTAGTTGGTCATGTCCCCTGTGCCCCCCCCCCCCCTTNCCCTTAGAACTGTGCCTGCAATGTTCCGAATGATAAGGCCCTGTCGGGTACGTTGTTAATATTTGATACCACTGTATATATCTAATTTACATTCACAAAATATCAGCTGGGTGCTGTAATCTTTATTAAAACCCTCATTGAAAGAAGAAATGATCACGCAAATACTAAAAAACGGAGTCAGTATCGCAATAGTTGTTTTGGAGACTTAAATATCTTAGAATCTAATATCATATCATATTTACATAATGCAAAATTAAGTCATTTTCGCTATTTTTTCCCCTAGATCTTTTAAACTACTAAACACATTTTTTTGTGCAGTTTTTAGCAATGGTTAGAGTTATCCAAGAGACAGGTTTATATATGTTATATATGCATATTGTGGTAGTGGAAATTTGAGAACTTCAGAGACTTCCGGGTGAAGTCGGGTTGGGTCTCTAGTTAGATATAAATAACAGATAAGAACTAAATATTTCTAACCGAATATTCAAAGAATCTATACTTATAAAATAACAAGTCCTGGCTGACTGACTGATTCATCATTGCCAAGCGTAAACTATTAAAGTTAGGGCTATGAAATTTAGTGAGTAGGGTCGTTTTATTGAGTACACACCCACTAAGGAGGGAATTATGGAATTTATACCCCTAAGGGGGTGAAATATGGGTTGAAAGTTTGTATGGAAGTGCGTCATTTTTTATGTTAGAAATATGAAACTGAATTTTTGGGCTACTGATAAAAAACGAGCATATACGTATTTAAGCCCTTTTGGATATTCTACGCCTAAAGGGTGAAATAATGGTTGGTATTTCGTATATAGGTTAGTCTGTAAGTGCGTCATTTTTGAAGTTAGTAGTCTTTATCTTCAGGCTGTGGATTACAAATAAATGATTGCCGATATTTTCTTTCTAGAGAGAGAAATTCGAATTCTAATCTTAAAGGAGTTTAAATAAGGGTCGACAGTTTGTATGAAAGTCCTTATTAATTGGGTATTATATACATATATTCAACTTCCAGCCGAACAAAGCCGCCGGCAACAGCAAAAGTTAGTTATCTATAGAAATCATTGGCACGTAATTTTAGTAATTACTTCTAATTGTAATTTGCTTAAAAATAAATTGTGTTATACTTTCATTGTTAGACGTTTTGTGCTGCAGTAATTAGAATGGGTCAAAGAAACTGTTTACAATACCCTCAGGAAAGGCGAAAATTAAGCGAAGTCACAAGATCACCTTCACTATCAACAATCTTTAGTCCGCGGCAGCACATAGGTATCTCTTTAGAAACGAGGTTTGGCGCTACAGTACTACGCTGGTTGCTAGCTTCATCAACAACTCATAATGTTCCACTTCAAAGGTCTGAATTTTAAGCCAATAATTTCATTTGGTACGTTCTATCATTGTTATAAGTCTTGGGAGCTGACTATCATACCTTAACTTATTTTAATACGTTGCAATTAAAGCCAAACTAATAAGGTACTTCAGAACATTGACCTAGAATAGTGAAATTTATTGGGTCTGTGAAACCTTGTGTTTCTCACCAAAAAAAAACTAGTAGAACAATAAATATTTTTTCTTGTGCGCACTATAACTACAATCGGCTTACTGACTGTGAGGAAACAATTTTTTAGGGAGTGATCATAAGAGAGCCACGGTCTCGATACCTGAAATCATACTAACAGGAGATATTTGGCTGCAACATTAAATGGTTCGTGTTCCGATGTCTCCATACTTCTCCCACTAACTTACACTCACACTACAACAATATATATGGGTACTGTCCACATGTAAATGTTTCTCACGCATACTAAAATAAGAATTTTAGAAATGAAGTGGCGTTACACAAGATTTGAAAACTTAGACTGAGAGCGACAGCCGACATTAAGCCCGTTTTTGACCTCGTCCCCTTTGTCATATCTCTTTTGGATGTATGATCAGAGCTCGGGTACAGTTGGTCCCGTGAGACTGAACCTTCAAAAAAAGCGGAATTAAGTAATAGTCTCATTGTTTTTCACCGAAGAGCATAGAATCCTTAACTTCCTCTTTACGGATTTCGCACGAAAGCGAACTCGATTTCGAACTCCTCAGTTACAAGTGTCCATGGCAGTAAACATATACCATCAGATTATCCATTTTTGTTGCATCTATGCAATAAAAATGTCATAAGACAAACAACTTTATCAGCCTGCTGCAGTCTAATGTTGGAAATAGTCCTCTCCCAGGGCACACTACCCGCTGGCATTCTTACACAAGTTGTCTCGCCACTTGGCCGGAGTGCACGGCCCAATAAGTTTGCCATGACGGGCTTTCCACTCCAGAACACGCTTACTCCATCGGTTATCGGATCTGCAATATATATGATCAGCCCATTGCCACTTCAACCTACTTACTTTCAGAGCTATGTCGGTTAACATGTTTCTGTGACAGATTACCTTGTTCCTAATTTTCTCCTTCACAGGGACTCCGAGCATTTCCATAGTTAAGAGCTATGAGGCTTTAAGATAATATGATCATCGTCATCATCAGGAGTCTATTGTAGTCCAGTGTTAGGCATAAGTCTGTCTTAAGGCACACTACGGAGCTTGCTGGCCTTCTTACGCAAGTTGTCCCGCCATTTGGCCTTGCCACTTTAATCCAAAAATTTCGTAATACTTTAAATAACAACAATCTGAGATATCATAAGACTGTTTGTTAGTTTAATAAACTGTTTTGAATTCAATTCCCGTAAATCCGGGCTGGCCGACAGCGGATGCGTAACCGGAAATTATTTGATTAATTGTTGTTTTAAGGCCATGTTTATTAACACTTTTAATACATGAATGCTGCACCTATCTGTGAAGTACAGCATTGCAACCACAATTCCATCTTGTGGTTTTATTAATGAAAAATGGGGAACAGAATCGCCTCGAAAAATAATCTCTAAAGCGGTTTGTGTCTTAAGTTAAAATTTGGGCTCAATCGGCGCACAACTTTTTGTTTGACGCGCGCAGATATCTACTTAACATTGTTCTACAAAATAAAGTACTTCTATATTTATATATGAGTATCTAAATTTAAAATTTTAAACTAATTAGAACTCAGATCAAATAAAAAACGGCGTTTGCTCTTATTGAATCCAAAAAACTCAGTTACTACCAAGTAAATACACGCGTTAACGCAACACATGCAACAAACTTTGCTACTTTTCCATTTATTTTATCGATCTTCATTTACTTTTCTAGGATTTTCTTTTGTTTTTGATATGTCTAATAATTATACTAACAAAATTATCTTATAGAATGTATTTGTTTTTAATATCGATAACGGATGTAATCTGAACGGTAGGGTTACCAACAGAAATAGTGTGTTCTTCGTGATTATCCTGGGATAACTACTGAGTGGATCACGATGACCTATCTGCTAGGTTTTCGCTACAGGGCCAGATCTTGAGATATTCTCATATATTGAGAAATGGACGTGGTAATAATAAAAAGAAATCCAAAAAATGAAAAAATATGTTCACTAACATTAATTCCTTAAAGTATTCGACAAAATAAAACAAAGAAGGAACAACCGTAATTTTACTAATAAAATCTAGCTGAGCCCCTCCGTGTTACCCTCGGTTATTGTCGTACTGCCGTAACGCTGGGCGAAGCTAGTCTAAAAAAGTAGCCTAAGTTACTTCTTATATCATCAGCTTCCTATCAGTGAAAGTCCCATTAAAATCAGTCTAGCCGTTCCAGAGACTAGCCGGAACAAACAGACAGACAAACAGACGGACAGACAGACAGACAGACACAAAGACAAAAATTGTAAAAAAATACATTTTGGCATATATACCGTGTACATACAAGAAAACACCCAAGCTCCGAAACAGATACGAGTATTTGTAGATTAAACGAACATTTGGACAGAGCTATAAATCGAACCTGGAATAAAAATGCAGTCGCATACACTACCACTGCGCACACCGTGACAATCAAATGTCTACGACTCGTGTCGTATATATTTGATTGTTGAATAGTTGCGAGCGTCGCCGGAACGTCGATCGCCGGAGCCGGATGCGAGAAGCCGAGGATCGAACTAAGTGGTATGCAATTGGAAAGGGCTATGTCTAACCGTGGACTGCGATGTGAACTGTTGATGATGATGATGTGCAAATAACTAACTCCACGTGTACGAAGTCGCGGGCAACCGCTAGTAAAGTTATAAAGCTGGAGAGTCTCTTTATTGGTAAAGTTCGACCATCTCAGGAACTACTATTTGGAAATAATTGTTTTATTGTGTTGAATAGACCATTTATCTAGAAAAACTATAGCGGCTATGTATTAAGGACTAATAGAGTGTAGAATAACTAAAAAATTATCCGTCATTGTATCGGTAAGTATCTACCATCGACCGATTTGCAACGTGACCCAAATTCTGTTTACATAATCGAAAAATTCATTTCTATGTTAAAGTCCTTGTTATCTGTCATTTTTTTATATTTGTTTCAGAGTTTGGGTGTTTTCTTTGTATAATATGTATGTATTTACAAGAAAAAGTATGTATGTATTAATATCAGTAGTCTAGTATCCATGGTACAAGCTCTGTTTAGTTTGGGACTAGATGGCGTTGTGTTAAAAAAAATGTTCGAAAATATTTATTTATTTATTTTATTTAGTTATTTAATTAAGTAGAGAATTATCTGTTGTTCATTCCAAAGAGCGTTTTTTATATATTATTTACTGCAGTGATGATAATGGTAAATTCAAATTCAAAATCATTTATTCAATTAAGACACTAAGTGACATTTATGAACGTTAAATTGAAGCTACACTTAAAAATCATAGATCGATACAAACAGACGCCACAGATGTGTATACATCTCCGACCAGTATTGACGTAGCTTGCATAATGTACATATAAAACGTTCTTAATGCGGAAAGCACTATACACGAAGGCGATCTTTGTTGTTTTGACGGTTTCAAAGGATTTATCGGCCAAGTGGGTTATGATTCAAGTTTGTCAATAGTACTATATAATATTTTTTCATAGTTACATACTTGTCTTCTGTTCTTTATGTACATACTGAGTATACTTATATACACTCAGTGCATAAAGTTAAAAAGAGGAACATGATCAAAAAGGACGTAGAACTCGTTTGTACCGGAGGATGCCACTTTTCAGCTGAACACAATGATATACTACTTCCTAATCATATATTTAGGATTAGGAACATTGGTCCAGAAAGAATTAGGGATGGTACGAGCTCAGGTATTAAAATCCGAGAAGGAAGGAAGGAAGTGGTAAAACCACTTCGTTTTGAATTTGATGTTCCACCGGTGAGTAGTATCAGAAAAAAAGGAGGAACTAGGGACGTTGGGATTTATGCCTATATTTGTAGTAGACCATGTTAGGTCTACTACTTTGCCTATATAAAAAAGTAATACTTGATAATTCTTCGCTTAACACATTATAAAACAAAACAAGTAAAGAGTTATTTTTTTTAAAATATACTCGACTGTGTATTTTTTTTATTTTGTTTCTTTTTTTATTTTTATGTACCCTGTGTCACTCTCACGACTAAGACGATGTTGCCACCACTCACATAAAAATACGACAAGCCGTTCAGGCACCAGGGCGTGCCAAAAAAATATACGTACATACCCTCGGAAAACAAAACCCTCCTTTTTTTGCAGTCGGGTAAAATAAATTATTAGCAATAAGTTTGAACCTTACCACGACGGGAATCTAAAAGCAATTTGTACAGAGAAATTCCAAATATTTTTCACTCATTCAAATTGCTTATTGTGCTCTCGGAAATGTTATGACGCAAGTAGGGTAATGACTTGGCTTTCTTACACTAACCCTACTCTTTTAAAATCAACACAGTCTGAAAATGAAAGCCTTAAACATATTTCAGACCTTTCGCGAGCAACAAAAATTGTTTCTGAATTATTTATGCTGTGGTTTATCGCTTGCTATGTTTCGCAGTAATTCGAGTGTGGTGTAAAGTGCCCATTGAATTCATTGCGTGGGAAAGGTTCGTTATGCATTGGACTCTGTAGTGACCTGTCGCCTAAGGCTGGAATGTCGAGAGCCAGGAACTCGGGTAATAGGACAATAAAATAAGTTGGAAGGTAAATAATTTCGCAATAGTTTCATAAACACAGTAACTTGCGAAATATGTAAACTACAAATTGTATTACATAGTAAGGAGAACTCTTTGCTTTATATATATATATATATATATATATATATCAGAGAGTAGGTGTACAGCTTATGTTGAGTTACATAATACATAATAAGTGGAGAGCTTATATGTCGGCTACTTTTTCATTGCCAACGAACATGGTTTTACTTGTAAAGGTGAAGATGATATGACACAAATTAAATATCTTATTTATTCGTTTACTCTTGGCGGACGAGCAATTGTAATTTTCAGGCATGATATTGGGCAGCATCTACAAATCTAACGATCAATCAACAAAATGTTTAAATCTGTACAAATAAATCAAAATTAACAGCTTTCCACTAAATGCCTATGAATATATACACACGGTACACGGTAAAATTAACTTTTGCCTGTCTGCCTATTTGTTCTGGTTAATCTCTTTAGAATGACTGGACTTATTTTGACGGGGCTTTCACAGGCAGATAGCTGATGATATGAAGAGTAAGTAAGCCTCCATTTTTTAGACTAGCTTCATCGAGTTACTCGCGGATAGCAACGCGGGACTTAGCTAGTTGCAAATAAGATTCGAGTTACACAGTTAATAAATAGGTACAAATTCTTGACAAGAATTAAGCATTTAGTTGCTGCTGGTCAATTCTCATAGTATTTACAACATAGACTAAAATGTAACCGACGTAATGTTAACTTCGTCTTTAAAGTACAGCATTATAGAGTATGTAATTATCTTGAAGAAAGTAAACCTTATGCACTCAGGTTTTAAGTACTTATAGCAGTCCGTACCATGCATATAACATAATCTTCGACTATTATGTCCAACACATTTTTTCTCTTGTCCATTCTTCTTTTGCTATCCAGTCTATTCTTTTATGAAATGCGCTCCCATTAAGGCCAATACATTTAAGGCCAAAGTCAGAGAAATTCACAAGAAACAACGGTAGAAATACCTTTATAATGTCATTACCTCAAATATAATCTTATATATTTTATTCTGTATGTATATTATACATTATACATATTTATTTGTATATTTATCTATGTATTTTAAAGGTTGATTATTCGTTGGACGTGGCAGGTGCATTAGACAACTGTACCTGCCACGTCCTTTACTAAACCACCCAAAGGTTGATCTGTAGAGAACGCCATTTTGCAATAAGTCCGCGTCATGCAATTGTGCATTTATTAGTAAAATAAAAATAACTATTATGTTTATTAATACACACCTTGGTTATAATCATATCATTATTAATTTACAGGGTATTTGAATATATGATGATGAACTATGCTTATTTTAGTGTCAATCAGACCGGCTCGACATGATATCTAATACTTTAACTTTAACGATATTCGATATCAACTTTCACGATTGTATATCGTCACAGCTCAGTTCATACTTTTTAACAACAGTTAGGTTAGCGGATTCTTCTCACGGTAAGTAGTTTAGACATAGTACCTATTCTTAAATAGCTAAAGGTTTGTGTTAACGATACATGTTTTTTGCTTACAGGATGGAATCCCTCTTACTGACAAGAGTTAAGTCTAGTTGATATTGGTAGGTTCTGGAGGGATACCTGTAACATGTTGCTTAGTTTTGAATACTGAAGAATCAAGATTTTATACTTCGGATATGATAACTTTCTTAATGCTTCAATTTTCAAAACTAATGTCCAATGTAATTTGAATATCTTCACAAAATAAAACCTATTCTACTTGTTAGGTATGGGATCTCAGTCTTTAGGGTCAATCCATAATTTTTAACAAAATATATCATTCTTGAGTTCAGTTCCGGCCCAGGATAAATTGACTGGCCTATTGACCAAACTATCCTCAAACTTAAAATGACAGCTGTCATGTGCGAGTGCAAGACCGGAGGCCCAATAATGCAGACGCATATCAATAAGCCGCTATATTGTAGGAAACCACACCGCATTACTGCATTGTCTGCATTCGCAATGATTATGGTGTCTCTTGGATTCGACTCATGTTTTCCATCAGACAGAGTAGAGATGTCGATGTTCGGTAAACGTAGTGTGGAAAGTCCAAAGGCCATGTGGAGTGATGACCTGCGCAACACGGCTGGCAGGAGTGTGATGCGTGAAGCCAAGGATCGAACCAAGTGGCGTGAAATTGGAAAGGCCTATGTTCAGCAGTGGACTGAGATAGTCTGATGATGATTGGAGTAGAGAAACTTCTATAGGCTAAAAAATAGGGCTAGAAGGTATGGTTACGATTGGTATGTGCATTTGAACTATGTCATCGCACGCACTAGCGCACCTACTGAATGACTTAACCGTAAATATTGCACGTGTTTATTCGACTTTTAGACATAATATCCTGATATTGATATCGTGGGAATGAGTAACAATGATAATACTGTGTATTAATGAGGATATGCGGCAAATTTGTTGATACGACAAGATTAAATATTCACGCCATTAACATTACATCACGGCTGTTGATTAAGCGCGGTTTTATAAGCGTAATAAAACCGCTAATATATAATAATCTGTTGGTTTGTCTTTCAATTTTTATGTAATATATTTCATAACAGGGCTGGCAGAGGTGGAGATAGATAAAATTTAAAATATGGCAATTATACTTCCCATAAACATTATAATGGAAATAAAGTTTTCAACCCGACATGAGACCTAGATAAATTGATAAAATAAAAAAATGATAACTTCATGGCAATTCTTTGAATTTCAAAGGTAGGGTAGGTGGAATGAGAACTCTATTGTAACAAAGTGGTACTTCATATACGAATCCGGAAGTGTAATCAAAAATTCGAAGATACAAGTGACATAAACTTTGCAGTTCAAATATGAAAGCTAACCATTTTTTGCTTTCCCAGAGAATACAAAATATTTTATTTTCTTTGATTCTCTGACCACTCTTTAAACACCATTAAAAATGTCTCATTGACTATATTATGCTTTTCACTTAGACTTTACTACCTATTTTCAAATTCTCTTAAGTATAACGGCCCTATTTAATATAATATAATATTAAATAGGATAGCAACATAAATATGCAGTTTCGGTTAGCGAATTGAGGTTTACTTTAACATCAGTTAAGTCACCATACTGCTTCACCGCTATTAAAGTTGTAAACTACGTCGGTCAGTGACCACATGCTAAAAGCTATACAGGAAAATGCAACCCTATTTGGCAAGGTAATGGTACCACAATTCCAAGCTAACTAAACCACATTTCAGTCGTCTGCTTCCTGTATTTGTTCTTTAAACACAGTAAGTATAAACATTTGTTTCTTTAAAAAAATTGTCTGGCAGAACTTAAGTTATATATAACGTTACTTTTCGTCAGGTATAATTAAGAATGCGGAGTGAAATCACTTCAATTCGTCCCGTGGTTGTCGTAAAAGTCGACCAAAGGAATCATTACTTTCCTAACATTTATTATTCCCAAGATTATTTGGGGTCGCCTACTATTTCAACCAGTTTTACCTGAATATCAGTTTTTACACAGAGCGACTAGCATCTGACTTCCGCAATCCAGAGGGTGAACTCAGCGCGGGGCTTGTGTGCGAAACTTATGAAGCGCCTCTTTTTTTTTACGAATCTTCATGTTTAACATATTATTTGTTATTATTTGTTCATTTTGATGGAACAAAATGTTCTTTACTTTTATATATTTAGATAATATTTTCCTCGATAGGTAAATATTATCTAAATATATAAAACAGTTCGCTTCCGTTTGCCTACTACCACATAAACAAAACGTGAATTAAATTTTAGATCCTTTAGTTTTAATGTTTTTTTTTCATATAACAGCTGCTAAAATGACTCATCTCTGTCTGAAGGAAATGATCTGAAGCCAACTGTGGTGATCACCATCCTCAATGCGAATATGGATAATGGTGACTCACACCATAGCGGCCTAGGGAGATGCTTTTTCACCCTCCATTTAAAGGACCCGGGATCAAAGCGGCATGGAAAGAATTGTGTTACTAGTGAGTTCCAGGTTTTAACTGATTAGAAGAGCCGAACCATTTAGTACTCTAAGACGTTCGTGTAAAGGAAGAGAGAAAGTGGAAATAGTTGGAAAAGCTCGTCAGAACACTTCTGCTGCTACTGCTGTATAAAACACATTATTTGGAATCTAAAGAGAATGAATACGTATAGTAGGCCAAAATTTCTTGCCCTTATTTTTAAAGAAAGACCTATGTCCTGTTAAAGACGATGATGTTGGTGTGTAAAATTTCATTATTTTTCATACAAATGTGACATTTTCTTGAAATCTAGTGGACTACAGTATTAGTTCAGTATCTTGAACTTGTTCAAGTTGTTAACATAGTATTGCAAAGCTGGTAATTGTAGTGGCGCCAGGAATATGTAACTCGACCCGAAGTGCGTGACCAATGTTAGTATAGTTAGCCACGTCAAGGTGAAACTACTATTGAACATATTTTGTTATAATAACAGAAACGGGCGTCTTTGATGCAATGTATGGGTCTGAGATTGTTTTTGCCTTATTCCTTAACTGAACATGTCCGATATGTTATATCATGAATACATACTGTAGGCCTAATCGCAATTTTGAACAGGAAACTCAGTTCACAAACAATTGTATACACTGTTTAACAGTTAAAAAATATACATAAAATAAGTATCAAGTGGCATAGTGTTACAATTGCTTATAGGTAAGCATCACGTGCTCAATAAACAACAATTTTGCTAAAAATACAGTTCCAGTTTTATTAAAAACAGTTGGCACTCAAATAAAGTACCCCTTATACGGTATTTAGCATGTTTTTGCGGAATTTGTTTAAGCGAGTCAGTTTGTATATCGACTTGGGCACTGCCGTTATTCAGCAGTTTTCAGAGTCGTGGGATGGTGGAGTTTGTGTCGAGTATGCTCCCAGAAACGGGGGATTCAGAGGCGTAATAGGAAAACGAAGATACCTCTACCGGAGTATAAGATTTTATTTTGCCTAAAAGTTAATGTGGACAACTTTGTGTCTCAGAAGCTTGTTTAGAAATATGGACTCTATAACATTCCTTCATTTTTCGAGTGTGACTTGCTTAAAGTGTGTCAATCTCGCTTCTTACGATTTTATCCTTTAAGCTTCACCAGGGGCATATGCTACATGTATATCGCATATCAATCCGAACTTCACTGTCCTATGTAAGCGAAATTTTCTTGAAAATGTATAGAAATAATACCTAAACACGCGACATTATTAACATCATAATCACATGATATTTATAAATATACAAGTTGACCCACGCAACTTCGTCTGCGTCTCTTTTTAAACATGCTCGGCTCCTATTGGTCTAAGCGTGATGTTAGCTACCCTATTTTAGACACTCCAGCAAAAAACACATTAATAATCACAAATTGTAACAAAAAATCGACTTCAAGAACTGGACCAAATTTAAATGGGACCAAACGGAAAGTACCAGCATTCAAATAAAAAAGAATTATCAAAATCGGTTGACCCAATCGAAAGATAAAAAAATACATTCCTCCATTTTTGAAGTCGGTTACAAAAATGAAAAAAATCTACTTATAGTTTCGGTGTTGATGGTAAGCAAAAACATGTATCGAGAATGATATATAAGAATAATTGATTATATCCCATATGTATATATATATGTATATGTGATAAATTAATACGGTTTAAAAGAATTACGGTATTACAAATAGAAAAAGAAATATAATAGACCTTTTGACTCTACATCGAAAGCTAAACACACATTTTCAAATTAAGACACGAAGAAATCCGTAGACTGGAACTAGTTTTTTAACATAAGTAATCAATTTTGCACGGGGATGTGCACTTGGGTGCGCTTTGCTAAACTGTATGTTGCAACGCGCCGAACTTAGTCATGTAGAACAAATAATATGCGACAACTCGGTAATATATCGTTTTAAATTCGAAAATTGTTACGTAAATTGTATCAGGAACAGTTTTTTAAACATCTAAACCGATAAACAAGTACCTGAACATACTTACTACTAATTACTCATAAATAGATATGCTACACTAGCAGTTTATTTATGTATTAAATAAATAAATATTTCGGACATCTAACACACACGCCATCTAGTCCCAAACTAAGCAGAGCTTGTATTATGGGTACTAGATAACTGATATGAATACATAAATACATTTTTTTTGTAAATACATACGTATTATACATAGAAAACATCCAAACTCCAAAACAAATATTTGCAAATCATACAAACATTTGGTCCGACCCAGGACTCGAACCCGAGACCATGGACATCATGGACAGCAGTCACGTACGCTACTACTGCGCCACCGAGGCAGTCGAAAGTATTAAGTACTATCTGACTCCCGCAGAACACCACTGTTATTGTTTATTTATTTGGAGTTAATTCTTGAATAAGTATTCTTAAATTTTCAAATTTTATTTTTTTTCTTTCATAAGAACCTTCTCCTGACATTAACAAACACAACAAAAAAATTGTGAAATCAGTCCAGTCCAGCCGTTCATGCGTGATGGCGTGACCAAGGGAAATAGGTATTCATTTTTAGATATATATAGATTATGTTACAAATTCGAAACAAACGTTCGGAATACTCTCGTGTTGGCAATTTTTCCAAGAAAATATTTGTTTTTTACTTTAATAAGACGACTCCTACACAAGGAATATATGTAATGTCACAGGGCTTTATTCATGATTGAAGAACACCGAGACTTAGAACAACGATTTATGAATCACGCAATATTGTCCTGTGTTTGGACCGTTCCAACAACACTTAAATATAGGGAAAAGAGTTGTAAATGTGTTTTTGTAAACTGTTGTTAGTTAAACGCATTAAAGTGTATTGCAGTATGAATGCAAAGTCATTTTTGTCAGGCGCTCTTTTACATTGGATTTATAAGTTCACTTGCTGTTGCCCCTAGCTCCATCTGAGTATATGTTGGTTATCGCGGCTTATAGTAGCCTATGTGTTATTCTAATGTTTCAGCTATATTACTGTAAAGTTTCATCCAAATCCGTTCAGTAGTTTTTGCGTGAAAGAGTAACAAACATCTTAACAACTTTCACATTTATAATATCAGTATAGATTATAGTGGGATTTGTTCTTAAAAAAAATACCTTTTTTCATAGCTTCAACTACAATTAATATAGTATTGATATGAATCGATAATAAGCACTCTGTTTAAAAAATTGAAATAACAGTTTACAAAACCATGTTGAAAGCCTAGGGATTAGAATTAGGACTCACGGAGCAGCCTTACAATATATTAATACCTAAAACTTGAGGCGTTATTCGTAAACAGCGCATCATTGCTAGGAGTTTACTGGGTTTTTAAGGCCTATCTGACGCAAGTCTCCTTAGACGTGACTTTGGAATAATGTAAACGAGGCTAAGGAGAACGGAAAGTTCAAAGGAGCTAGAGGTCTACTTTAGGCGGAGTAGCGTACACATAAATACTTTCTGTGCCTTGTGACCACAAGGTTTGGGTACACCTACACTTGTTTTTATTTAAAAAGTCTATAATTTTAGTTCCACTAAACGTCATGGAACATACCTTAACAATATACTTGAAATAGTTTTTTTTTTGTGTAATAGATGGCAAACGACCAGACGTATCGCCTGATAGTAAACGATTACCGCCGCCACACCAGGGGCGTCAAAAGTGCGTTGCCGCCCTTGGGAGATGGGTATGGGGATTAGGGGAAGGGTTGGATTATGGGCCTTCGGTATCCTCACTCACTCAGTGAAACACAGCGCAGGCGCTGTTTCACACCGGTTTTCTGTGAGGCCGTGGTATCACTCCTGTAGAGCCAGCCCATACATGCCGAAGCGTGGCCCTCCCACGAAAAACACTTAACTAAAAAAATGAAAGGGGCTCTCTGTATAAAATTCCATTTATTTTAAACTAAATTCTAATTCTAAATTAAAATGCTAAAGAAATTTAAATGCAAGAAAATAAAAACAAAATTGTCAGTCATATGGACTGCCGATAGAAGTAAAAACTTATAATTCAGAATCTCATTTGTAAAATTAGTGCATAAAATTTGAAATTTTATGATGTTTTAATTAAAATTGTCAACATTAAACATTGGCATGTCGGTGACAAAAACTCATAAGACTTGAAATACTTGACATTGGCAGAAATAGCAGATCCGGCTGATTGCCATTCATCAAAAGAAGAAGACAGTCCCCATTTCATGTCATCCACATTTTTTATATTTTTTATCATTAATTCCATCACAACGAAGACTTGAAGACTCGAAGACTTAGAATTGAAGACTTGAAATACTTGACATTGGCAGAAATAGCTGATCCGGCTGATTGCCATTCATCAAAAGAAGAAGACAGTCCCCATTTCATGTCATCCACATTTTTTATATTTTTTATCATTAATTCCATCACGACGAAGACTTGAAGACTCGAAGACTTAGAATTGAAGACTTGAAATACTTGACATTGGCAGAAATAGCTGATCCGGCTGATTGCCATTCATCAAAAGAAGAAGACAGTCCCCATTTCATGTCATCTACATTTTTTATATTTTTTATCATTAATTCCATCACAACGAAGACTTGAAGACTCGAAGACTTAGAATTGAAGACTTGAAATACTTGACATTGGCAGCAATAGCAGATCCGGCTGATTGCCATTCATCAAAAGAAGAAGACAGTCCCCATTTCATGTCATCCACATTTTTTATATTTTTTATCATTAATTCCATCACGACGAAGATTTGAAGACTCGAAGACTTAGAATTGAAGACTTGAAATACTTGACATTGGCAGAAATAGCTGATCCGGCTGATTGCCATATCATCAAAAGAAGTAGAAGCTTATCTGTGATGCGAACTTATAAGATTTTATCCTACCAAAAATTGCTCAAGGCGGTTAACGAAGTTTTCTCTTCAAAAAAGAATTTAAATATTTTCAAAATCCTCTATATCATCGCTTACTGGTAGCTTTCTCAGAAGACTGATTGCCTGATAGTGTTGCCATATTTGTTTTATCAAAATTAGCCCCATTTAAGTGTAGACACGTGCTTTAGAAAGTGCTGGGTCATCTCAATAGTAATTATAAAGAGCCGCTAAAAGATACACTTTACACATATAACTCGATTCATCATGATGTGGAGTTAGGTTTAGACGACTTTAAAATTCCTTAAAATTATTTTTGATTTCAACACAGATTATTTGAATGATATAGATTTATGCAATAAGTAAATATTTATGTATGTATTCAATTAACCGGTAATGAACGATCGTTTTAGAGTAGTTATGTATATGTCCAACGCTGTGTACACGGAAATTGTCTGTCTATACAATATTTTAATACACGAAATTATATCTTCAATAAATTGTTTGTTATTGATCTACTTTTTTTAAAGTGTGAGACTGCTTAAGTGAAATTACTCTGCAATTGAAAGCACGAGCATAATTCAAGAGTAGTGGTTGCTGGTGAACGACACTTTGGCAGCCTATTGAGGTGCTTCTGCATCATTGGGCATCATCATTTGTTGTTCTAGAAGGGTGCTTCCAGTTTAAATAAATAAATAAATAATAAATAAAAAAAAATAAAAAGCCTTTATTGTTGATCTTATTTTTAAATGACAAAAGTTTTGTATGTATGCCTAAAAACTTATTACTATTATCAAAATATACTAACTAATGTGCTATATAAACTGTTTTATTATTTATTATTATTCATGTTTAACTATGTTTTGTTTTGTTATAATTTGGCAAACGGTAGTTACTTCTCAACTTGTCTTCCGACAAATAAATAAATATATATATAAATATTTTCGGAAAGTTTAACACACAACGCCATCCCAGTCCCAAACTAAGCAAAAATAAGGAAAGCGTAAACAGTAAATAGTTTTAAGAAAATGGTTCAGGAATTTTATACGTCATAAACGAGTCAGTCACTTATAAGCATATATAATGCAATATTAGTTTATTTGATTGTTACAATTATTAGCATGTATGTATATATATGTGATACGAATATAGATTATATTAATTAGATATTGGTATTATATTAAATTAGAAATTATATAAAATTATAATTTTTCAAAACTCATTGCACCGTCAACTACTGCCTTTCCGATACTTTTTGATCCATCCCAACGTTGCCTGGAAGAGATTGCTTTCGGCAATAAGGCCGCCCTTTGTACATTATACATTTGTCATTTTCTGTACTTTTTTACATGTGTATTACGGTGTACAAATAAAGAGTTTTCTATCTTCTATCTATCTATCTAAGCAGAGCTTATACTATGGGTACTAGACAACTGATATTAATATATATATATATATATACTTTTTTTTGTAAACACATACATACTATACATAGAAACCACCCAAACTCCGAAACAAATATTTGCAGATCATACAAACATTTGGTCCGACACAGGAACCGAACCCGAGACCTCTAGCACAGCAGTCGCATACGCTACCACTGCGCCACCGAGGCAGTCAAGTCAGTCAGTTTCATTCAATCATGCTTTGACCACGGGAGTAAGGGTGAGTCTTACTGTGTCGTCAAAAATATTTTAATGTTGTACACAACATAGACCCACATGGAAATTTGGAAACATTGTCACTTCTAAAAAATACACCATAAATAAGATATTCTAGGATTAGTAGGTATTTTGCCTAACTGTATCCACTACACTACACGGCCCTTACTGATGGTCGTTTGGACAATCTTTTGATTTTTTCCAACCACCACAACCGGAGGCGGTTGGGAACAAATGTAAATAAATAAATCGTGTTTTCAACGGGGATTACTTAAACTACCACTATTGGTTGTCGTTAGGTCATGATTTTACATGTGTTCCCAATCGCCAACTAAATAAGCGTCAAGGAGATTTTTCATTGCAATAATAGAGTACGTAAAATTAACACAGCCAAAACTCAGAATTAAGTGGAAGGGGCACCCCTGCTTCTACCAGGAGGGATTCAAAAGCGACAACACATTTGTGTTTCCTGGGGAGGAGGTATTCGCAGGCGCCGGTTCTCACTTACCATCAGGTGACCAGTCAGTTTGTTTGTTCTCATAATCTTAAAAAACTAGGCCTTACGACAAAGTGCTACAAGCATACAAAACGTGTCCACTTAGTATGTGTTACATAAATATGTTACCTAATATATGTCTTTTGTTACACAAACGAATTGTTTAATTGTTCAATAATTACCTGTACGAAAGCGATTCATACAAACATATCGAAGAACATTCACATACAAAGTTAAATTTGCCACTAACTATGGCGCTAGTATCGCACATTCTCTTTTTAAAATCATTGACGTTTGGATAGCTCTAAAATGTTACCACATGTAAATTTAACTTTGTAATAAGCCAAATCCATCGTCTAGAGCCGTTTAGTATTATCGAAAAATAGATCTGTAATTATTCATTGTCTTGTACCACTGTCGATTTTATTACGAATGTAATTATTGTAATATATGTAATTAGATTTAGATACCGATTTATGATCGCTAAACACTGTTATTTGTGAATTATTTGATAATTGTATGCCTTCTATTCTTATATTGTGACTAGTTATAGTTATATAACTATTGTATTACTTAATAGTTATGCAGGTTATAATTTAACCTTGACAAATGGCGAAAAGAAAATAAGTGATCTTTAAAAAAAATATAGGCAGTGAGAGTGGTCGCTTGATTATCCATATATTTTATATTAGTGGTTTATAAAACTTATCGATATCGCTAATACTTGGGTTTTGGAGGTCTGATAGCACTCTCTGATATAAAATCGAAATTCATACATATTGTATCGAGACCGGCACGTAACTGGGCCAGATTCGTTTGATGCGCAGAAGCTGTTTTTAGATACCTTTGGTTGATAGAGGGACGCGGGTGTTATAGTAGTACCGTTTCGAACTAGCGATTCAAGTGACACTGGACTACACTTCTATTATGTTTGTTTTGATTTGTTGCACTAACTTTACATTATGCCAAAATCTGGATAAGTTACATACCGATGCTTATAGTAGATTTAAAACCTTGTGAGTTGAGTAGTGGCAGAGATATGAGAGTATAACAGAAAATTGGAACATCGTGAGGTGTAATTCATTAGCAAATACCAAAGTTTACTGTGGGAGAGCCACGCTTCGGCATGAATGGGACGGCTCGACCGGAGTGATACTATGGCCTCACAGACAACCAGTGTTAACAGCACTTGCGCTGTGTTTCACCGAGTGAGTGAGGATACCGGAGGCCTGTGACTCAACCCATCCTCTACCCAACTCCCCATCCGCCAAAGACCGCCAACGCACTTGTGAATTCTTTGGTGTTGCGAGAGGCCATGGGTGGTGGTAATCGCTTATATATCAGGCGATATGTTTGCTCGTTTGCCCTTTATTCCATAAAAAATGTATATATTGTAGGTTAAAAGCTACTGAGTAAAATCGGTTTTTCCCAAACAGATTTTTTATGCTATTAGTACACATTACTTCGATATTCTAATTTTCTGTTTTCTTCTTTTCTCTTTGAAGTTTAACTTACTAACATTTTCTAGGATAACGCTTTAAAGCCGACCACAACCTAATTTGGGCAAATTTGGGACCAGAGGCAGTTTAATCCATTTTGTTTAATTTCAAACATCGTTTGGCATGGCAATGGGCAGCGCTTGGGAAACTTCGTCTGGTCTTCTCATCATCGATCCCGCAGTGCCTAAAGACGAAAGTCTTCAATGCGTGCGTCCTACCCGTATTGACTTACGGAACTTACGGTTCGACTGGTCCATAAGTTCAAAGTCGCTCAGCGTGCAATGGAGAGGTATATGCTCGGCGTTTCTCTAAGGGATCGCATTAGAAACGAGGTGATCCGACAAAAAGAACCAGGGTCATCGACGTAGTCCATAGGATTAGCAAGCTGGAGTGGCAGTGGACTGGCCACATTTGCCGAAGAACCGATAACCGTTGGGGTAAACGAGTTCTTGAGTGGAGACCGCGTCTCGGCAAACGTAGTGTAGGACGTCCACAAGCCAGGTGGGGCGATTTGCGCAAGACGGCTGGTAGGAGCTGGATGCGAGAAGCCATAGATCGAACTAAGTGGCGTGAAATTGGAGAGGCCTATGTCCAGCAATGGACTGCGATAGGCTGATGATGATGATGAAACATCGTTAAGTATTAAAAGTAAATAGCGAGGAAATTAAATAATACATATTTAGTTTAGGGCTCCATTGTATTCATATTCTCACACTAGTATAACTTTACCATTCATGTTCACATTACGTCACAATAATATTAACATGGACACCTCTTGTGATTTATTTTTCTTTATTTGGACCAACTGCTAAAATTCCAATTAGCAAGGCAATTACTTAACTTCCTTTCAACAATTGTTTTACTCTAAGGAGTTCGTATATATTGACAGATCAAAGAATTGATGGATTTAAACCAGTTATCTTTTCTTAACGGGTATCTACAGATGGATGAGGATATAAGTTATGTGCTTCCTCTGTTTAAATATTATGAATTATGATTGCTAATAGCGTGCTAACAACATGCAATAGTATAGTCAGAGTAAAATCGATTTATATTTTCTTTTAAATTTCAAATTTCGAATTGTGAACTTGGAATATATTTAGCCGCGAGTAAAATTGTCAAGGCAGTATAAAATAACTTATAGTACGAAAATAGATCCAAAAGATCTTCGACCAAAATATGGAAAGATAACTAAAAAGAATGGTTCAACAATACATATCAAAATGCTAGCTGAACTCTGGGGTGTTTACCGAAGAAAAAAGAAAGATATTGTGTGAATTGTATCTTTATAAATTGTAGCCTATGTGTTATTCTGATGTATAAGCTTTATTACCGCAAAGTTTCATTAAAATGCATTCAGTAGTTTTTTACGTGAAAGTGTAACAAATATCCATCTATACTTACAAACTTTCGCATTTATAATATTAATAGGATTACGTTGGTATCTGTACTCTTCTAAAACTTAAAAACCGATTGAACTCAAACTTTGACACCATGTAATACGCGATTCCAACGTGCGTTTTGTCCTTTTTTTTGCAACCGTAATGTAACACAATGAAGCTGAACAGTTGCAGCCAGTCATGATTATTATACAAAACCTATTTCCTGGCACAGATCAATATTCAATCAGCCTTGTAAGTTCTCCAAACATTGAACGTAATAAAATTAAACGACCACTTTATTCAGTTCTAAGTCAATAATTCTAACTTTCATTGGATGTTACATTAGTATCCAGGGATACTGATAATTCAATCTCCCTCTAGTGTTACACATATTGGATGTAGCTTTCTAGTGAAAACAGATCGTTTGTGGTCCGTTGTGCAATGCACCGGAAGACGCTCATACAGCCAGCAGAAACGTTCGAAGTATGAATGCTTTTTTTTCTTTTTTTCTTGCTATAAATTAGAAATGTGAAACTGTCAACATGGCGGGTTTTTGCTCTAATTTGAAACTAGCTATGCCTGTATTGTTTTTGTAATGTGTTACTGAACTTCGGTTTGTGGTTATTGAACTGATTTATAGCTTTATCAATAGAAGGCATATGGTGGCATGTAAAGTAAATGAGATTACATAGGATTTTAAGTCCGTTCTAGAGATATTAAAATAAAAACCGAACTTTTTTTTATTTAATATCTCTAGGTACTTAGTTACTTACCCATAGTTATATGTGAAGGGTCAACAAAAAAATCTCTGTCGTATATTGTTCTATATGAAAAGTGGAAAAAGTTTTTCTTTGATTGTTTTTCACATAGAAAAACTTTTAATATTTTTAACGATACAGTCTAGTATTCTTATTACTACAACTTTAGACCTAGTGTATCGACCCAAATCGTCTCCGTTTAAGATCGCCTTAATCTTATTTATCTATGGCATGAAGTTCGAATGTTTGAATGATGATCATGAATGATGAACTAGTCTGTAAGACTTCAACTGTTACTTGGGTCCGATGATTAGTCACTTTGCATTGAAAACTATTGCGGTTTTTGTTTTTTCGAAAAACGGTCCCCATTTCATGTCAATTTCATCACGACGAAGACTTGAAAATTCGAATGCTTAAGATTTAAAGACTATAAATACTTGACATTAGCAAAAATAGCTGATCTGGTTGGTTGACATACCATCAAAAGAAGAAGAAAACTATTCATAATTCATCGTCGCTTTTTAATTGATAACATTGCGCGCGCATTGTTGTGAGAGGCGCTCATACCCTAGTTGCACTCGGTGATTAGAAACAGTCACCCAGGGTAATCAACGACGGCAGTTGCTCCTGGTTGTCATTATAGGATAACAGTCGTAAAGCATACTTGGAGGCCTTTGGGCGGCTTGAAAACATCCAACGGTAAGATTACATAGGCACAATGTTGTCTTACCAATCCCCAAACCGCACTCAGTCAGCGTGTGGACATATAGTCTTAACTCTTTCCTGAGAGGAGACCAGCAGTAGCACGTAGCACGTGCAGAGTTCAGCAGTAGGACGTTATGGGTTGTTAATGATGATGATGATGATTGTGATATTATTGTGTACATTCACAATTGTGAACTAAAATTGTTGTGAGGAAATCGTTAAAGCAACCTATGCTGAGCGTTCTGGCTGAAATCAAGATCAAGGCTCTACTACCTATCAAACGCTAACGCCATACTGATCAGTTTTGTTTTGTTTTTGTTTTTGACCAGCTCTGCTCTTCAGGTGGATATCGTAAGAGCCGATTAAGGGAGCAAGCTACCGACGATAACATCACTACAAAGTGAATGAAAAGTTAAAACATATTCGATACCGACCCTTCTGGTACAGCGCAGCGACGTGAAATAATTCTCCATCCGGTTCTTCCATCATTGCTGGCTGTACATCTTACATACTTGATCATTGTTCCTACTGACGACAAATACGATTAATGTCGACCCATCACGCCCCTATTGCCTCATCGCGAGACTAAGATATTACCATCATTGTTATATATACGTAGCATGTAATTAAAACATAACAGTCGTAACACATTTCCATTTTATTATTATCTTTTTTCCTTGGCTGTATGACTATGGCCTGAATTGAAAATAAAAAAATGAATCATTTATATAATTGAATAAACTCGCTATTGGCCAATTTGTGAGCGTATTTATTTCTATTTCGTATTCCTAATATGTAACGAACTTTTATAGGACATCGCAAAATTTCCTTTACGAGTTAAATATTTAAAAATATCTGACTGCCTCGTTGGCGCAGTGGTGTCGTATGCGGCTGCTGTGCTTGAAGTCTCGGGTTCGATTCCCCGGTCGGACCAAATATTTTATAACTTACAAATATTTGTTTCGGAGTTTGAGTGTTTTCTAAATATAATATTTATGTATTTACAAAAAATAAGTATCTGTACTCATAACAAAAGCTCTGTTTAGCTTGGGACTAGATGGCGTTGTGTGTTAGATGTCCGAAATATTTGTCCAAAAAATATTTGTATCTCTTAGAAGGGGCTTACAACATCACAGACATTAAATGCCAAAAGTTTGTAGTCCCAACACGCAACGGTTTAGGCTCTTCATTGCTAAATCAGTTAGGCACTTAGGATTATTAATTTTATATTAACGTCTGGCTTTTACCCGCGGCTCAGTCCACGTGTATGTTGATCATCAAAAACCAAAGTATCTCCATACAAACTTTCATGGAAATCAGTTCAGCGGTTTAGCCTTGAAAGCGTAACAGGCAGACCGACAGAGTTACTTTCGAGTATATAATTTTAGTTTTTTTTTCAATCTGCGATGTAGTTTCTTATTGAATTTATATTAACATGTTCACACACATTATTACATAGTTATTACTATTGTATATTAAGAGACAATAAATATTCTGTAGCTTTTAACTTGTAAAGCAAAAGTTTAATAATACATCTCCAAAGAATAAATTACATACATAATGAATGTATTTGACGCATTGGAAATGAATATGTGTGGTCTCTTATTGCGATTCTGTTTAAAAATCTCTAAATTGGTTGTCTCATAGGAGAAATTAATGAACCCTATTGGGTTTTAAAATTAAACATTATATGGGCAAAAATATTGAGAAGTATGTATAATTAAAAGAAAACCAGGTTCAGAATCTTGTTGATTATGCGTGTGTAGAAACTCCTAACATTTTCTTTTCTCACAGTTACAAGCGGTCGTCTGGTCTCAGATGGAGCTTGATTGGTAACCATGGTATATTCTAACCTCTACTCCAGCCTGTAAGTTCATTTACCAATACCACCGAATTATTCGTGACTATCATTGGTTTACCATTTTTATTAGTTACTTTTATTTTAATTCTTTTTTGGGTTCCATACTTCACGTCTCGGAACACCTTATAGTTTCTTCGAACAAAATAATAAGTATCTAATGGATGACCATTATGGGTGACTAGAGAATGCTATCCTATGAGTGACCTGACACGCATTTGACTAGTTTTTTAATCAATGTCAGAGACCTTCGATTGTTCTAATTTAATTGAAATAAATACTTGTCTTTTAATACTGTCGCTCGACAAATCCCGCTTTTATTTATACATGAGCCAGTCGAGGTGACTCTACTCTTCCTGCATGAGTAGAAATCAAGAGTCTCGCTGCCGATCACCATACTCATTGCGAATCTCCAAGCTTTACATTATGTACAGCTTAGAGGTGGTTTCCAAGGCGTGGCTTCAAACGACAGACGTAAATCTTACTATGAATGTATAAAGAAAGTGCTTGTTTTTAGTTACAGCTCTTACTCAACCATTTTATGATTACAATCAAGAGGAAAGTGCAGTGTAGGTGAATATGGTTGCAACTTCAATGGGATTTTAACAGCTGAGAATGGAGCTGTGAAGTTTTATACCGTCTATAAATATGGCAACGAGAATCTTAATTACCAGTAAAACTTCACTGCACTTGCTATTGTAGGGTTTTTGTTTTAGAGATCTCGCAAGTTACTGACGTGTAAGCTGGTGAACCAAGAAGAAGTTGAACTGTTAGACTTTAGTCTAATCTCGTGCCATCATGTAAGATTAAAGATAATTCTGTTGCTGTGGTTCTAATAGTCAATCTTTAGAAATGAACCTCCAAGATCATCGAAAACTAAATGAATAAAACAACTGTTTGTTTCCATATTTTTAAGATTTACCATATTACAAACACCTAATAGTTGTACTTCGTCCAAGAGGTGTAAGCCTGGTGATCTGTGACAGAGAGTTTTCCTACTACAAAGGTCTCTCACGAAGTAACAAGATTGCCTCAACCTGTCTTGTACCTATTTTTGCGAAGGAGAGAAACCATGTAATTATTATTATTATCACTAATAGTTCAACTAAAAGTTCCAAAGTAGAAAAATTTATATAGGCAGAGCCTGTTCCCAAAACAACCGCATTTTGGACCGTTATGCAGTTCTTTGTACCAGTATCATATTTTCCATTTATAGAATACTAGCTACCCGTCCCGGTTTTGCTGGGGTTTTTATTAAATATACTATATCCCATGTTTCTTTGAGATGTGCTGCTTAATTTTATCCGACGTCTTCAACAAATGTCGTTATATTTTCGCCAATATATTAAAAAAATAACAAATTTTATAAGAAAACCATCCTCAAGGATTAGCCTATCTATTAGAAAAACGACATAAAAAATGGTGCAATAGCTTTTGAGTATATCGCGAATAGACAGACAGACAGACGCGTCTGAGGACTTTGTTTTATAATATGTAGTGATTAATAAAAGTATGGCAACGCCCTTGTGTCCCTTAGTTTATAATTATTCCTGGACGTACGGTAGTAACTCCACATTACATGAAAAAAATCACGCATCTAAACTGCAAAATACAAGTACAATCGGACACATTACAAATCAACAACACCTATGTTGATAGCGTTGGGCCAGCAATTAAGGGAACATTATTGCTGAGCGCGAATAAGGAAGCAGTTTAAATTGGTTCGTGAGGATAAAACAGGTGCTTGGGTGAAAGGGCTAGTTGTTGACCCCGCAGACTTATTCTGTTATAATACTTAATAAAGTCTGGTTGATTTCTAAATGGGACGATTATTGTTGTAACTCAATCTGTCGTGGTTTAGAATAAAGATATGACGTCTTGTCGGAAATGCCTAGGGATGTCAAAAACTGTCACGGAGTTGACCTTTTGTTCGTGATAGTATCTTCTAGTTAGTCCGAAATGTAACGGTTTGTACAACAAGTGATTGTCAGCGTTGCTATTTTGTTATACGTAAATTGCAATGTATTTGCAATAAACGGAGGGAATATAAATGTATTAAATTTGTGAAAGACAGACTTGCAATACAGAAATAAAGCACCTTTTCCATAGCGAGCACGTTTCTCTGTCACAGATAACAACTTGAGAACGTCTAAATCTGTGACGGCTGGTACCAAAAGATCTTTTCTTTCTTCTTTAGGGCAGTCGTTTATAATAATTAAATAATAAAAGAGGCGCTCATAGCTCTCAGTTATACTCGGTGATTAGAAACAATCACTTAGGGGAGGGAACGACGGCGCGGTCAGTACCTTGATGGGTGACCCCTAGTGGCATGTTACGATAAGCGTCTCCGGGATTCGAAGGTCACGTTAAGCAGTTGGTCTCGGTTGTTATCATAGGATAACAGACGTGAAGCTTAGTTGGAAGCCTTTGGGTGGCTTGAAAACATCCAACGGCAAGATTACCTGATTTACTTACAAGACTTTAATTACAAGATTACCAACGTATTCTCGCCAGTCACCAACCCGCACTTGGCCAGCGTGGGGACGTATGGCCTTAACCCTCTCCTGAGAGGAGACCCGAGCCCAGCAGTGGGACATTATGGGTTGTTGATTGAAATAATTAAATAATATTTCGGATATCTACACCATTTAGTTTCAAACTTAGCAGAGTTCTACTATAGGTATATACATACAAATATGCTTTTTTTGGTATTATACATAGAAAATGCCCAAACTCCGAAACAAACATTTTCAGATCATACATATAACCATTTTTGGATTCAATCAGGAAATCGAAACCGAGACTTCAAGCACAGCAGTTGCAAACGCTGCGAGGAGGGCAAAAGTCAATATACAGTATCGTAGTGCCAGAGTGGAAGGTAGATATCGCATAAAAAGTTTATAATCAGAAGGTAAGTTTATTCAATTCAATTTAATTTTTTGATCACGTTAATCATGAACAGTAAGCAACATTGTTTTCTTGATATTTTAATCGTGACAGACGAAGGAAACCTTACACAGACTAGTTTCTTCTCGCACAGAATAGTGGCAGAAGCATAAAACAGTTCGTGCGTGGCATAATGCTTTGTCGTTTGTAAGTCATTACACGGCGAATGGAGGTCTGATTCGCGCGCTCGACTGTACACAGTGTTACATATGAGTTAGCTAAACGATTCTTGGATACAGGGAGAAAACACACGGCCGCTGTGAACAAAATGATGCATAGTTACATATAGTTCGCTAACAAGAACTTGGTAATTTCAATTTACAAATGATGAATGATCCGGACTGCTAGGCTAGACGTCTTGGATTTGATTCCGAGACCAAAACAAATATTGTGTAATAATTATGCTAAATAACATTTGTGTATGACAAATGTTATTTATTACAGTTGAGACGAAAAAGACCTGTTGTGTTATCTATACCTGGCTTTGTTCAAGAATTGCTTTTGAAGAAAGTTTTCATATGAATGCAGTCAGCAGGACAGGAGCCAGGATATTTGATAATTAAAAGTTTGTTGTTAAAAATTTAAGTAAAGCAGTATTTTAGTTTTTTAGAGATTAAGAGGATGAAGCAACGTAATATTAGTGAATTGAGGAGAGTATTACAACTCATAGACTTCTAACGCCATACTTGAAATCTCAAGCGCTATACAGAACTTTATCTGTACATTATTATTATTATTTATGGTATTTTGAAAGTATCCTAGTCTATCCAATGTATTCTCAAATTCTGTTGCAGACAATACAACACTCAAAAGCTCCGTTAAAGGTTAAACGAGGCTCCACCAACTGTATCTTTAATATAAATCTAGTATTTATAGAACCACTTGATTCGTAAAGGTCAGCATTTATTTGCCTATCACTATCAAAACATTGTGAGGAATAAAAGACTATTGTAACCTTACAAGGGTCTTCTTTGTAAACATATTTTACTTCTAATGAACTGTGAACTTTACGTCTATGGATTTAAAAGCCAAATTAGTTATTTTAATCGCTTATCTTGAGATTTTCATCAGTGCAAGCTTTTTGTGTGTTCCAAAGTATAGGTGAATAGCGAACATTGAATTTAATCTTTATTTTTTTTCCAGGGTTCTAGAAATAATTGGGCATGCTGTTGTTGCGGCGGTGAGACCCGTTATGGAGGATTGGCTCGAAAGGCGTCACGGGACCCTCTCATATCGGCTGACATAAGTAATCACAGGAAAAGGATGCTTCGGAGATCACCTGTGTCAGATCTGCAAGGAGCCAACGCCTGAGTGCCACCACTGCGATGGACAGAATGTAGACACGGCGCTTCATACGCCGGCAGAGTGTCCGGCGTGGCGGGAGCCGAGGCGTGATCTCGGTGCGGCCATTGGGGTGGGGGTTCGTTTGCTCGGTAACATGATTGTGGCCATACGGAGCGAGAGCGCATAGAACTCCACTGTTTCTTTCTGCGCGCAAGTTATGTCTGTCAAGGAGACGGCGTAGCGGGGCCGTGAGAGGTCTAGAACTCTACCGGACCGCCAGTCCCGGGAAAGGGCCAGGTATCGCAGGCGACTCGAGTGCCGGAGATCTCAGAATGATCTCCGTCCTTCATAAGGGTAAACCCAAGGGTGACAGATAAGATCATCTGTCACCCTTGGTACTGTATAGACAAGGTAGTTTATTTTAAGTACAGTGTTAAGTAAAGGAAAATAATAAAACATGAACGACACACATTACTTTGCATTTTTTTGAATATTTTAACTATCTCAACTTTTACTCTATGACATATGGCGACTCTTGTGATAAAATTAACAGTAATACCAATGCTTACGATTCAAGTTTACAAATGTTTTTTTTTCAAATAAGTGGCTAGGCATTCGAAAAACTTGAAATAAACTCTATAAAAACCTGTTTGGCCAAATGGCCACGCAGGGGCAGACAGAACATAACTAATGCCTTTTTGGTTTGAAAAAAAATACAAATTTTATTTAATAAGTTCTTGATTCAACAATTTACCGTTATGGTTGAAGCCTTTTACTTGCACCACCATCCAACTGACATGCATTTACGTTCGACAGCGGTGCCCTGGGGTCAAGTTGAGGGTCCCACATTATCAACCACCTACCGCCAGTCACGGGCCATTGACAATTACTGTTACAGTCAGATGTTCCACGCGTTTTCCCGTATGATTATCTTTTGTAGCAAGCGTGTAATTCTGAGACAAATGTTTTGGATTTCACTTTAAAGTTAATTGAAGTTTCCAAACTAATAATGTTTATAGAAGTTTTTTGATATTCTGATAATAAATCTGAATAAAAAAGATTGTAATCTGTCGGTCGTTAAAATCAACACTTCCTTTATTGATAATCAACTTCAGAGATAGGCATCTCCTTGGAGAGGAGCTTTTGGCCTATTATACTCATTAACTTAAATATAATATACACCTATATGTATATGTGTACTTTTGAGTGCTTGCTTTGACCTATGTTGGTTTCGAAGACAAAAATATTCTTGGCTGTATTTAAAAAGTTAGTGAAGGATTATTATCTTTCTTTATAATCTCTTGTATATAGTATATATATTAAGTCTGTGTATGTTTTTATGTATATGTATGTTTATATGTGTAGTATGAGTAGATGTGTATTTATATATTAATGTTAAATATTTTGAATTTGCTGTTTTTTTTTGTAACTATTCACATTTAAACAGATCTGAGATTTGTGCACCCTACTACTGCTACCCTAATTAATGTCACCAAATCATCTTATAAACGTTGTCTGTAAGAGATCGCCATGAGCAATAAGACCGTCAATTTTCATTTCATTTGTATGTTGTAACTCTTTTTTCTTTTTTTTCTATTTGTTAAGAGTGTACAACAAAGATAAATAAATAAAAAATATAGAAACATTCTGCCATATTATCCATACTAATACAATAAATTTAAAAGAAACTCTGTCTGTCTGTTACGCCCTCAAGGCTGAACCGGTTTCAATGAAATATAAATAAATTAATAAATATTTTGGTTCCGGAAATCGAACCCGAGACTTCAAGCACAGCAGTAGCGTACACTACCACTGCGCCACCGAGGACGGACACACTTATGTTTGTGAAGATGGATGGACATTCGTTACTCTTTATATAATAACCAGTATAGTTTCTATGATACACTGCGTATTTTGTATGCTTTACACAGTGTCTAGCTATTGCAAATAAAAACATTAATTGAATAAGTAATGAAGGGGACAATTTAGGTCGTTGTTGCTGTTGGTAAAGTCGTCAATTGGTAATAAATAAATCAATAATCACACTAGTTAAACCATCAGTTCCTTAAAAGGTTTTCCTACATGGTTATACAACATATCATTGAAATAATTCGCCTATTGTGATTGATGGTATTTTACACTCAGTGTGTTGTAGTAATAGATTATGAAATATTTACAGAATCTTAATTTTTTAGGAGTCTGTTTAATCAAAATATGTAATAAAAAAAATTTCATGAATTTTTGTTTTATTACTTTACTTCTTAAATTTCTCAGTATCCTTACGTACGTGATATCTAACATTCATATATTAATCTAATTTTTTATTTAAATATTATCAAAAATTTTAGCCACATTTATGTTATAAACTAGCTGACCGTCGTGAAATTTTGCTTAGGTCTCTCAATAGAAATTATTTTGATTATTGAGCTGTGCATTATTTTCATTAATTTTCAGCACATAATTATTCTAGCTTAACTCTATAAATAAACATGGATCACAAAATATGTATGTAGCGTAAGGTTATAACAGGAGAAAAAATGAAAAAAAACCGCAGGCGTCCAATTTTCTTAGTTCGCTTAGTCGTATACACAGCTGCGGGAAGTTAACACGGCCATACTAGGATAAGTTTTTCGGTTATTCAGAAATTGTTCACGAAAATGAACACGGAGGTACGAAATTTGCTGGGTCAGCTAGTAATAACACTATATGACCTTATAATAATCTTCCACGCAAAATGGACTGAGCTAAGCAGTTTTGAATACGAATAAGTAGTTCCTGAGATACACACGCCAGTGTTCAATCACATAATCAATCACACATTAGCTTTATAATATTAGTCCTGATAGAGTTATACGTCACGCTTTTGCTAAATCTTTTGTCAAACAAATAACAAAAATTGCAAAGCAAATCCTTTTAACACGAGTTAAGTCACAAGTAAAAGTGTATCAATAAAGTGAATCTGGTTTTTATCTTTTCCAATAAAACTAGACACACGGCGTATATGTAAAACGCCGGAACTGTACTATAAAGTAGATACCATTATTTTTTATTCGCAATTAGCTTTCTCTCTCCCACGATGGTATAATAGTTATATTACGATTACACTGATTACATATGAACCGGCAGATATTAAAACGATCGTGACCTTGTATGAGTAAATTATATCACTCAATTCCGCCACAGCAGCACGGAAAGCGTCGGGGTTAAACGGTGCTTCCTAGTAAACATAATTTTGTGAGTTGGATCTCCACTGGACTACTGGACATAGGTCTCTCCAATTGGACACCACTGGTTCGATCTTCGACTTTTCACATCCAGCTCCTGCCAGCTGTCGTGTACAAATTGTCATTCCACTTGACCTGTGGACATCCACACGGAACCGTGGGTCTACCATAAGAGAGCCACACCTCGGCTTTAATGGGGAGGCTCGACCGGAGTGATACCTCGGCCTCACAGAAAACCGTGCTATGTTTCACCAGTGAGCGAGGATATCGGAGGCCAAAACCCCAACCCCTTCCTCTATCCTCCAAAGGCTGGCAACGCACTTGTGACGCCTCTGGTGTTGCGGGTGTACATGGGGGGCGGTAATCGTTAACCATCAGGGGATACATGTGCTCGTTTGCACCCTATTCCATTAGAATAAAACTTTGTGTACGTATTATGAAAGTTTGTTCCATATAATTTAAGACATGTTCCTAGTGTTGGAGTTGTCGTTTGAAAAAAAAGAAAACTACTGCAGTTCGTGACATGTGTATAGTGTGTGTATTTATTGGTTTGATATGTATAATGTAATATTAGATAGAGCGGAGGCTCAAGTAAGTAGTATACATGGCGTAATCGCCATTGAGGAAGTTTGAAATTAATCGTTTTGTTTTTAAAGTATTTTTACATAGTTTGTATGTCTCTTTCAAATCAAATCATTTATTTGAATCAAATATCTGTAGTTACATATAAAATGTATTAAGTACTGTGTTAGTCTCAATACATTCTGCCATTTAGGCGTGTAAAAAGAATTATTGTCTTATAAAATTAGTTATGTCAACATTAAATAATTTAATACTGAAATACAATTGGATCAAAAGAATTTAAAGTCATGCAGTGATTGATAATTATAAATTAAATTAATGCGAGTCCAATACCATTCTTAAATTTCATATGTCAGAGCGCTAAATATGTAGAAGAAAATAAAGTACTATTTGTCATTAAGATAGCATAATACGGAATAGTAGCATTTGTCAAGTAATAATGAAGTCAAATACTTTTTAAATTTGTATATGTTTTGATTTTTAATATCTTTTTGTATTTTATTACATATTATAGAACCCATACACGTAATGCTTTATCAAACTCGTTTTGTCCTCCCCGATTAAGTACATTTACTTCTTGACTGTGCTGAGCGTTTTGCAAGTCTCTGATATCGTGAATTTACCATAATTTTTAACTGTAACTTCAATTTAATGTTCATAAATGTCACTAAGTGACTCAATGACTAAATGAATTTGAATTTGTACAATCAGTTTGTGTTTGTACGGAACATTTACGTATGTAATTTGTAATGACAATTATTGATTTAATTTGAACATAAGAAATATGGGTGTAAAAATCTTTAAAATCTTCAATGGAATTTGCGCTACTGAGAACAGACTATAACCTCTTTCTTCTTTTGACTCTAACGTAGACTATCATAGATTTTCCAGATTATTATTCTTATCTTCGATAATTTCTAGTGCAAGAGAATCATGATTAATGTCCCCATCACCTCACCTTATTACATCTACATGTAAGCATATGTAACGCACGCTCGGTCCGGTATGTGTCTTGGTTTCTGCAGATTAATTACAAGATGGCAAACTGTACAATACATGTTATATAACATAATGACATATCGTTAGGTAAATAGCACACCAGGAGTAATATGTTGGTCATTTACTATTTCTATGCGGGTCTTGATTTCTTTCTATGAAAAATTTCTTGGCCATAAAAAAGCAATCTAAGCCCTACTGGAATTCATTATTAGTAAAGTTAACTGCACAATATCTCACCGTGGGTTTTAATAAAATTATACTTTGTAGATATATGTATATTTGTCAACGACTTCTTTTCTATCCATTTTAACACGTCTTAGTTAGTTTTGTGTGTAAGTAGTGTGGGACGTCCATAGGCCAGGTGGAGTGATGATTTGCGTAAGACGGCTGGCAGCAGTTGGTTGCGAGAACCCGAGGATCGAACTAAGTGGCGTAAAATTAGAGAGGCCTATGTCCAGCAGTGGACTGGGATAGGCTGAGGATGACGAACTTTATTTGTAGTGTAGTCCATCTATTTTATTAACTGGCACAGAAGTGATTAAGAAAGTTTTTAATCAGGAAAATCTTTAGTTCACAATATACGTTATAATAACTTTTTTATTGTAGCAATTTAAAAGAAGAAAGTTAAGGTATTGCTTTAAAAACTTGGTAATATGTAAACATATGATTTGGGTAGAATGGATGGGCTTAGAACTTTTAAAGATGTAGTATTTAAATAAGTCACTTGACTGCCTCTGTGGCGCAGTGGTAGCGAATGCGACTGCTGTGCAAGAGGTCTCGGGTTCGATTCCTAAGTCGTGGTCTAGATGGCGATGTGTGTTAACATATATTTATATATACTTATGCTGTCTATTTGCTTAATTTCTTAAAATACTGCAGTAGAAAAAATGGTTCCAGAGAAAAGTATATGTGATATATATATATATGTCCGGGCCGAGTAACTAGTATAATTAGAGTCACTCAGAACATATGGGTCAAGCTTTTCAAGTGCCTTTTTTGTAATTCAACCCAATTAGTTTAAACGGGATCAATATTCCCATCAAATCAATCAATATATTCGTATTTGCACATTGCGAGTATCACTTTGCCATAAATTAATAAGCCGATACTAAAGAAACGCGATGAGATCGTTTCTAAATAGATTTTAATGATTTTCATTCATATCTATGTGGACGTTATGATTGGATGCAATTGATTGTTGAAATATATGTCGCTACCACAGATTGCTATTGCGGGTTCACACACAAGTTCACTGACTCATTGGGAGTTATAATAGAGATCGCCGTGAGAGAGCCATTCTTGGGCATGGGCGATGGGCTGGTTCAACCCGCCGGTGATATCATGACCCTCACCAAAACCCAACACACATATTTTTTTAATATCAATAACTATCTGTTAATTAAAATTCAATTGAATAGATCACAGATGTTCTGTAGGACATAATTCTCTTTATATACGAGTATAACAATACAAATACATTTACATATTTATCTCACATAATTAATTAAATATCAATCTTACTTTAAACACATTTCCCAGGTTTAATATCACTATTTCTTTATTATAACATCGCGATTATTCTATAAATATTTTAAAGCTTTAGCTTGAATCATTAAAGATAGGCAGAAGTATATTGCAATTGTGTCTCTAACTTTCAAAAGAAACATAATAAATATAGTAACAAATTGGTAAACACTTATAGGCATTCGTGCAAGCAAAAGTGAATCAAACTTTAATGTGGTTCTTTAACGGAATATGACAAGCTTGAGAGTCGAGTCAAGACGAGTATGGCAAGAGAGAGTTTTGAGAATCTCCCAGTGGCACTACCTCTGGAAGATTCTCAACTAATTCTTAAAGTATTAAAAACTACATCTTATTGGAGTAGGAGGAGGAGTTTGTGTGTTTTCTATGTATAATATGTATGTGTTTATAAAAAAAAGTATGTACGTATTTATATCATTTGTGTATTACCCGTAATACAAGTTCTGCTTAGTTTCAGATAAGATGGCGTTGTCTTAGATATAAAAAATATTTATTTATATAAATAAATCACAGTAAATTCGAAGGGAAGTAAGTAAAACGTAAAAAGAGATCATATAGCTTATAAGGATGAATTGCCTGCTGTTCCACAGACTATTGGGAAGTCCTAGGCATCTTACCGAAACTTAATTTTTAATAACATTTATCATACACAAGAATATTTTCTTTATTCTTTGAGCCCAGTGTGTACCCAGCCGATGTCTATTGTGAAAATGACCTCACGATCTTTGACATATTCCCATTTGACAGTCATTAATATCCATCATGCTGTGTTTGCTATGCTAAAAGTGTATTTAATAAGTGTATCGAGCGGTTTGGACATGTGATTTACTCGTGGGAACGCACAACGACAAGTCAGACACATCACAATTGATGAGGAAATACCTAATCCTATTTTTATTTATCGATTTAAAAAAGAGTGAATGTAGTTGTTTGTTACAAAACAAACAATTACATAAACTCTACAAAGAAAAAATCATTATCAATGAACTATAAAGAGAGCAAAAAAGGTTAGAAAATCTATATGATTTATCGTAAAATACTAGCTCACACGCTGTAAAACAAAGGACTGGCATACCTTAAGCAGTTTTGGGCAAAGAATTTACATGTCAAGAAATTTCGAAAACTTCGAAAACTATATTTTATGAAGTTGATTTCTTAAATATTAATAAAGTGTTCATCGCTAGGTGAAATATTTTTTTATGCCTCGTAAGTACATAAATAAAGAAAAATTACCAAGAATTTATCACAAATATGTTTATTCATATAAAAAATTGGTCTAATTTTTACTCTATGATGCAATACTTTTTTATTCATTGTTATGTATCGTTCTAAATATCATGTCTCCTCCAGCACCTCTTAAAATAAAGAAGTCCAGTGGAGTATAAACAAAACTGGTATCTACAGAACACCCAAATAAACTTGTACTAACAATAGTTAGAAACTCTTTCCCTTTAAAAAGTCAACTTCCACATTGGGAATAAATTTTGTGTCACGGGGATTTAAAAACAAACATGAAAAATTTACGGATCACACAAAGTGTTGTCTCATGTGGGGTTTGAACACGCAATACTCAGAGCAGTATAAAACCGTGTAGCGACGGCTTAAACCACCACTCTCATTCTAAGGTAGTAGAGTCATACTGATTCCAGCAAGAAATGGCCGGCTCGACCGGGGCGGCACCACCCTCTCACTGAACACTCATTACTGGCTGCCATAGTGTGGCTCACCATACTGCGCTTTTGCATTTTCCAAATTCGGAATGATTATTCCGTATAAACCTGTAGGTATACTGTATGATGTAACTAAAACTGTATGCTGATTGCAATTTTGCCTTTATCTGTGCTATAAGAAGTTGCTGCGTACCAAATTTCAATTTCGTTTTAATTCCCTTACGATTGTTAAAAACTTGCAGTTTATGCAGCTGAATGTTTTGATTGCGTTAGATTAGAAGTTTGATTTTTTTCACAGGAACGCGTGGAGGTCTACTGTCCTCCACGCGTTCCTTAGAAAAAGGGTCTTGACATACAGATGGACAATCTAGTGATCCCATAAGGGTTCCGTTTTGTCATCAATGCTAATTAGAAACAAGTTATAATAAACTATTCATTTGTATACTAATAAAACAAATGGATTCATTAGATTGTCAGCCATTAGCACAGAGAGTGACAATAATAACGATGTAATGACGCCCTACAAAGTAATCGCGTTACCTATGTGTTGTGCCGAATAAGGTGACGTACGGTGACGTAACAGTTCGTTATCAAGCTATGCAGAGATTGTATCTCGACTTAGTTCATATTAAGTTTCATTCACACTTCCTCCCAATGATGTAATCTGTGTTCCCATACTGTAATTGTTTAAAAAGTTTTCACTTTTACAACAAACGAATTGTAGGTTTGGTATTGTTTGTTTTAGTGTTGGTTGAGCATGTATACACTTTGTTTATGGTTTCACTGATTTAAATTTCACCAAAAACAACATGTAAAAAGTAGTAATAAGTTGCTATATCACCACAAGTCATATTTGATTCAATAGAGACTGAGGCTGAAACAAGACTGCTAATGAATGATATAAATGATTTTAATTTTTTTATATCTTTTCAGATCAGAAGTCAGACTTTGCAGCCAGAAGAGGCCGGCATTTCTCAATACTCACTCTAGAAGAAAGAAGAAATCTTGAAACAAACCACAGAGGTGTCTTTTTTATAAGTCCATGAATATTGATTAAAAAACAAAAGAAAATAAGTACAGTACGAGTACAGTATAGCATCTAGGTTGGCCTTTTGAAAAAAGGACCGTAGACCGACTCAAAAAGTCGGCCACACGCCGCGCTGTCGCTACTGGCCGTGGTACGCTCCATGACCGGAAGCGACAGCAGTTTTACCGCGGTCGCAATCTTCTGCGACGAATTCATCTCGCAGAAGGAAGAACGCCTGGGAGGACGACCTCCTTTCAGGCCCGATCCACGGCTATCAGCGCCTCATGTCGCCTTGAGTGTGGCCGCGGATGATCGGGACGGATTTTCCTTTTAATCCACTTCAGAGGCCAGCCGGAGGAGGACCAGAGGAGGTGACATTCGCATGTACGGTACATGCAATACCTAAATTGAGAGTTCATACCAGCAGACGGTGCCCGCTTCAGTGCGTGCACGCGCTGTGAGATGTCCGGACGTGTTAATAGCAGCAGTTCCCGAATCCATCCCGTCTCAGGCGCAGAGTGGCACACCGTGTAGTTTTAGTCGGTTCGATTCCGACACACCACCCCGCCGCAAACCCCGGTAGGATGAAGGCCCGAGGGGATTTCCACACGTTAAAAAAAAGAAGATCCTATACTGTACCCGCAATTCAATTCTTATTATTCTTTCAGTACTTGATCCTTTTTTTAACTGATTAGTATGATATTAAAAACCTTCTTAATATTTAATGCCGACACATTGTTACGCAACATATTTATAACATCAATTCTAGTAGTGTCTAACGGTCTTTAGTTTTTATGAGTTAATTTGGCATCGAGTTTCACTGAAATCATTTTATGAGAACACATTTGGGCGCACATATCATATATCAATCAAAATACGTAATAGATTGGAATTTATTGAAGTGTTGCTTAATATATCTCCTTGACAAATAGTCACAATAAGTGTTGACACTTAAATATCGGTGCGAGATCATTGATTAATGAATTAACAGGATTTAAATATAGTATATGAGATGTTGATTTGTAAATTATTATTACTTTCTATTTTTTAATACAAACATTATGTAAAACTAAGCAAGCCATTAATAGAACTGGTGGTCACCTATAGATCGAAATTATCCTTATTATTACCTATAGATCATAATTCTTTGAATATTTTAGTTATACACCGTGGGAGAGCCATGCTTCGGCATAAACGGGCCTGCTTAACCTAAGTAATACCACGGCTTCACAGAACACCGCTGTAAAGCAGCACTTGCGCTGTCTTGACGACACGGTTGGCCTAGTGGTTTAAGTGGTCGCCACACCGCTTCCTACTGCGCCAAGTGTTGTGGGTTCAAATCCTACATGGGACAACACTTTGTGTGATCCATAAATTGTTGTTCTAAGTCTGAGTGTACTTTGTGTCCGTTTCATGGATGCATATTCCTAATACGGGAATTGTCTTTAAAAAAAGAAAGTGAGTGAGGATACCGAAGGCCCATACCCCAATCCCTATCTCCATTCCCCTCCCCAACCCTCAAACGCCGGCAAAGCACTTGTAACGCCTCTGGTGTTGCGGGTGACCATGGGCGGCAGTAATTGCTTAACAAGAGGCGATAAAAAAAGGAATAACGAGTTGTCTTTAACTTAATTTCTAAACTTAGAAATCTTAAAAAGCAATCTTATTAAAATTATAGGCGCTCATAGCCCAGTTGCACTCGGTGATTAGAAACAATCATCGAGGGTAAGCAACGATGGCGCGGTCAGTACCTGGATGGGTGACCGCTGGTGGCATGTTACCATGAGCGTCTCCGTGATTCGGAGGTCACGTTAAGCAGTCGGTCCTGGTTCTTATCATACGATAACAGTCGTGAAGCTTAGTTGGAGGCCTTCGGGCGGCTTAAAAACATCCAACGGCAAGATTTACGCAGCCACAACGTATTCTTGCCAGTCCCCAACCCGCACTTGGCCAGCGTGGGGACGTATGGCCTTAACCCTCTCCTGAGAGGAGACCCGAGCCCAGCAGTAGGAGATTATGGGTTGTTGTTTATTAAAATAGTTTTAGAAAACCTTTCCCTCGCAGTATCAAATCTATGAAACCCGTCATCATTGCATCGTATGTGGTATGTCAGAACCGCTACAAATTTCATACTCCTAATGGCTCCTCTACACGATGGTCCATTATAATGGGCCAGCGTGTGGAAGGCATAGTGGTGACGGACGCCATATGGTGGATCATGGGATGGCATCGGTGTCGGTTTTTCGGCCGCCCATTAAAGGTAGTGGGCCAATAATGACGGTACGCCTTACACGTAGCTCATTCCACAGGGCGTGCTCAAGCTGTATAGTGTACTCCTATTACAGAAACCAGTAATGCGCTTGTAACTCCTGAGTGTCTTGCCTTGTGAGTATTCACAGGCAGCAGTAGTACCTACTAACAGTAGCTGACTGCTTATTAATCTCTTATTTCGCAAAAAAAGTTCAGATACATAGGCCGAAACACGACTAATAAAAATAAATCCCCCCAAAAAAACATTAACTTATTGGTAGTTTTGCATTTCATTATAACTTTATCGCAATAGAGAAGATAAAATAGATATCATTGAGTACATTCTATTCAGTCACCTGGCACAAATAAAAACACTTTCGTTAATGCCATAATGATATGTTGTAATGAAATCGCCAATCGTTGAGCTTGTCTCTTCATTGCTTTAAGGCGATAGGACTGCCAGTTACGTACTTCCTAAATATAACGTGCACTAAAATAACATTTTATATAACTCAAATTAAATAGCGAAAGATAGTGTGAGGATTTTAGAATTTGGAGTGCCCACCCCTATTTATTCAGTGGATGTGAGCCCACTTTGGGAGCAAGGTACAAAGGACTATAGGATTATTAAGGCAAGGAAAACCAGTGTGAAAGAAAGTTCAGCGTGGTACACCCAATGTTTATGAAAATCGACCAACATTTCTGTAATTTTTAAAGTCTTGATAGTAAACTCATTTGTGATTTTAATTCAATGTTAAAGGTTCTTAAACCTTCTCCATTATTTGGATGGTTGCTTTGCGCTTTTCTATAACCAATAAAACTGTGGAATGTACTGTCGCCTTCATAATTCTCGGAACAATACGATCTTCAGACCTTCAAGTAAAGAGTATGGGGTTGTAGTTGCCCAAAGGCGGCGGTAATCGCATACTATCAGGCGATACGTCTGCTCGTTTATCTACTACATCCTTAAAATTTAAAATTCAAGTGACCTCAGCTTCAAGAATGTATTTTAAATTCCAAATTCAAGTGTGTAAATGATATTTGTTAGTTAGAGGAACTTTATTGTTATTCATGTTTCAAAACAAACTCAGGAATGAAAAAAAATGAAATATATTAAAATAATTAAGAATTCTTATTAGAAATTCTACGAGATTTTTAAGTTGATAGTTAGATAGTTGGTTCGAGTCTCTTGAGAAGAGACTCGTACCCAGCACTGGGACATTATGGGTAGTTGGTGATTGATGATGACATCATAATCCTAATAAGAAATACAAACAATTTATTCAGAACAGCCTTGTGATTGATTGCTAACTGCAGTAAGTGATAATCAAATTGTTAATTTTGATGAAACGCTGCTCCCATGTAAAGATTTTTAAATTATCTCACAATGATAACATTTGAAAATATCATTAGAAGTTTGATGTACTTGCTCAAGTGTATTACTCCGGTGATGCCATCATGCTAAGGAGTGATGAAATATGTGTTGGACTATAGAAATATGATAAAAATTGATTCTATTATATTTCAGACTATTTCTTATTTCTTGATCTGTGATATAATCTCTCTCTGCTTTCCTATTTTCAAAGGGTGTCGGCCTATTTTTATTTCATTTTGTCTCCCACTTTGTCAAGGAGGAAAGTAGGCTCATTGCCAACTCCTCCAGTTTTCTTCCAATAAATTATGTTGGACAGGCGCTTATAGCGCAGTAGGCGCTCATAGCCCATTTGCACACGGTGATTAGAAACAATCACCGAGGGTAAGCCAACGGCAAGATTACCTAGCCACAACGTAGTCTTGCCATTCCCCAACCCGCACTTGGCCAACGTGGGGACATATGGCCTTAACCCTCTACTGAGAGGAGATCCGAGCCCAGGAGTGGAACTATATGGGTTGTTGATTGATTGATTGATTGAAATTTTGTTGCGAGTTCTAAGACAGTTTTAGTATTTTCCTGGGGCTTGCCTAGTTTTATGACTCGGTGTGTTTGTGGATTACTGCTGTTGATCTTGGTATATAGAAGTTACAGTGGCGGGCGTGTTGGCGGGATTAGCAGACACCGGTCCCTCACAGAAATAAATCCAATGATAGCGCAAGCGCTGTGTTTCACCAGCTTTAGTTCTCCTGAAGCTGGTGAAACTGGTGAAAACTGAAGGTTAAGGACAATATGTCCGTAAAACATACGTTTTAACTCACTCGTTGTTCTTATAGTAAGTGATTTCGACTGCAAAGCCAGAGGTTGTGGGTTCGGACCCAGTATAAATAATTGTGTATTGATGTGTACTGAGTGTTTTTTTTTATTACCTTAGTTAAGGTTTGGCCTAGTTTACGATTCATTTTTGAGATTTAAGAAATTATAAAAATATATTCTGAAAAATAATATACTGGTTGGTATAGTAAGCCAACGCCTCTTTTCTGTACTGTTTGTGGGACGATGATGGGTGTAGATTTGGATGGGACGGAATACACTTTATGTTTAGTCAGACATTAAAAGTTAAAGAGTAATGTGATGTTCACAACTAAACTGGATATACGGCCTGAGAAATGATTGCCGCACAAATAAATAAGAAATACAAACACGCATTTGTTATAATGTCAAAAACTTAATTGGCACCAACCATTTGGCATCATGCACAAATGATTATGCGATTATTGATTTGTATTCATGAGCTTAGCGGCGTGGGTGTGTAAGTAATATTGGTAGTATTGATCTCATGAGATGAACGAGAAGACTTTCTCAAATTGTCAAGTGTGAAGTGATTACCAATGAAAGCTTGTACATGTATAAATTTATATGTGTATATAATACAGTGTGTTGTGTAAACGCATAGTCATAAGGTATGGTAGTTAAGGTATTTGATGCTTTTGTTTAGGTATAAATTATATATATTTAGTGTTTCGCGTGTGTTGTCGCTCGCTGTGCCTCAAGAATTGTTGAAGCCGGCCCGTTTGTGCCAATCATGTGCAATCATGGTAAAAATCGGTTCTATCAGATTCTTACTGACAAAAATCAGTCCGAGAAGGTGCACTACTTGTGTAAGATCGGAGACGTGTGATCCCGTTACTTATCATCTTAATTTAGGTCCTTATTAACATTTTTTGTGTAATTTTATTGAGTATTATTTTATTTTTTGACTAAATACAGATAAATGACGGAACTGTAGTGATTTGAACTATCAAATTTCACACGACGGTTAGTTATTTAATGATATTAATACTGGCTGGAAAGTAGAGACGCAAAATTGCGCTTCAGCATCTTTACTCCGATAAATTCACAAATAATTCGAAAAAATAGCGCCAAGTATTATCTAATATTACAGATTACACAGTCTAAAATTAAAACAATTAAAACGGAATGCAGACTTCCGATTGCATATACCATTTCATCAAAACATATTTCGTAATCGATTTACAAGATCACCCTAACAACGATTAAAACCCATAAAACACTGGATTCGATTACAACGGAGTGTATTTTACTTATGAGAACTGTTAACTGTTGGAATAATGGTTGAAATTAATTAGAAAAGTAAAAGTAAGACAATCACGTACGCACTTGAATTGGACACAGTTAATTGATCTATTATTGAGCGAATATATTACTATAAATGACTTCAGGTGTATGATCAGAGCTGATGAATTGCTTGTTACGTTTTACAAGCGATTATTTGTAAGAGAAGGTGTCGAACTTTGATCAAATTATCAGATAAACTGACCGTTTTAACTAGCCTTGGCGCAGATTTTACGTTTAAGTAATTTTTCCCATCTCCGTTGTAATTTTTTGGATGAACGGTACGGTAAACTTTATATTATTTGCTATGATGCAATATCTATGCAGAATTTTACAGTGATAGGATATAACTGTGGATTTTTATGTTTTTAACTCGCAGAATTTTTTTTATCTTACCGTGTGTTGTGGGTTCCAAGACATCTTAAAGTTTTTTGGGATTTTATGAGTGTCATATCTAGGGAACTGCCTGGGCTACTGCTGTTGGTAACTGTATGCAGTAGCTCTGTAGCTAAGGTTCGGTCCACAAGTCCGCAGAACGACGTCATTATTTAGCATTAAGTGGAGTAAGTAACAAGTGGGGTTAAATAATAATTTTATTACAAAAGTGTGCTAAGGCATATAATACGAGGCTGTATTTACACAATGTTTTTTAATAAATTATTGAGTCTTGGCTGTACCTAACATTTATAAGTAAGACCTTTCAAAACAATATCTATTTTTTGTATCTTTTATTATTTTTTCTTAGCGTAGTTATCTTGCTGACATTATACAGTATTGCATTTAAACACAGAACGAACAGCTTTTCCTTCCCCCAATAGATCTTTTATCAATTTTAAACGTAACTATCTTATATTAGTATTAGTGTTAGATAAATCTTATCGTATTACAAATCCCATCAATACAAAGCGGCTTAAATATGCACTTACCTATCGACACCCTGTCCAAACTTTGTAATCCCATGACCAGAATAAATAAACCTTCTCTGTCCCCCGCAGTGATGATAACGAATGAACATAGAAAAGCTTTCACTCCAAAATACAAGTGTCAATATTAGTTGGACGGTATTCACCAAGCAATGTGTCATTTGACAAATGGTTGCGTTAGCTACCTTTCGCCACGCCATTATTGATTTGACCGGGTTATGAAGAGTTAATAGGATTTCTATAGGCATATATAAAATAAGCTTAATATGCTTAGAGTAATATTTATTAAGTTATATGTATAATAAAAAATTAAAGATATCTGATTGTGAAAATAATTAACGTATCAGGTTCTAACTATTGATGTATTTTGTAGCACGGTGGCGTATTACTACAAGTACATATGTATATGAATCGAGTTAGTAACAAAATTCAATTGGACATACATCTTTGTTTGGTTGCCGAGGAAATGCACGGTTGACGTAATGGTTTAAATGGTGATCTAGGCGCTTTGTTGGGGGTTCAAACCAATGGCTGTCGTATGAGACCACTGACTAAATAAACTATGTAGGATAACATCACTTCAAAAGTAAGTAAAACTTGAAACTAACGGTACACCGTGGGAGAGCCACGCTTCGGCATGAATGGGCCGGCTCGACCGGAGTGATACCACGGCCTCACAAAAAACCGGTGTGAAACAGCGCTTACGCTGTGTTTCATCGAGTGAGTGAGGATACCGGAGGCCCATACCCCAATCCAACGCCCCCTGTCCCCCTCACCATCCCCTTTCCCCCCAGGCCGCCATAGTGTGGGTCACCATACTGCATTGTTCTTTTTCGCATTGAGGATGGTGACCACCACTCTTGGATTCTGCTCATGCTTTCCATCAGGCAGGGTAGAGTCATTTTGGCAGATTAAATATAAAAAAAAAGAAACCAGTTCAGTTAGCGTAGTGTAGTATACCGAAGACCTCTCTTTCAAGGATAGGCTTATGTATGCCGATATGATGAATAAATGGCCTCTGGACATTAAATCTTGATAATAAATTAGAATTAAATAAATCTTAAGTACAAATGATTGTAATTGAAATACTGCATCTACACGGTGGTCCAAAAAACCTATTACACTATGTAAATCAACCCGGTTGCGTCCACGGTTTTACATAACCCCTATAGTTAATGTTATGCAAACATGCAATAATCCATCATACATTTAATCTTATCCACGCTTTGACAAATAAGCTATCGTAACCGCCCGCCATATTTATCGAAAGCATTTTCTATTAATGACAAGTGCTCGATAAATCGTTATTACGATTAATCTATATATTAACTACATAAGTGATTGATGATATTTATGTTGAGGGGAATATTTACTATGCAGATCACTATAGAAATAGCCAGTAATTTGCTGATTGTCACAACTGCTTAAACTGTTTGAAATTACAATATCTTGATATGGCAATCTTCGAGAAATACGTTGCGTTTACTTGATTGCGGACTTCACTCGTACACATTTCTAGCGATCTTCAGTTTGTAGACATGATAGCCCAATTTCACTACAGAGTACCAATTGTCTAAGTTACTACCTGTAAATTAAGAAATCGTTAAAAAGTTCAAAAAGTATAAAAATTACCTAAATACGGCTGAATGATCTGAAATCTAAATTGAGCCTGAAGTATGATAACCAGACCCCTAATAAACGTATTTGACTTCTTCTGTGGCTCAGTGGTAGCGATGCGACTGCTGTGCTGGAGGTCTCGGGTTCGATTCCTGAGTCGGACTAAATGTTTGTATGATCTGCAAATATTTGTTTCGGAGTTTGGGTGTTTTCTATGTATAATATGTATGTATTTACAAAAAAAAAGTATATAAGCATTAATATCAGTTGTCTAGTACCCATAGTACAAACTCTGCTTAGTTTGGGACTAGATGGCGTTGTATATTAAATGTCTAACATATATTTATTTATTTACAGATTATTATTATTTAAAACATTTTTTCTTTTTTAAGATATAGGGAGAAAAATAGCAGACGAGTCATCTGATAGTAAGTGACTACCACTGTCTTTGGATATCATCCACCCAAGTGACACGTACATTGCCGCTTTTGAGCACACTCTTGTACGTTTGAGCTTGTGCTTGCCTTTGAGTTCCCACCAAGCTGAAGAGACAGGAGTGTTCAGGCGTTTCTTCATCTGATTCTGAGAATGATTGGGATTCGGGAACAATTGAGAGATCGATGATCAACTTAGCTTGATCCAAGAGAGCAGTGAAGTACTCTTCCGTGTCCTATTTTTCCTCCCAATCTACCTTTTTTATTTCTACACGGGGAATACTTCCTGCACCGTAACCTCCGTAAGGAAGACGACATACGTGTGTGGGACCGCCGATACCCACTCTACCTATTAAGAACTGCAGTTAAGACGAGCTCATGAAACGCATTGGCGGCCTCTGGAGTGCTCTGTTCCATAGAGCGCGTCTGAATTCTACACAGTAAGAGGCAGAAAAGTGCCCCGTTTTAAACGACAACCCGTACCGCACACTACTCTACTTACTTTTATATATTTTATTAATTTCCCTTATTGGGTATTTGTCTAAAGTATTTAAGAATTATCTGGTAGCATGCTTTAGAAAAATGTAAAGAATACATAATATGAATTAATTACCCATACATCTTACGAACTTTCATCTTAATAGTATGTTCAAAAATCGATAGCATAAAGCTATAACCAAATTTCTAGGCTTAGTTATAGTGTTTAATAAAAATAGAAAACCCTTTGCCATCAGCCAACTCGTAGGTTTTATCGGCTGAGTCGTACAAAAGGTCAACAATACAATCTAATTATGATAATCTGATCGACTTGTGGGTGTTTGTGCTGTTAAAACTTTGTGAGTTCTACGAATACTTTCACTTCTTTTTGTTTGTTTTCGGATGTTTTTTCGCAAGATGTTGTGTGGTCGCTATAATATTGGACCTCTTCACACAACCCTGTGGGTGTTAACTCCGTATTTGTAAATATTAGGCGAAAGGAGTTCTTTTGAGTATGTAGAAATTACAGACATGTCATAAGCGATTAATTAGCTAGCAGGAAACCGATACAAAAGCCTTAAGTGAAAGTGTCTTATTCTCGTTATAACAATCGCTCACAGCGAGGGTCTGGAGTTAGATTCTAGTTCGGAGCAAAAAATTTAGCGTAAATATTTCTACTTTCTATACATAGCTGAACATATTTACAAAAAGTGAATATAGAAGTAAGTTATACATATTTCAAGGTAATAGAGCCACGCTGATTTCAGCACAGTTTGGACACAATAGAAGACCACCATAAAATGAGAGATGCCCATAGACTAATCATTTCATTTTTATTTATTTTTTATACATCAGCCTGCCCGAAGAAAGCATGAGCGGAATTCAATAATAGTGGTCAATATACTCATTGCGAATGCAGCAATGCAGCATGGTGACACACACTATGGCGTATTGAGATGCTTCTAATCGTTGGGCCTCGGGTCTCGCACTCACCAACGAAATAGGACAGCACGAATACGTGTGTAGCACCTAGCTACATTATTATGAAATACTGGCTGAGCCCCGCGGTGTTACACGCGGCACAAAGATATTGTGTGAATTGTATCTTTGTAAATTGTAGCCTTGGTGTTATTCTGATGTATAAGCTATATTATTGTAAAGTTTCATTAAAATCCATTCACTACTTTTTGCGTGAAATACTAATAAAAATCCATCCATACTTGCAATTTTTCGCGTTTGTAAAATTAGTAGGATTTTGCTTTATCAAACTTCGCCTGAAAAGATGAAACATCGCATTTTCATTATACAATAATTTTGGTAGAAAACTATAAATCTTTTTACTCATGATGGTATATTTTTGTATTTTGGACATTATTGCTTATTAATTATTTTTGGGTATTCTTCATTCAAGTAGCTTTAACTATCAGTGGACTTCTTTCGGCTGAGATGCAAATCGTTATAATCGAAGTAGGTATATAAATTGAATGGATGTTTTTTCCATAACGTCTTCTTGATGGGAAGAGAAAAGAACAACAAAAAAAGTTACTAAAGGTTTAATTCTTAGTATGTGTTTTAGATATGATTTCGGATAGTTAGAATAATTCTGCATTTATAAAAGCCTTGATTGTTCCTTAAAGCCTACTTTTATATAGTTTTTAAATGAGAAAAAGGTTAGAAAAATCATAATAATTTCAATTGGCAGTAAATTTGGTTGTAGCTTATAAATCAACATAAAATGGAAAGAATATTTTTAAGTCCTTTTCGTAATTACCTGATATTGTTATTATTATTATTATTATTCTCATAAAATAATAAAAAAGACATAGGGGATATAAATTAATAGTGACTAAATCAATACGAATCTAATCAGGTTGTAGGCCAGGTGTAATTATAAATATACCTGAGTACAGCTCAGACAACTACCCGCTAAAATTCGTGTTATTTCGATTTTTTGTTCAGACTCGAATAAATAACCATGTGTATCACACAATTATTTATACTGATTGGAAATCGAACCCGCAACCTTCAGGTTAACAGTTAAGTCACTAACTACAGGCCAATTTTTTTTTATGTATTCGCGGGCAGACCAGCAGACGTATCGCCTGATGGTAAGCGATTATCGCCGCCCATGGACATCTGCCACACCAGAGACGTCAAAAGTGCGTTTGCGGCCTTTTGGGGATGGGGAGGAGAATGGGGAAGGGAAGAGGGGTTGGGGTATGGGCCTCCGGTACCCTCACGCAATCGGTGAAACACAGCGCTAACGTTGTTTCACACCGGTTTTCTGTGAGGCCTTGGTATCACTCCGGTCGAGCCGGCCTATTCATACCGAAGCATGGCTCTCCCACGGTTTGAATTTGTACGCAGTTGGGTTTAAATAAATGTTTGTATCGTTTATATAAGTGTTTCTTATTTAAACAGGCGCCTACAGACACTATGTACGGCTTTATCAAGTCGGAGTTTGCTTTGCGCCATGTTTGATTGTGTTAATAGGTTTGGCCTTTCACACTTTTATCTACCACAAGATCTCTAAAGATTAACTTAATTGTATTTAATTAATTTGTTTATCTATCGGGACGTTAACACACGCCTGAAACAAATAACTATTACGTGGTTATATTACTTTATATAGTGTAAATTTACCGTTTTAACTTTCCAACTAATTTTAAGCTCCGCCTCTTCGGTGTATTTCTAAGTAGATGTTTAGTTTAGTTATTTGCTTGAGGTGTGACGTAATATTGTAACTATCAAGGAATGTGGACATATCACGATAGGGTACTAAATACCCTAGTTAGACAAAATTCATTCATAGATTTGGCAATAGGATTATGTGGTCACTTAAATATACCTAATGCCTTTTTGTACCGTTGCCGACAATGGTGGAGTATTTAATTCGGGGATAAACACGTACTTTATCTAGGTCCTTTATTTGAGTGAAATACAGGAGCTATATAAGGTAAGCTGACTGGAGACGTAGATAAAGAAAAAAAAAACAGATTAAAGCGATAAAAGGTCGAATAAACTTTAAAAAAGTTAAATATAAGGGATTAACACGAGATAATATGCAAAACAAAACTCGTTTAAATTAAACCTAAACCTATCACCCACACATCCGTATTCATCTAACTACACTTAACCCGTAATTCAAAGGTCGTAATATCCTGTGAATACAAATGAATCTATCTGCACACTTACCAACACTTAACACTCTCACTGCGGACATCCGTGACCACACTTTAATACACCATTTCAGCATCTAACAAGATACATACAGGTGTACATGTTCAAATCAGTCCATATTACATAATAAAGATTATCGCAAATCGCAATCGCAACAAAATAATTAACAATACAATGCCGTATTTAATTACTCGGGAATAATATGAGATTATGTAAATATACAATTGTATTAATTGTTACGTATTCTTTGGTATTACTTGGGAGTGTAATTAAATTGTTGCGGTATCGTGTGTTGTTTAACATCCATAGTGGGACCTGTTTGAACTGCTTATATGGTTAAAATCAAGATATAAATTACCAAATTTCTATTATGAGGTTTTTGGTAAGTAATATATAAACACGTACATCTTTTTAATATATATATATTTTTTAAAAAGACAACTCCCGCATTAGAAATATACATTCCTGTGTCACGGGGATCTTTACAAACATACATGAAACGGATACAAAGTAATTAATTGACCTAAGTTTATTGTACTTATTATAAGCTGTAACTTAACCAGGCAAAGGGTGCTTTAATAGTATGTATAATACACAAACAAATTCGAAAAAGTGGCGTACAGAAGTGAACTGCGATACGGTGACGATTAAATAAAATTGAAGTATTTGTTTGTAATTTTACATTAAAAGCTTTCATTAAATGCATATGGAAGTATACACGGTACTTATAATTAAAGCAACACAAGCCACGAATAATATCGCGGAAAGCAGCTAGTAATAAATGACAAGTGGCTAAACCACATAGTGTAGTGAACCATCGATATCTATACAAATAACTAGAATTGGAGTGTCTGTTTGTAATATTAAAATAATTGCTTTTTACGCTGCATATACCAAAATAACTATTTTTTAACAATATTTGTCTGTCTCTCTGGAGCAACTGGAGCGATTTTGACGATACTTTCACTGGTAGATAGCTGATGATATGAGGAGTAACTTAGGCTACTTTTTTAGATTAGATTTGCTACGGGTAGCACCGCTGGGCTCAGCTAGTGACAAATAAAAGTCCTTTAAAGTCCATACATGAACCGTACCCCTTCAGAATTCTGCACATGAAACTTGACTTATTCAGTGCAGCAGCAAGTTCGTATGAGTGATATTGATGATAAGGCAAATTTTATTAAAATAAATCTTTTTTATAGAAGGGGTTGAAATTCGGCTCTTCTGGGACATATAGAAATCGTGCAAGCTGTGAAGTTCCTATAGGACGCAGAGTATCTGGTGTTTCCCTATATAACTACCAGAGGGCTGGTCTCAGTTATCCTGTGTTGTTGGAAGAACACGGACCATGTCATACCAGGTACCTTTATTATCCGTAAAATGTCTTGTAATAAATTAAATACAAAATAAATGAAATACTTAACAGTTATAAATCGATCAACGATGTATAAAATAAGAACTATATCATTATTATTTTGATTACGTATTCTGTCCTAGTTTTAATGACACATCACGGAACTATCTTAGGTATATTGTATCAAAATTAATCCACAGCGGAGTTCTGTGCAATCCCAATCATTGTGCATGTGCAATCGCATGTAAATATTAGATTAAAACATGCGCCAACTTTGCCTAGCGGCGTTTGAAATAACTTAAGTTGAACGTCAACTTGTACACAGCGATATTAATGTTTGTTTAGAGTTTAAAAATATTTGTCAGAGTTAGGTTTTAAGAGTGAAATACCTTACTATTCAGTAATATGTATTTTTAACTGTCTGTGGGGACTGCCATATATAGCGGCAACAAAAACACACGACAGCGCCATCTACCGAAGATAAGTCGAACTACGGAGAAATGAAGGAAAATAAGCAATTACCGATCCTGAATTGCGCAATAGAAGTTCTAGCGCCGATTAGCATATATGCAACATCCCCACCTTTACCTCGCCTGCTCGGAGGATTTTCCCTTTATGGTGGAGGGACATGACACCCGTTCCTCCACATGTCTACCAACATAACAAAATAAAATTTTCATGGTTAGGAACCTCCTCAATTCAATTTCTAAGTGTAAAAGAGACAACCGTATGCTTCTCTGAATGGGAAAAAGAGACATAAGAAAGGGGTAGTAGGTTCTTCTTTTTATATTACCAGCAAATCTAGATTAACCCGTGTACTAACTGTAGCCTGCGGCGATGTTCATGTTAAGAATTGGAATCGTTTTATTAGCTTTTATGTTCATATATGTTCTTTGTATTAATCTATCGTATTCTAGTTTTCAAGCAATCGCTTTAGTAGATTAAGTCATAAAGATTGTTCGATCAAAGATTAATTGATTTTTGAGTTTATTGTGACGTTAGCTTTGATCTAGATTTTAGCTGCGATAAATTGTCGAGTCTCTTGGTTATGTGTTCTGTTGAAATTTATTTTATTGTTAGAATGTTTATAGACTGTAGTTTAGTATTGTGAAATAACATAATTACATCACTACAAAAGTAATTAATATATATAAAAATTACTATACATAAAAAGTTTTTAGCCTACTACATCACGTTTACGTATTGGAATAGTATTTGTTTCAAGAAACTTTCAAGAACTCACAGAAATCATGTGTTAACCACTGTCTTAGTTGTTTTCTGTTCATCGCTAGTTCTTGAGATACGGGGGCGTATTTTTTACCACTTCTTAAAAAATACTGACTTTTGCTTGCTTGACATCCTATTCTTATCTCATTGAAAAGAGGATCTCAGTTAACGTTTGTGTTAAATAGATGTCGAAGATGATAGCGTAATTAATAGAAAGTCATTCTTCGGAATTTGAAAGCGATTATGGGCTAATTGTAATTCCTAAGGTAATTGCCAGTGAAGAACTATTTCATGGGTGAAAATTCATATGTAGTGTTGTGATATAGTACATAAGTATGAAAAATATTTTTATCGTGAATACCTACATTCCTACAGAACATATCAATAATACTTACTGACAGAGTCTCCGCTATGTCATATTGGGGATAAAGTAGTGTTTTCAGTTACAACCATTTCGAGTGACTTAAATGTAACCTTGACGCGTCGCAGTCCATTTTCTCATTCTTAATTTTTTTTCTATATTATAAACTCCCAATTTTCCTATACTTTCATTTATACTTTTTACCATATTTGATAATAATCCCAATTCTCCTACTTGATTCATGAAATTCCACTCACTGCAGTGGGCTTGTCTCTATTAAGTAAGTGAGACAAGCGACGATGTGTTTCATACAATTCACACGAATTGATTAAGTTACAGTCGGAAAAATGTGCATGCTTATCATGCTCAATTTCTTTTCTTGGTAAAAATAAATAGTAGATTAATGTATTTATTATTAAACAGGATATTTACTGGTAGTTTCACATACCCTAGCTTAGATTAGTTAATATACGAGTATAACGTATAAATAATTACAAATTTGTTCATTGTGCCACCGGTGCTGGACAGCGAGACGTCCACAGTAAAGACACATCAACTCCACAGAATAGAGTGTTTAACTTTCATAATTATCAATTCATTACAACAGAAATCAAGAATAAAAACACTGCCGCGTAGCAAAACAAACATTCACCTACATTTTATCTTATTGATAACGGTGTTACGATTTAAATTCTTTAGCTAAAAGCTTGCTAGGCAGTTCCTAAAACCGAAAGTGGTGTCAACTAATATCTCCTAATGTCTATACCTCGAGGCCGTACAAGTGGTTTCTGCTGGTAATTTAGATAATGATGTATTGAATGTATTACGTTAGAAATTATCACCATAATCGAAAACACTAGACCTTAAAGTCAAATCGAAGGTTATAAGTATTGGCAGTCTACGTATGTTTGTATGTTCTGGTGGATTTTAATTTAAAGAATAAGGTATTAATATATTCATAATAATGGCCAGGGTGATATAGAATATATAATTTTATGAAAAGTTTTGACGTGGCCGGATTATAGTTTTTTAAACTATCTTGATTAAATGTTTACTATCGTGGGAGAGCCACACTTCGGCATGAATGGGCTGGCTCGATCGGAGTGTTACCACGGCCTCATAGAAAACCAGTGTAAAACAGCGCTTGGGCTCTGTTCCACCGAGTGAGCGCGGATACCGGAGGTCCATACCCTAACCCCTCCCCTATCCCCCTCTTCATTCCCCAAAGGACGGCAATGCATTTGTGACGCCTTCGGTGTTGCGGGAACCTTTGGGCGTCGGTAATCGCTTAGCATCAGGCGATACGACCGCTGGTTTGTCCCTATTCCATAAAAAAAATTATGAAAATGTTAAGAATTTTAATGTGCGCTTCAATTTTGACGGGCTTCGATTTGCTGGCACGCTGGTTTTTATCAACTTTTATGAAACACCAGTGTTCTTCTATAAACACTTAAATACTAAGTATTAAGTTATCATATGCTCTCGTGAGCCAGATAGCATTTATAAATAAGCAATATGACACAGTTTAAAAAGCGAACTTACTTTCTTATTAACTATCCATATATTATTTAGGTTTCCAATCAATCTTGTTGTATTGATTTATGTTGTTAGGAAGGAAGTTGTATGTTTTTAAAACAAATTAATTTTTGTTAACTAATTGAACATCAATTGGAATGATAGTTATTCTAGAGCATTTCCTGAAGTTATTGGTTATGAATTATGTCATGTTACGTAATGTTTATGGGTCTCCAACATTGATGGAGGCCAAACATGCATTTCTAAATGAAGTAGTCCAGATAAGTGTGTCGATCACCTACCAATGACGTTGAATCGTGTTAAGTTTGAAAACTATAAGCGAATGATCGCATACCATGTCGTGGATACACTGATCGCATCTTCCAAATCCAATACTTTCAGATTATTGTCAGCACTATCTTAGTATTAAAAATATTATTAAATTTATAGGACAGAATGCGATCAGCGCTGTTCGCTTCTCGGCGTTCATAACTAAATCTCCCGCTTAAATGATGCAGAAGCATCACTAGGCCGCCAATACGACCTTCAAACCTTCAAGAAAAGAGCGTACTCTTTCTTAAAAGGCCTGCAATGCACTTGTGACGCCACTGATGTTGCGGATGTCCATGGGCGGCGGTAATCGCTTACCATCAGGCGATAGGCCTGGTCGTTTGCCACCTATATAAAAAAAATAGTGTGGATCACCATGCTGAATTGTTGAATTGTCTGTATGCGCAATGAGTATGGTGACCACCACTCTTGGATTCTGCTTATGCTTTCCATCAGGTACAGTAGAGTCATTTTGGTAGGCCTATACATAAAAAATGTAGAATGACAATAAATGGTATTTATTATTATTATTAATGGTAATATGGTTTTGAGAGTATAAAACACAAAGCCACAACCACAAACTATGCTGGAAGGAAATAAATTAGTTTCAGCAGAATACATAAGAAATGTAGAATAAGAGTTCAGTGTATACCAAATAACACACTTAACTCTTAAAATGTTAAGCCAAATTATATTTTCATTAAAAAAATAAAAGGCAGTCTTGAATTGAAATTGTACATTTTATCACCGTTAATTTTGATAATGAAAACTAATATTAAATGACACTCCAGCAAGATGTAACGGTTCGCAGTAATTTTCAATTAATTTAATACCAGCAAATTCTGGTCTGTTTTAGTAAACTGGTCTTGAAATGATTGTTCAGTTCAGCTTGTTTTTCTTGAATAATTTGTTGTTACAACACATGAAGTTGTTGCTACATCTACCTGAATTTCAGAGTCACAGTGATCGGTGTGGATAAAAATATTGTCAATAAAGATTGTTTCTTTTATTTTTTTTTGATTTTTTTTTTATATCCGCCACGGCAACCGCTTTGATCGTTTCCTATATATACCCCCACCATACACCTCGCAAGATGTGCACTCCAAATAAAACTGTAATAAATTGTGTCAAAAATTTTTAGACTACAAACCATATATGTATTTATATTACACATAGATTTTCATTCTCAATCGATTGCTATATAAGAAAGGGCATAAGGAATGTTGATAAAATAATCCTTATCTATTTTCTGTCTGTATGTGGATGGCTTAGTAGAGAAGTACCGCCTACGTATTTTCGCTGCAATAAATTTGTAAAACAATCGTCATCCGTCTTCGTTACAAGAAATCAATTCGCGTCTCGTCAGCAACCTTAACCCAAAGACCAAGAAACAGAATAAATTCAAAGTTATTCTCTTTTCTACCTACCTGCTTTTACGCCGTACATTTTTCCGTCACTGTGGTGACGGATTAAGATCAGAGTGTAACTACTCTCATGTATTATATGGATGTCACGTCTGTTGATTCCTGTGTTTGTTTTTTCGATTTGGTTTTCTTTATGGAATAGTTGGAAAATGAGCAGACGTATCGCTGATATAAAGCGATAACTGCCGCCTATGGATACCCGCAACACCAGATGCGTTAAAAGTGCGTTGCCGGCCGGGGGATGGAGGGAGGGGTTAGTGTATGGGCCTCCGGTATCCTGGGTCCGGATGGCATAAGAAAGCGGTTCCCGGATCTCTACCGTCTCAGGCGCAGAGTGGCACACCGTGTGGTTTTAGTCGGTTCGATGCCGACATACCGCCCCGCCGCAAACCCCGGTGGGGTGAAGGCCCAAGGGGGTTTCCACAGGTAAAAGAAAAAAAAGAGCCTCCGGTGTCCTCACTTACTCTGTGAAACACAGCGCAAGCGCTGTTTAACACCGGTTTTCTGTGAGGCCCTCTTATCACTCCGGTCGCAACAGTTTCTTAGTCACTGTATAACAACACTGCAAAGAGAATTAAAACTTTAAACAAACCCCATATCTATTAACCCTTTCGGCCATTATGGTAGACAAAGCTTCAGGCCAAAGCTTTTATTCCAGGAAGAGGTAAACCGGCAGTAGACTAATAAAGGCTATGATAATGATTATGTTACTCAAATTTAACATGAAAATTGATTTTCTTGTTAAGAATTCAATCCATCAACAATATTAAAAGGCTTGGAAATAAGCAAGTCAATAAAATATTTGCACGGAGCTGTAATAAAGAAGTTTATTGGTAATGGTTTAATGATATTAGTCACGTACGTGTCATAATTAAAATGTCAGTTGAGAATATTTAACATTATGTCACAATGTTTTTACTGTAAATGGATAGAATTATGGACCAAATGTGTGGTTACGATTTATAAACTGTCCAGTAAATTTTCTAATTAACAAGATAATTATTTTTAAATTTTTAAAGTAACATATGAGTATAAAGTTACATTGAAAGTATCATTATAATGATGACAAATAAAATATATATTTCTCGTTGATATCGGCAACAATCTCGCTCCTGAGCCAAATTAACTATCTATAAACGTAAACGTTATTAGAAAACTAATCAAATGTATGGTAAACCGTCATCTCATCATTAAGTACCATTGTCAAAGCAAAATATTAACACTCGTATCTTGGCTAGGCACCTTGGATTAGGGATGTTAAAAAATAATAGATCTTTATTTAAATCGATTATTATTTTCTTATAATTTGTTTTTTACTTTTGATTTTTATAGTATTATTAATCAATTTTTAGTAAATCAATTTTTAATATAATCATATAAATTAAAAGTGTAAATCGATTTTCAGAAATAGCTCGTATTCATGCGTCGGATGAAAACAGCTATAAAATTTAAAAAATAAAATTTTAATAATGAAATTGTTGTGACTAAAACTTTTTTAAATTTCACACCAAAAAAAATTGTAAAAACTATTAGTGTATTTTTTTTTTAAATTTGGTATTACAATTCATACAGTTTTTTTTTAAATTGACAGCTGTCTCAGTTTCATCCAATAAAAATGTGTTTTATTACTTTTTATTTGTTTGTTTATTAGTTTGTAAATACATCAATAAGTTTTTATAAACTATGACAAGTTACTTTTAGTTAGCATCTGGCCTGCTCATAGCTTTATTCAAATATTTCGTAACTCCTCAAAATATGAGGAGTTACGAAATATTTGAATAAATTATTCTGATTGTTGTGACGATGTCAAAGACAAACTTTTTTTTTTCTTCGGGTATGACTTCGCACTTCTTGTACATTTAGCCATTTTCAATTGGGTTTATTATTGGAATATGAAAAGCATGTAATAATATAAAATATATTTTTTTTTCATAGAAAACGATTATTAATAGTTACTAATATCGATTTTTGACAAATCGATTTATATTGAATAAAGAAAAATTGAATTTTATTTAATCAATTCTTTCCCATTAATCCCACATCCCTGCCTTGGATGTCTACTTGATATATTAAAATTGTGCTGATGTTATCGATGATATTTTTTAACTTACAAAATTAAAAAAAAAGGAAAAAAAAATATAATGACTTTACTACACACAGACTATCTGTACAGTTTACATAGTCTATGGCACGCAACTTTTTCTGACCGCTATTACATGGAGGGATATAATTCGATAATGGTCCCATAATTGGTAGAAATTGGCCGACCACTGGCGGCTACTTAGTTTATGAACGTGTACGTAGAACTCGTATGTTAAGATTGGTTTGATACATAGTTCATACAAGATTAACTGGTAGAGAAAAAGGTATCTCTAAGTAAAAAGCAAGTAAGGATGATAGTAAAATAACTTCTACCGTCCAATGAATACATTTAAAAGAAGTAGACCCGCGCTTATTTCAGCACGGACAGACCGATTCGACCAATGCAGTACTACCCCGCTCAGAAGATCAACCTAAAATGACAGCATTTGTATTGTCGTTGTGGCGACTTCCACATACAGCGTCAACACAAATATATGACAACGCCATCCACCGTAGATACACTGAACTACAGAGTAACGTAGTGCAGGAAGAAGCTACCAATCCTGCATCGCGCAGTAGAAGTTCTCGCGCTGATTAACATATATACAACTTCCCAACATCAACCGTTGGGCAGTGACCCGCCAGGCATGATCACCTTGCCTGGTCGGAGGATCCTCCCTTTCAGTTGGAGGAACATGTGACCCGTTCCCCCACAGTCGTGTTTCGTTAGTGAGTGCGAGATCGGAGACCCAATAATGCAGAAGTATCACTTGGCTGCCATGGTGTGGGGCATCATGCTGCGTTGTTGTATTGTCTGCATTCGCAGTAAGTCTGGTGTCCACTACTTTTGGATAGTGCAAGTGTTTTCCATCAACCAGAGTAGAGTCATTTTGGAAGGTCCATAGATAAAAAAAACATGAGACTGAGAGGCACAAATCAGTTTCTGACTCGGTGTTTGCTTCTTAGTTTCTACGGCTTAGATCCCTTTTTAAGTCGTTTTAGAGTTTAGATTTGGTTCGCATCCTTTTGAGAGTTAAGTGTCTAAGGTCAACCCCGTCAACCTCAACGGTGGTATTTGAATAAAGTCGAGGCACAAAACTCTAAGCTTCTTATCACCGAGATAGAGTCCCCCGGGAGCCAGTAATCAGAAAGAATGTTTCATACTACTAATAAAAAAATGTTGTAAAATATATTTAAGCCTACTAAATGAAAGTTTTACATTTAATAAAATACGCAACAGAATAAAATGTGTTAACTCACATAAAACTTGTTTTGAAAAGTTGTTAAAGACTTTATAGGCTAGAAAGGGCCTAGTATCATCATAGTACATTCTCTAAGGTAAATCTATTACATTTAACACGTCGTAGTTAAATTTGATTGGCAGTAAAAAGAAGTTCCAACAAAATTGGTAGGCAAAGATAGACAGTGTGAAAGTGTATTTAACGAATGTATGTGTATTTGTGATATGGGTTTTAAACGGTTTTATGATGTGTGTTATTTAAATGATGCAATGAAATAGCACATTAATTCTGGTAAATACACGACATACACGACCTTTTGTGGCCGTGTATGTCGTGTGTTTACCAGTAGTAGTTTGGGTCGCAAAAAGAAAAAAAATGTAAATATTAATCTACCAAGATGGGAAATGAAACTATTTTTTTTCCAACAGACAATAAAACATGACTTAACTTAATTGAACACATTTATTTATCACACTGAATACGATGTATTCATAGAAAAGAAATGAATGAAAAATTCCTATTTTAAATTTTTCCTCATATTTAAGTACATTTTATTATCTCTTTGGCTTTATTTGGCTACATTTGTTCGAATGCATTCTTCTATCAGAAACTAACTCGCTGGCAATCTAATCCTAATCATTGCTCTCGTGTGTATTCGACATGTTAATTTGCATCTAAAGTAAGAACGTCTGCCTCAGCTGCCGTTGTCTGATGATGTGTTGGTCTGTGACTGGCATTTATGGATAATCTAGCTAAGTGATTTTCTTTACAACTTTCTATTGAATATATTTTAATATTTTTGAAAGCGCCGATGTTCTAAATACTAACTAAGAAATAAAGGGCGTGGCAAGGGGAGGTTTTAGGGGTTCAAACCTCCTTAAAATGCTTTTACACTATTGAAATTAATGATATTAAAACATTGAGAGGCAAGTAACATAGCTAATTATTAGACATACGAATCAACAGTTTCTTTATAGCCTTAAACATCAAACGTAGTGAAATTTACATTTTTCGGACTTCGGCATAGGTAGTCACGAAATATATCTGAGAGGAATTTCTCCGCATTCTTAGCCATCTCTTGTTATAAAGTGCTTTGTTATTGAAAACGATTTACGTTATTGGCGATGTACCAATTCAATCATTTATCTGAACAGCTGCATCAGGTCACGGATTTAGGACAACATATTCTGTATGAGGTAACTTGAGGTCATCCTCTATAGTTCGAACATGTGTGAAATGTTAGTGAGGACTTATATGTTCATACAATTTAACACACAACGCCATCTAGTCCCAAACTAAGCAGAGCTTGTACTATGGGTACTAGACAACTGATATTTATACGCATTAATATTTTTTTGTAAATACATACATATTATACACAGAAAACACCCAAACTTCGAAACAAATATTCGCAACATTTGGTCCGACTCAGGAATTGAACACGAGACCTCTTGCACAGCAGTCGCATTCACTGCCACTGCGCCACAGAGGCAGTCCCTTAGTAGTTGCATTATCATTATATAGAGTGTCTCAAAATTAACGATAGATTTGAATTTGCCGCAAGTAGATTAGTTTTAAGTGTTGGCAACCGCAATTAACAATTAGACAGCTGACAGATCAGGGTTAGTAAAATAAGTAATGGTGATAGTAGGAATAGTGACTTCATTATAGAACAATATCTTGAAACTATTGAAAGTTTGGCAAGCACAGTTCGAGTAAAATCATCCTAAGCGATGTAGCACATTTTCACGTTTATGACTTTGATAATCGCTAAAATTGACCCATTTGCGGTCCCGAGAAACCACATGTGTTTGTCAAAACACAAACTCATTCACACGGTGTCCCTGTCTAGTGCGGATTTTAAGCTGCAGGCAACCGTGGGAGAGCCACGCTTCGGCATGAATGGGCCGGCTCGACCGGAGTGATACCACGGCCTCACAGAAAACCGGTGTGAAACAGCGCTTTCGCTGTTTTTCATCGAGTGAGTGAGGATACCGGAGGCCCATACCCCAATCCAACGCCCCCTATCCCCCTCACCATCCTCCTTCCCCCCAGGCCGCCATAGTGTGGGTCACCATGCTGCATTGTTCTTTTTCGCATTGAGGATGGTGACCACCACTCTTGGATTCTGCTCATGCTTTCCATCAGGCAGGGCAGAGTCATTTTGGCAGCTTAAATATATATTTAAAAAAAAAAAAATCATCATAGGACCACACTTGTTTTAAGATGACGCTAGTCAAGCAGTGACTGTTACTGGTGCTCGGTATCTCGATCCCATTTTGAATGATATTGATTTAGACGACATGTAGTTTCAACAAGATGGTGACACATGCAATATAGCTTGTGAAGCAATTTAAATATTGCATGACATTGTCTAATCGTGTGCTCTATCGTTTCAATGAACAGAATTGGCCCCCCAGATTTTGACTTAACACTCTTAGATACCTTTTCATGGCTTTATTTGAAGTCAAAGGTTTTGGGAACAAGCCCACAACCATCCGTGTATTACAGGTGGAAATTAAACGTTGTGTCAATAAAGCATTCAGCCACATTTATTCAAAATGGATCAAAGGATTTTTATCTCTAATAGTTTTTACTAGACTTACCTTTGTTGTATCTATGTTAAGTGTTCTAATACGATGTACCAAATATATATTTTGAGACAGTAAAGAATTTATTTATCATTTTTATCATAGCTGAGACACGTTTACTTCTGTAACTATAACCTGTCTTAACTTGATATCGGAGGGTATTCTGATAATATACCGTACCACTCATAGACAGAAAAACACTGAACATATTATAAAATGCATGATCTACTGTAACTTTGTCCCTGTAGGGTGTTTAATACCCTTTACTAATGTCAGTACAGAGGTATTTATTATACGTATACATTTTGCTAACAGACTCTTTCCATTTCCTCGTTTAAAAAAAAGTAGAAAGGTTAATGTTAGTCTAATAAGCGCTATTTAAATTTTAGCAATCAATCTTCTTACTTGTGATCTTCAAGTACCGATATCTCATTATCTAATAACCATATAGTATTCAAACGATGTCGGATTATATAATTTTACTAGTTTATGAAGCTAAGTATGTATTGTAAGCGGTAAAGTGATATGTAATGGAGGTGATTGATGACATACGAATTGATACTTATAATATACTAAAATATTTTACGTTTATTTGCTTTACGCCAGCGTGATCTTTAGATGAAAGGAAGACGGTGAGTTGTTATTTTGTAATGGTTTGATTCATGTCGATTCTTTACTCACTAGAGGTCGCTCTGGTCGCCCAGTACAGCAAATTCTTCCATGATTCTAATTATTTCGTGCTGTCTGCACTATTCGTCCATAAAAACTTTAACTGAGCCAATTTTCATACTCCTCCACTCGCATAGTTTTCTTTAAAACATTGTACATCGTTTTTACATAATACTTAAGTATAGATTCAAGTAATTCTATCAGTAAATTGTATGCACGACTTAATCTAAGCGGTTGAACTAATTTTGAAAGAGTTTAGGTATGGAGATGGGCAAGAGAAATATATTGGTTACTCGATAGGCTTTATGGTGCAGTTAAGACTTGATAGAAAGAGGAAGAACGGAGTGAGAGATAATTCATTCATTTCTAAAATTTGATCCTTTGTATTGGATAATATCTGAAATATTGATGTATACTTAAAATTTTATTCAGTAAATATCACTAGGCTTTATCAATATAGAAGACAATCAGAGTTGAAATTGAAATATGGAATTGCGAGCGATGCATTTAGAGATTACAGTGTTGATTAAGGTTTCCTTTTCTCGTTTTTTTATTTTTTATTTTAGAGCCCGACAATGTGATTCTACTCTGCCTGATGGAAATCGTGAGTAAAATCAAGCAATTTTTTGATTTCGAAATACATAAATTGAAAAAATAAATAAAAAAAGCGCAAAACTGTCGTAACAAACCTGCGGTATTCCTGGACTAATGCGACCTTCAAACCTTCAAAAAAGAGCGTACTTCTTCTTAAAAGACCAGCAACGCACTTGTAACGCCTTTTGTGTTGCGGGTGTCCATGGGCTGCGGTAATTGCTTTCCATCATCACTATATCTTAAAAATATACATTTTATATCGTTCTAAAAACATTTAGATAGAAAATTCTACTAAATTGTACTTGAATTTCTACCAGAGGTATTAAACTTCTCACGAGTAGAAAATTTACCAGACTGACTCTAGTTAGTGATTAGCTCTTTGGATTATAATTAGTATATAATAAAATTAAAATTCCTTTGTTTGCTCATCAATCAAGTTTACTAACTTGTTATTTTTTGCAAATATAAATCATAAGTGTACAGTGTAATAGATACACTATAATTAGTTAGTTATAAGCTAGTATGGTAATAGGCGGTGATGTAAATGGAAATAGGATCACAACCGTGTAAAATCATGTCGCTAAATGAAGGCAGGAGTTAAAATAAAAGATTAATAGCTTAAAAATTAAATAAGGGTTCAATATTATTGCCATTTTTATGTTAAGAGTCCCAGCATCAGAGTTCAAAGTTCAATGTTCTTTCTTACAGGAAATTGGTCAGTGATTGAAGACTGAGAAATACGTTATCGCTCGTTACTTAAGTAATCTTTAATTATAGTAAAGACGTCTCCTTGTAAAATACCTGTGTACAAATAATCTGTCCCTTGGAAATATATTTATTTAGTGGCCAAAAAGAAACAACTCACCTCCATTAAAACGTAGATCAATCACAGTTTATATTCAAATTATGTTACAATTTACTAGTAAAAAATCAGGCAAAGATGATTAGTCCAACTATTAGCAGAGAATGAACGAAAAAAATTTGCAAAAGGCCAAGAAGACATAACATGATGATGAAATCTGTCAAAGAGTAAATATATGTGTTACATAAACATCGAGTTCAAGTATCATCGAATTCACAAACTATGTATTAGGACATAGTACAAATCATTATGTACTCTTAAGCATATATAAAAATAAACATTAAATAATTCTGAATTATTCTAGCTCATCTGTTTGGTAATTTTATCGTGTCAACTTGCTCAAACAAGTAAGAAATGATGCAAAACATGATATATTTATTCATTTTGCGCAAGGTCCCACTTGTCTTGAGATCACTTAAGAAATACAAATTCATGTCTTAAGAGGACCTTTTGATGTTACCACAACATACAAATAATGCGTTATTTAGTTTTTAAAACTCGCAAATCAAGCTAAATCATCTTACTTGCGGTCAAATTAAAAATATATTTACTAATCACAGTTAGTTGACAAGTATGCGACCCTGACCGACTAGAACTATTGCTAAGACTGCCCAATTCATCTTTAGATGAAACATTAAAATTGGGCTTTCAAAAATTTTGCCTTAATAATATTAATATCACCTAGTAATAGATGTTTAAATCAAAGCACTAGTTTTGATAGACGAGTCTGAAAATTTTGGATAAACAATAGTTTTATTGCTGTGTTTTTTTGAAGCAAATGTCGAAAATAAAATGTTGAGTTGTAATCCGATGTTTTCTGTAAAGAAGTATAAAATAATGTTATTGAAGCTGAAGGTTCATTGTTTGTAAAATTATATTTTAATCATAATCGTACGGTACAATACCAGTGTAAATTTCTTAAGTACATAATTAGGATAATAGGTTTAATTGAATCCTAAATGATTAAGGTTATAATGGATATAAATAAGCTAGAAACCAAATCAGCATCATGCAGCGATGAATCATCAAGGCAGAATTTAAACTTTAAATTCACAAATAAAACATTTAGTAATATGCGAAGAGCTGCATACCTCGCAAAACCACACAGAACAGCCCCGAGGCGGCTACTAATACGAGGCATTTTATCTGAGACTATAAAGTTTTAAATGTTGCCAAAGGTTAAAGCTACATTAACGTCTCAATTGAACCCGAAATCGCAAAGTCAGTAGGACAAAAAATTCAGCACAACCATAGCAAGTTCAGAAATATTGCTATGTTGATGTATTGCAACGGAGAGATACCAATCCAAAATAAAACAATGGTTTTACGCAATTCTTTCATTATATTTTATCGATATAGGGAGGAAACGAACATACGGGGTACATAAATGTAGGTAACTATCACTTATATACACATAGACACATCGTTATCATCAAAGTCTTTGACAGTCCCCTACCAGACAGTCTCTCTTTAGACACATTGAACTCAACATGAGGCAACTGCATTGCAGGCCATTTGAGTTTCTCTCCTTCCTTTTCTAGAATGACCACGATGAGGCCGCTATCACTCCGATCAAGCTGGTCCATATAGGCTCAGACCCGAAGCCTAGATTTCTCAGAATGAATTGAAAACATATTCGTTATTATTCGTTACATATTCGTTGATATTTAGTAACAATACTGCTGTATTGTATAAATACATTTATCAAAAGTATGGTACCGATGGTATTACATGATCTGTCTAGTTTGCACTATAAACTGGCAAAATTCGATTAGCTACGATTCGCGCAAGATGGCTGGCAGGATCTGGATGCGAAAAGGAAATTGATCAAGTTAGGTGCAATGGCAGAGGATTATTCCAGTAGTGGACTAGAATAAGCTGATGATGATGATGATATATTGCGAAGTTTAAAATTATAGGTTATAAAAATGAAAACTCTTACTGCACTGAAACAATTTTTTAACTTTTGTCTGCGGCGCTTTCTTTGAATAGAGGTCAGTTAGAATGCGTGTCCGGCCTCAGGGTTCAAATATATGAATCTGATGATCAACTGTACTTTATGAGCACGAGCATTGATATGATCAGTGTTGATGGATGCATTTACTTTCACAAGTGTATCACGTTCTGAGAAGATCAATTTATTTAAAATATATGGTTATTAGTTCCGCTAGTCCCCGAGAGATGGCAGTGTATAAACTACTTCTTAAAACATTTAACCAATTTGTCGCCTAATACTTATCATTTAGTTTTATTCTGCGTTACAAGATTGTGAACATTAAAAATTAAAGAGTAGACTAGTTTAATCTTTAATTATGTCCCCTATTATATCATATAATGATATGTTGGTGTCTTCTAGTCCGGTTGGTGAAAAATGTCCCGCGATTAATTCTTAATTTTTACGCTTAAGGCGTTTTAGTACGTAACAATTTTACTTTCGGATGATTGTATGTAATTTTGATTAAATTTATTGAACTAATTTTATGAATGCTACAACTTAATTTGAATGTTTTGTAGTGTAACTTTCAAGTTTCGGCCTATTGAGATGTTTCTCCTACATGTTACTAAAATTACTGTTTTTGATTACATATTGTCAATGGTTATTGATTCTGACTATCAAGCCAGATATTCTAGGTCCGGTTCCTACCCGAGACAAATATAAAATGATTTGAAAACTGGAAGTTATAGGTCGATACAGAGAGGTAGCAAATTTTGGTGTTTTCACCTAATTTACCTTAATAACCCAGCAAATATTGTGACGTCTGTTTGTGTCGATCTATGATTTTTAACTGTAGCTTCAATTTAAAGTTCATAAATGACACTTAGTGTCTTAATTGAATAAATGATTTTTAATTTGAATTTGTAGAACAGACTCTGCCTAGTTTGGGATCAAAGATGACATTAGAGAGTCATATCACGTATGACTCTCTCGCTATAACGTGAAAAAAATATTAGATAACGTGCCATGTAATTACATCGAAAATTTTCAAACTCTCAACGATAGATGGCACTAATTGTCAATTTTACCATCTCAATGTCGTTACAGCTAAAATAATAATTATGTATATTAATATTATAAAGCTTTATTAGCTAAGTGTTTTGTATAGTTAAACGAGCTAATTTAAGAAACTACAGGTTGGAATTAGAATTTCTTTTAGTATTAAAAAGTCCATTTATGTATTTTACTCAGACAAATAACAAATACAGGACTCATGAAAAATGTTTCAATAACGATACAAATATGTATACTCATTTTAATATACGCAGATGAAATTCTGTGGGTCAGGTAGAGGTATATAAGACTTCTAAGTTATTACTTATTTCACAATATCATAATTTCAAATGACAATTGCCATTGTCAAAACAGAAGTAGTCGATAATACGATGAATAGTTTAACGATGTTGATCTATTTATTAAATTACATCACTTGTCTAAGTATTTTGTACTTGTCATGGATATTATCCAGGACCATTAATCTCGATTAAATACTAACTGTACTTCACGGTGTTACTCTCGATTGATGTTGTAAGTGTACACCAAAAGTGGGTCGAAGTTTGTTTAAAATAAAAGTAGCCTAAGCTATTTCTCAGCTATCTACAGGTGGAAGTTCCGTCAAAATCTGTACAGCCGTTTTATAAATTATCCGGAATAAAAAGGCAGACAAATAAACAAAAAATATATGTAAGTGCCGTATATACTTCAACATGCATTTAAAGAAAAGCTGTCATACTGAATTACACATAGAGAGTTAAACTTTATTTATTTGGATATATATTTATCAAATGATTTAAATAAAACAATTGTGTAATTGTTCACAAGTACAGTCGGCTATATTAACATGAACTGTAGGTTAATGGTCAATTATATGACTCTCCTTGGCCAAGAAAAGAAATTAATTGCGTTCATTTGTCATTACACCATATTTAACATACCGTTTAATTTTACACGCTTCTTACATGATTTGAACTGAGATGGTAAGTTATAATTTATTAATCATCCGGTTATCGGATACCCGACATAATATCTACACATGTTCGTTATTTACTTACATTCTCTAGCTCTCTTAGATGTCATATCGAAAGATGTAATGTATTACACTACATTACATGTATGCCGAATTTTTTAAAAGTTTTAGTAACCTTTGATCCGGTATGCATATTTTAAGTTGTAGTTTTTACAAGTAAGTAAAGGCCAGTTAACCTTATTATACTCTAGAAATAACTATTAGTGCTTTATTTTGTGAATGCGTATGTGACTACCAGAACTCCTTGACGAGATCTCTATTATGAGATCTGGTTAGATAATTAAAACACATATGGTACGATGCGTGTTTCTGTAGACATTAGTTTTCATAATCCCTTCAAATTGAGTTCTAATCATTGATTATCCGGATTCGATAAGCATCCGGATATTAGTATCATCTCTAGTATTTAATATTTTGATTAAAGACTTGCTTCACACCCCTGCGGCTCTCTTACATAATATGAAGTTCAAAGCAAACTTATGTTTGCAGACATGAAAGTATAGGAGCTTTACTGATACAATCTAATATTCACGAATGTGACCCTCTAATGGGAGGTCAATTTCTTTGTACTAAAGAAAAATGGTTAAGTTCATATATTTCAACAAGTTGGTGCCCGTGGTGTTACCCGCGGTAGTTGTGCCTTTACAGGCAATAAAATTAATTTCAAACATATGACACTAGTTTCGCTAAGATTGCTTAGCTTCCTAGTATAAGCTTTCTTTCCCTAAAGCTTGCTATCTTGTGTTTTCCTCTTCCATGTAATACCTGCTATTCTTTTAATGTCATCCTCTAACCTAGGACATTGCCTGCTTTTCTTTCTCTTGCATTGCGTTGGAAACCATTCCGTTCATTTCTGTGACCTCATCATGGAACCTGTCCATCTCCACTTGACGTTTTCAATGCAATAACTCCTTATTTCTAAAAAAAAAATCCTTACTGCTTTATTTAAAGAACATCTTCCTTTGTCGCCTTCCCTCTACCAACTGTAAAGTTTACTTTATCTCAAGTAGATACAATATAACAGACGGTCTGCGCGTGCGCTAGCTTTCAGTATCATTTATCAGCGTAATGACGGTCGTTAGGTGTTATGTCATTGGTCGTGATGTTTTATCAAATATTTTAAAGTGCCATACAAATTGCTTTGTACATTAATGTATCTTACATTGTCTGTAGAGATTTGAAACCATATTTAACAATTTAATTTTTACTTTAAAGGATTCTGAAACTTACTTCATCTTCACAGAGTGTTAAAATCTTCCTAGAACGTTGCCCAAATCGTGTAATTTATTTCTTATTTTCACGAACGTTTGGTAGTCGTCGACTTCATTTCACGGATATAATTTTTTTGTGCATTTTCATTTCTTTTAAATATTTCCCTTGATTGCATATTTGCACGAAATATACTGTGAATCATCAACAACCCATAATGTCCCACTGCTGGGCTCGGGTCTCCTCTCAAGAGAAGATTAAGGCCATACGTCCCCACGCTGGCTAAGTGCGAGTTGGGGACTGGCAAGACTACATTGTGGCTTCGTATCTTGCCATTGGATGTTTTAAGGCGCCCGAAGGCCTCCAATTAAGCTTCACGACTGTTATCGTATGATAACAACCGGGACCAACTGCTTAACATGACCTCCGAATCATAGAGACGCTCATGGTAACAAGCCACCAGCGGTCACCCATCCAGGTACTGACCGCGCCAACGTTGCTTACCCTCGTTGATTGTTTCTAATCACCGAGTGCAACTGGGCTATGAGCGCCTCATACTGTGAATATGGTAGGTAAAATGGCAGTTGATACCACCCACCTGAGATTAATATTTCATATTTGACTGTGTGAGGTCTTGCTCAAGTTCGAACATGAATGAGGAATACTGTGGGCGCCCTCTGTCACGTCAAGGGAACATAGGACATTCAGTGAAGTAAGTCAACAGCAATATTTATCTGATGGAATGTCTAGACGCAGGTGCTGAACCTATGTCTAGACATATTGATTTATCTATAATATGAATGAATTTAGAAATATTTATGAATGTTTATTGACTGTCTGGTTGCTATATGGTAGGCTCTGCCTAGTTCTTCAGACTCCCGAATGTGATATATGTGAGTGTATCACTATTACTGACAACCCGTGACTTTGTTGGAAGCGATAGGTTGAAGTGGGTTGAAGTCTCGCCCTGATCCCTCCCGTCTCAGGCGCAGAGTGGCACACCGTGGTGGTTTAGTGGGTAGTCTGGCTGGAGTCAGTCAGGAGCCCCACACAAAGCGAACCCCCTGTCCCCGCGGGGGGGGGGGGAAAGCGAAGTGCGTAAAGGCATTCCACCACGTAAAAAAAATAAATAAAAGGGTTGAAGTCTCGCGTCTTCCATTTTATACAACTCGTTCTTAATAGGTGTGTATGACAACACTGTCTGTTAAAATTAGTTGTAAAAACAAAAACCTGTCAGCGTATGATGATTTCCCGTCGGTTCGAGATTCGTGAATGGACGCGGAATGTTAGAATGAAAACATGTGTGAGGTGACCTTAAAAAATCATGTTTAAAACATTGAGTTAATAGATGAATGGTTCAAAGTATTTTATTATTTGACAATAAATATAACTTAAGACAAAACTGAAGGAAGTGCAGTTAACAAATGAGATGGAAGGATAAACTAATATCTGTTGCTACTCTAATATAATATGATCTTCAAAGGGATAAGCAGAATATATGCAAGATATTCTGCTTATCCCTTTGAAGATCATCATAAATCATCGATATCCCTTATAATTTTGCCTGTACAGTTGGCCTTGTGGTTAAAGCGATCACCAAGCCCCTTTCTACTGAACCAAGTGTTGTGGGTTCAAACCTCACACGGAAAAACATTTTGAGTGATCTACAAATTGCTCTCCTGAGTCTTGGTGTTTTCTATGTCCGTTATATGTATGTTTGTAAAGTCCTCGCGGCACAGGATGTGTATTCCTAATGCGGGAGTTCTCTTTATATAAAGAAAAAACAAATATTTCAGTCGTGTCTTTTATCAGTCATCTAAAATAATTAACATAGATAAAGTCACCTTTCTTAACATTTATATAAATATATTGAACTGTTAACTTTCTCATGGCGTGAAAAGAAATTAAAACTTCTTAAGTTAAATTAAATTTAAAGCCTATGAATCCTATACGTTTTAGTGATTTATCTTAATAAGGCAAAATAAGCCTTTTAAAAAAGAAAATAATGAATCTTTCGAGTAAAGTCAATATCCTTTAAAATGACACCAAAACGAAGCGCCACAGAATATGTTTACACATTCTTAGCCCACGTGTGCTCAGTCTCGTTCGACGCTCTCCAATAATATTTACCAGAAGAATAACTGTGGCCCATTTCCCATGCAAAGTTAACACTACAATACAAGCAGTTTTTAAGTAAGTACCTATCTACTTGAAGTGTGAATGACGTCGATGAGTTATACTCAGAAATATAAAATACTAGATTTTTTCGCGGTTGCGCCCGTGTGTATGTCGGTTTTCGTGGTAAGGAATAACCTATGTACTTCCTCAAGAATCACTGTCTATCCATGAAAAGATTTAATGAAACCAAAGAAGCAGTTTCGCCGTGAAAGCGTTAGAGACAGACAGAATTACTTTTGAATTTATAATATTGGTATGCAAATGGATTCAATTCATAAAATTTTCATACTAATCATATTATAACATGTTAATCATTATTTCATCCCGCAGATTTTACACATTTTTCAAAGAAGGTCCGTAAGATACTGGGTGAAATCGGATGAAAGATTCCCTACGTCCTTCGTTGTACATATGACAATGACCCTGACAATGTGTATGCGTTTGTTAATGATACGTTAAGTAATTTAGAAGTGAACAAATGCCATTTTGCTTTTTTAAATACGAGGTATATACCGCTAAGTATTTGACGATCCATGTATGGCATACATAAAATTTTTCTTTCTAGTAGGCGATGTTAATGGTACTCCAAGAGTTAATCAACTAGAATCTGATAATTATTTGATTATAATAATTATTTTTTTCTTCTTCGTTGTATCTGCAATCAGTGCATTCACTTCTGGCAAATGTGCTGTACGATTCATCAACTCATATATATATATTTTTTGACAACTCCCGCTTTAGGAATATAAATTCCTGTGTCGCGGGGATCTTTACAAACATACATGTAACGGACACAAAATACACCCCGACTTAGAACAACAATTTATGGATCACACAAAGTGTTGTCCCATGTAGGATTTGAACCCACAACACTTGGCGCAGTAGGGAGCGGTGTGGCGACCACTGAAACCACTAGGCCAACCGCGTAGTCAAAATTAATTCTCCACACTATAGGATCTCTTTCTTTTAAGGTGTTTAACATAGCTGGATACTGTGAGTTGTCCTGCAGGGGTATCGTCGTGGGGTTCTAGCCGTTGCCTATATGTAGTCTTAATGTTAATAATTTCTTCTCTCACTGTGGGTATTTCCAGGTGTACGTGGATCTCAGCATTAGTCCCATACCAGGGGACATTACTGACTGTTCGGATAATTAAGTTCTGCATTTCCGTGTAGCTGGATATTATGAGTTGTCCTGCAGGGGTATCGTCGTGGATTCTAGTCGTTTCCTATATGTAGTCTTGATATAAATTTTTTCTCTCACTGTGGGTATTTCCAGGTGTACGTGGATCTCACCATTAATCACATACCAGGGGACATTACTGACTGTTCGGATTTCTGTGTATTCGTATAAAGGGGGAGTTACTAGCACTACCTAACAGCTTTCAGGATTGACTTATACACTAGGAGTTTGTTGTCAATTGACAGTTTGTTGTTTCGGCCACGGAAAGCTTTTGTATTTTATGTTCAGCTCATCTCGTTTTTGCTTGATGTGCTAATAATAGTAAATTAAAACTAATATGAATGATTTAAAAGTGATGTAGTATCTTCATTTTAACCAGATGGTTCAATATCAATCCATTCAGTTCCAAGACCAAAAAACTCTGTTCTTTGGTCTTGGAACTTCATATTTACAGTGTAGCTTTAGGTCCATTCGACACAAAGGAGACATGGGTCTCCTTTGTGTCGAATGGCCTAATAGGTCTAGGCCACAGTTTTATAGCAGTATAATACCTACACTTATTGGCGTAAAGGAGACATGGGTCTCCTTTGTGTCGAATGGCCTAATATAATAGGTCTAGGGCACAGTTTTATAGCAGTATAATACCTACACTTATTGGCGTAACTCTTGTTGCGGTTCTTTGTATTTGCATCTATTATTTATAGACAGGATTAAAGTGTTATTGTTGTTGTATGAAGAAGTTATAGTGGCTTAAATCACAATTAATATGAAAGAAAGGTTCTCTACCAACCATATTGAACTAGAAAAATTCCTGTAATGTGACTTTATCACTGTCATGCGATAACTAATGAGGGTTTATTTTTAAATAGTTTTCTAAGAGCCATCGAAAGTATTGGGTGAGTTAATAAGCACATGACAAGACACGCATAAGGGCAGTGTGTTGGCAAGCTTGACTCGACCTACTAAACCTGTCATACTGCATGTGAGAGTGACTACGATTGCTAATGTTTTTTCGGATAATATTTTTTTTGGCCCCATTTGACTAGAAACGGACTTATACTTTTTTTCTCTATAAGGATAGGTAAGACAACTCCCGCATTAGGAATATACATATTGACTTTTCGAAAATAGACGGAAACGGACATAAAGAGCACCCAAACTCAGAAAAACAATTTGTGTATCACATAAAGTGTTGTCCCATGTAGGAATAAATCATTTGGCCAAGCGTGCAGTCAATGTGATGTCATGTCAATGTTACCATTTGAATATTTCTGATTGAAAAAAATAAAACACGTAGAAGCCATTTTTCAACAATCTTTTATGCACTAAGTCCTGTTTGTGTAACTTATAGATAAGTATAATTTTAATTATGAGTGCTGGAGCCGAAAGTGGAGACCGCGATAGGTAATTGTAGCGTAGGGCACTCTGCGGCATGATGTACGGACCGACTGATCGACCGATTGGACGATTTGAAAAAAAATGGCTGGCAGCGAATGGATGCGGACAGCCTGAGATCGGAATAGTTGGCGCTCCTTGTGGGAAACCTTCGTTTAGCCATAGGTTGATTAGATAAAAATTCATTGTATTTACTCACATGTTTATTTAAATTAAATAAATTTCAATATAAGGATCCTTCAATCAAAGCTCATACTCACCCTACAATTGAACAAGTGCAGGCGGTTCGCCTTGCTCGGACGTTTCACTGCGCACACGCCTCACCCACACATTTGCAAACACACAAACATTCACATATTACAACGTAAACACATGTTTTGTACCTACATTTACAATTTATAATCGATTGATATGGATTTCACTTTACATTTAATACCCTTATTTAAAAAAATAATGCATAAGTTCTTACATTTTATACGATATTGGTGAAAATAATAAAGAAATAATTTGTTTTTATTAAACATTCAATCTAAATTGTATTAAAAACTGTCAATTATGTCGTACAGTCAAACAGTTGATTAATGGGAGAAAGAATATTTTTATAATAAACTAGCTGACCCTGCAAACTTCGTGCCGCCATATTTTTCTTTCCTAAATATTTTTTTAATTTCTGAAATACTTGTTTTTTTTATAATATATAAAGGGAATATTCATGTTTTTTATTATTTCTTAAGCTGATGTTTCTGTCTCCTTAACATAGAAAAAAAATGTGCTTAATAATAGTCAAACTAATTTTTAAAGTGATATATAAAACACTGACTAAATTTGAGCTATTCAAACGCCGCCATTTTGCGCGCGCTTTTGACACCGTCAATGACGTCTTTTAATTTTGTGTTTATTTGCTATTTAGTATTTCAGTTATTTTGTACTTATTTTCAGTTATAATTGCTATAAAAATCATGGAAGATATATTTCTCACAAACACTACTAAGACAGTTTGAATTTCGATTCCGATAATTTTGATGAAGTGACTATCGATGTTACGTTTCGTTTCGACCAATACTAAATGTTTTGTAAGTTTGAATTTCCCTCCCTTAATTTAAACTTTTTATTTAATATTTCCTGGTCTTAAATAATCACTATATATGTAAAGACAATAAAGAATGTAGAAAAAAGTATTTGGGACAAATAAAAAATTTATGCATATTCCCCATTTAGTAAACCCGCCTTAGTTTCCCAAAGGTGTAAAGTAACGTAAAGTGCAAAGTGTACTCTGATACGAAGGTCATACTAAACTTTCGGTCTTGATTGTTATCATAGGATAACAGTCATGAAGTTTAATTGAAGGTCTTTGGGCAGCTTAAAACATCTATCGGCAAGACTACATAGTCACAACGTTGTCTTGCCAGTCCCCAACCCAAACTCGGCTAGCGTGGGGACGTATGGTTTTAACCTTCTCCTGAGTGGAGAACCGAGTCTAACAGTGTTACGTCTTTCATCAACAACCCATGTTGATGAATGAAAAATAGTCGAAATAGAGTTTAAAAATTATATTTCAATGAAAGACATTGATTACTATCAACAAGTTTGAACAGTCTACTGCTAGACATAAGTCTCTCTTTACAAGGGACGTTTAGGTCTTCTACACCACGTTGGCCAAACAAGTTAGTGAAGGGTTTGTTTAAAGTTTTTCTTTTCTTTACAATATTGTGTTAGTCCATACTTCCATACTAAATTTATGTCCATACTATTATTATACATTTATAAGTTACTCTAGCTGCCCATTACGCTTTTATAGCTAAACCGCTGCACCGATTTCAATGAAATTTCGGATGAAAAAACTTTGACTCTTAAGAAAAGACATAAGCTAGTTTTTTCACGCGATAACCAATACATACGCGGCCGGAGCCGTGAGCAAAAGTTAGTGATTATGTAACTTATAATCAGGAACAAGAGAAATTATATTTCTAACACTTAAATACATTAAAACGGTGTTTAATTTTAATGTAAGTTAGGTGTAATATCAGCCATGACTCTAGAGGCGTGTATAAATACAAGGAAGTTTACGTAACGACTATTTCTTAATCCAATGAGATGGTTACGGTTGATTGTTACTGGTGATTTGATGTGAGTTTATGAACTCATTGTATCTTCTTATAGAATATTAAAACTCTTGTCGATGTGGAAATTTTCATCATCATACCAAGTGTCATCGGCCCTAGTCATTCCAAGAGTAGTATAACAAGTTTTATCCCCATCACCTAGACGGTCGGCGGTCTACAACTGTGTACTTTTCCAGAAACTTCGGACAGCCTGCTGTATTCCAGTACCAATACGACCTTCAAACCTTCAAGAAAAGAGCGTACTCCTCTTTAAAAGGCCGGCAGCGCACTTGTGACGCCTCTGGTGTTGCGGGTGTCCATGGGCGGCGGTAATCGCTTACTATTAGTCGATACGTATGCTCGTTTACCCCGTATTCCATAAAAAAAGAATAAAAATACAATAAAGAGAAGGAAAATTTGAAATACACCCTAGACCAACCCGTCTAGCCTGCGTACGCCAAAATCTTGTTCCTAAGGAGTGGCTTATGTCCAGCTAGTGAACTACTAAAAGCTATTGAAGATAGAGGGAAAACGAGCAAATTAGCTACTTGATAAAAACATTTGACATTCAATAGTTACAGATGCGTTCCTGTCCCCTGATACTTCTAAAATCAGAGGGAAGTTTAGGCTTTTAAAATTAGAATCAAAAGTAACTGAAGAAGACAAGATATTGCATTTTTATTTTCAAAAACGATATATATAAACAAGATCAAGAAGGACAAATAACGAATTACGAACAAAAAACTTTCCCAAATACATGTGGTTATCTCTAGTAGGTATAGTCTTATCAAATTTCTAGACGAAAAAAAAACTGGTCATTGTTATCTACTGTAGCTTGGCATGTAAAACTTAAGTTAAATCAAAATTTTTTGAAGCCGATAAATATATTTTAAAAGAAAAAAACCTATACAAAATTAAAACAAAATAAACAATTAAACAGCAATCGATCATCGTTGCCTACCCATATTTGTGTTTAATAGCTGTTCAAATATAGTAAAAAACAATAACAATAACTTTGGCGCCGCTGGACAGCCGACCATAGACTGTCGATAGTGTACAAGTATTGAGCAATAGAGCGCGCCAAAAGAGATCTTAAAACTGAATGTAAAGTTCCCTGAGGTTGTACGGCTCGTTATAATTTGAACAAAGATTATGAATATTTATAAAGAAGTGTGATGTAGTCAGGAAATTATAAAACAAAATGTAATATTTATATCATAAGTAGGAAATAAGTTTGGAACCAGTTATAGAAAGGACTACGCAGATTACAATCATATGTCTATGATATATTTTGCTTTAAATATTTGTTCAAAATAGTTGCATCAACCTCGACGCATAAACAAATATTTTATATTTTAACATTTTGGACTTATTTGTTGGCAGTTTATTATGATTTTTGAAGTAAGTAGAACAAACCGTGTGTATCTACAGTCAAACTGTGGCCTTCTGAAGAAGTTTTTCGTTTTTTAAAAGCTTTATTATGTATAAAACTTGCATAGCGCAAGGTGTAATATTACTAAATATACAATCTAACGAGTGGCCTATGTTCTACAGTGTACAAGTATAAGCTGTTGATGATGTCAGTATAAGCAGCTTAAACATTTTCTGTACAATAAAATAACTGCATTTTAGTAATCTCTCAGATTATTTTTTTACGATCGCGTCCTAGAAACTTGTCAGAATTATTATTATATTTATAATTACATACGAAACTTTTATAATTATTATCTAAACACTGCTATTTTATATGATGACAAAAATAATTCTAAAAAATTATGAAGAAATATCTGTTAAGACAAGCACGCAACATCACACAACCGACGCCCTAAATGGAGCGTACTTGGGCATTGACTCACAAGTCACATTCGCAAATGAATCAGAAAACTTAGTCGATCGGCCGAGATCTGACTCACAACATACTCCCAGAATACTAAAATGTTTCAAATTTAGAATAAATGAAGCTTTGGTCGAATTGCAAAACATATCTGCTCCTTTATTTTTATATTTATACAAAGAATGACGTTCTAATTTTTTTTTTATTTTGGTAGCTTTTGCGAAGTTGGGAAAATATTGTTTTTGAAGTGATAGCTTTTTTAGCCGCGTTGAACACTTTTGGCTAGGAGAAAATCTTATAAATCCGCGTCACCGCATCACCGACATGCTGACGTCACAAAAAGTTATAAGTTTTCACTTCTATCGGCTGTCCTCATGACTGCCGCCCTTTTCCCAGAAACGACGCTTGAAATCCACTTTACAAATCCACTATAGGGTAGGATAGGGAATTAATCTTAAACACTCATAATTTTAATTCTTTAAAAAAACGTACATAAATGTATTTTATTTTTAATAAAAGTAACACTAGTTGAAAAAAATGCTTTAGAAATGTCATTTATTCTTGATACTATACTTCCGTTGATTGTTAATCAAATAGCCAATTGTAACAAATCGAAGCACCACGATGCGGGAAATATAGACTTTTAAATCAACGCTTAAAAGTTTTAATTTACTTAATCATATAGTTTTTACTTTTATACCATCTGTTACAGTTCTAATGATCTTGTTTTAAGACAGAAGAAAAAGTATAATTATCAGCAAGTGCGTGTTGTTTACGATTGGATAGTTGGTGTTACCATCGTTAAGTTAAAAAAAAAATTTGTTATGTTACAAGTAATTTTAATTGTAACTTTATGTTTACAGGAACTTGAAAATCTTTCTTCTCCTCATTTACATAAGTTTTAAACACACATCTTGCGTTCGATTTTAAAATAAACCCTCTTTATTTAGGTATACTCGTATACGTACCTAATTTACAAGCTTTTATTTAGTTCCACCTGTCCCGATGTTTGTCTGTAATCAAATCTTGCAAGTTAAAATCACTTCTCGATTTCCGATATAGCTGAAATATACCTTAAGTTCTTATGACAATGCAATTATATATAATCGGTATTATTATTAATCCAAAATGTCCGCTGTAACAAAATGGCGTTGTATATATTTCTGCACAACTCACCCAATGTGGGTATCAAATGAAAGGGCTTAAAGCAATTTATATATTAACAAGTAATAAAAGCTTGTTTTTTTTAAAAAACTTTTTATATTAATCACTTGTTTATGACAGTCTAAACACAAAAACCTCTAAAAAAGGTATTAATCGGGGTTTTTAAAAACTCAATAAGACAGTCCTAAGATTGTATTCAAAGATAAAACGACGATGAAATGCAGACAACGTTTTCTAATCAACAGTACAACAGATCTATTTAATATAATGCTGTTTGAACACAATCGCTCTATATGTCACCACCTTCAACCTTTTAATCATAATAAGTCCGGTACCAGTCCACTCTGCTAGTTGTTCTATGTGCGGTTGACAAAGGTCAGCGCAGCACGGTCACGACTTGAACTCGCGGCCGACAGCTCCATGGGAATAGGAGCTGGTGGACCATACCATTGATAGAGTTACCTTATTTTATTAAAATTTTTGAAAGACAAATAGAAGTGGTATACATATACTATAATAGTGCCAAAAGGCCATGTCTATCAATGTCACTCTTATGAAGGAATCTCCAGCCGTCAGCCCACGTCATGATGCAAGTATTTCGGGTCAATTCTCTTTCTACAATCGCTTACCCCTTTTTTTCCATTCTTAATGTTTTATTTACTAATTACCCTTCAAAACTTCAATATACTTTAAGTTCCTCTCGAGGTTAAGGTCGAGAGAAAGAGTGGCAGTCTATTAATATATGCGAGGCCGCTCATCATTATTTTGGTCTCTGTTCCTTATTTATATAATAAAGATGAGAATACTTTGTAAGCGATATAAGAAATCGCCCAGGAACGTGATATATATAACAAACAAAATGTAAAGAAGTGAATACAAATCCTGTATTAAGATTTACCTGTTTTCACACAAAGCTTTATTCTTTCTAATTAAAAACATTATTTTTATTCTTATACTAAACTAATTCGTAGACAGTATAAGTAATTTCAATATTAACATTAACAGCCACCGAGTTCCTTGAACCTCTGCAGCTGCAAAGAAATATCGCCTCTATGGTAGTCCTCTATCGCCTGTATCATGGAGAGTGTTTTGAAGAGCTCTTCCAACTGGTCCCCCTTCTTCTCCCTTCCTCTACAGGACAACACTTGCTGGCCTTCGAAGTCAGGTAGATATACGCAACGTTTTGGTTCTTCCTTCTTGTGCCGAGCAATCATAACATGGAACTCACTACCACCGCATGTGTTTCCCTTGCATCACAATCCCGGGTCCTTTAAGCGGAGTGTGAAAAACCATCTCACTAGACCGCCATAGTGTGGGTCACCAAGCTGCTCTGTTCACATTTGCTTTGAGGATGGCGACCACCACTCTTGGTTTCTGCTTATGCTTTCCATCAGGCATAGCAGAGGTATTTTAGTAGCTTATACATAAAAAAATAAAATAAAATTAACGATTGATGTCAAAATACATAGTCAGGTAAGCTTGAAACGTTATACAGTACAAGACAAAAATGAAATACAAACGTCCATTAGCAGTTACCTATCTTGTTAGACGCCCATCATATCACTTGACTAAGCGGAATGACTCAAATAAAATGAAATCCCCAGGGTGACTTAGCATAGTCATAGGTATTTTTAGCTTAGACCTGACGCCTACAAACGAGATGACAAGTCAAGCCATTGACGGAGGAAAAATACTCGTAGTTATATGACTTATACAGTGTTGTTAAAGTTGAAATTACAACGATAACCGTCTTCATCCCTTAACAAGCTTGAAGATCTTGTTATAGACTGAAGATATTCTCTTTTTATGAAAACGTAAAAGAGGTAATTTGTGGATTTTTTTTTCAATTTCTACAATCTTTTATGGGGGTAGAAAGTTTATGTCAGGTTTTACAGTTAACGCTTGACTTGCCCAATTATTTTGAATCAAATTTATTCCCAAGAGCTCGTCCAAATACCTGACTAGTTGATTATTAGCCAACGTTACAAAAGATTTGAAATGCTTTGATTTCGAGTGCACATGATGTTCCAATATTTCTTAAAATTTAACATCATAGCTGTTAATTGTGTGTGTGTATGTGTCAATGTGTATATATGATCCACAGTGATCCTAATTGTGCATTCAAGCTTGTAAAATACTCACCGAATCTAAAATCGCTAATCTAATATTATTTTATCAAATTTATATTATAAATTACTATTTACCATCTTGTAAAATCACAGGATATAATTAGAATCACAGACTGAAAACAATAATTTAGGACGAGAAAAACCTAATATATTTAGCAATATTTGTCTTCATGAACAATGACAATAATATAAAAGCATTTTGTATAGATGACCAACCTTGTCATATTACAAATTTTAAAATAACAAAATACTTTCTATATGTTCATTAAACATCACTAGGACATTAAATATCCTTTGTCATTCCTTAAGTTGCTCTACTTATTTAGTCAATCTCTCAATCGTTCATCGTGAAATTTAACTAACTATTGTCACAGGAAAAACATTTACCAGAGGGTTATGATTGATAACATTTCAATAAACTGTAACTAACTAAGGTAAGGTATTAATCGGCAACATTAAGTGAATTTTAAAAATATATGTCCGGGACGGTTGGTACTTTTGGGGGTGGCCTTTGGTCAGTTAGCACAGATGATGTTGTAGTTTAAGCAGTCGCCACAGCGTTTGCGACTGCGTTGAGTGTTGTGAGTCCAAACTCCACATGGGACAACACTTTGTGTGATCCAAAAATTGTTGTTCGGAGTCCGGATGATTTTTGTGTCCGTTATACTTGTATGTGTGTTTGACTTGTCTTGAAAAAAAAGGAAAGCCTTGACTGAAATGATCGCATTTGAACTAACATTTCCAGTCGTTCAGTAGCACTGCAGGTATTCATCGTTAAAACTCAACCCGAGTTTGATGTGAAATCTGTATGTATAGGACCGATAGTAGGGCCCGAAGGCGCGGCGCCCGCCACTCAAGATACCTGCTTACTAATGCACCCAGATTGTAACATTGAATTATGACATCCACCAACAATATTGTTCTTTGATATTCTAGCGAAAGTTTGCAACTTGATGTATTTATTTCTAGATTAGCATTTATATTTAAAGGTATTAATATGTGTAACAAACTAATGTAAAATAATAGAGGTTTGTGTACTTCATTTTTGTAGGCATTTTTATAGCTTTTTAAACTATATTTATTAAAAGATACACCTGCACTAGCGACATAGGAAATATCACAAGCCGTTTTACAAACATGCATAAAATTAAACAAAGAGGAACTCCCAGATTCAGAACAATAATTTATAGATCACACAAACTGCTGCGACGTAGCGACCTCTTGAACTCACTACGCCATACGTGCAATCAATATTGTATTTAGTTTCTAGAAAAACTTTAATGATAGTTTTATATATATATAAATATATATATATATATAGGTGACGAGCAGAGTAATTGAGTGGTATGTAACTAGTTAGCGACTAGAGTCATACATGCGCTGCCGGCCTTCGATTCACATCTTAAAATCAGAAATCAGAGTTTAACCTCGCATAGGTTAAACTGGTAACATTATACAGTGAAAAAAAATATAAGAATTGCTTAGTACTAGTTTATTACGAGGTTGGGTACGAACAATACCCTATATCGCTCCCGTTGAACAGGTCCATTTATATCAAGGCTTGTGACCACGATAAAAGGTATGTACGTTATTGATGAAATAAATGTCTCCCAAGAGAGGCTTTCGTACGACTACACAATGCTGCTCCTGGACGACAATAGGCATAATACGAAATTTTAGATATTCTTGCTAATTAATTCTGCGACAAAAATTATAAGCACATAGATTTACAAAGATTTAGAGCATAAATGTCTTGTGGAGGAACGGGCCTCATGTTCCTCCAACACAAAGGGAGGATCCTCTGACCAGGCGAGGTGATCATGCCTGGCGGGCCACTTGCCCAACGGTTGATGTTGGGAAGTTGTATAGATGTTAATCGGCGCGAGGACTTCTATTGCGCGATGTAGGATTGGTAGTTTCTCAGTTTCCTTCGTTACTTCGTAGTTCAGTGTATCTTCGGGAGATGGCGCTGTAGTATATTTCTGTTGGCGCTGTATGTGGAAGTCGCCACAGTCTATAAGACGGATTTCTTTAAATCTTCTGCAATGAGCATTCCCCCTTTAATAAAGTTCAACTTCCAGGAGACCGATAATAATAAATATTATATTAACGATGTTTCAAAACATTCGTTGCCAGCAATAAAAACACATCTGCATATGATAACATAAAACCATTAACACGCATTTAGTTTAACGCTATGATCTAATAATAAATCTAGTGATCGGAAGTAAAAACAAGAGTTATTTATATAAAAAAATAAGTTAAAACGTGCAATGTGTGAATGATTTTGTTCTAAATTCTTGTTGCGTGAGCGCAGCCATTGGCCTCTTTACATCGAGTGTAGCACGATCGATTCAGAACTAATCATAAATTTGGACAGTTTCCGAATTGAGTAATGTTTTTAAGATGTGTCCGTAGGTAAGTACGATCAATAAGCATTTACTAGTAATTCGATTTGATTAATAATACTAAGGATATAGAGTATCATTACTCCAACTCATCTCCTGGGTATCTTTTTCTTTTTTAAAAGACAACTCCCGCATTAGGAATGTATCATGGGGGTCTTAACAAACATACATGAAACGGACACAAATTACATCCAGACTTAGAACAACAATTTATGGATCACGGAATCACAAAGTGTTGTCTCATGTAGAGATTTGAACCCTCAACTCTTGGCGCAGTAGGAAGCGGTGTGGCCACCACTTAAACCACTTTTTTTTTTACGTATGTAAACCCCCTCGGGCCTTCACTACACCGGGATTTGCGGCGGGACGGTGTGTCGGAATCGAACCGACTAAAACCACATGGTGTGCCACTCTGCGCCTGAGACGGGAGAGATCCGGGAACCGCTTTCTTACGCCATCCGGACCCCTCCCAGCGTTTTCGTAACGTCGCCCCCTCACGGCTGGCCTGANCTAAGCGGATGGGGGGGAAAACCCGTCCCGCCCATCCGAGGCCACACTCAGGGCGGCATGAGGCGCTGATAGGCGCGCCTCCGCCGCCCGGTTCGCCGGCGGCGGATCGGGTCCGAGTGGAGGTCGTCCTCCCGGGCCTTCTCCACCGCCTCCTTCTGCGAGATGACTTCCTCGCAGAAGGTCGCGACCGCGGTAAAACTGCTCTCGCCGCCGGCCATGGAGCGAACGACGGCCGGCAGCGAGAGATCTCCTCCGATGACTGCAATGAGGGCCCGGCGCTGCGGCGCCCAAGCGGGGCACACCGCCAGCGTGTGCTGGGCCGAGTCCTCACTGCAGTCGCAGTGGTGACTCAATATTAAAGCCAATTGAGACAATTCGAATAACTTGTATATATTTTAATAGTTTTATATTAACGAATTAAAGACACACCTGTTACATTAATGAATGTAAAGTACAATAAAAAAAATATTTTTCTTTATATTTTAATAATATAAATTAAACAATATTTATGGCAAGACTAAGTATACAACTGTTGTTTAGAAATATGCAAATATTAAAAGTTCAATATCGTTTTACACACATTTTGTCACATATTTCTTTTTAATGTGTTACATATTTTGTTAACTATATCTGTATGATTTTATAAGAAAGGACGGAAGTGTGAAGCAGGAAGCCGGCGAAGAGTGTGCTATTTTATTTGACCAATGGTCGCGATGCTAGTTGACAGGTATTAAATACGAGTATGCGACTGCAACAGGCTCGCTTGACTATTTTGGGTTAATAGCGATTAATAAACTTTAAAGTAATCAGAAAACAAATTGACAACAATTATGTTTTGACGAACGAAGGCTTGTTTTCGATAGAGGTTTAGTAATACTTTTTTTATGGTCATATTTCAGCGTCGCTCAAAAAAAAAATATAATTTTCATCATCACTATCCTTTTATAGTCCACTGTTAAACTCCTCTTAGAAAGGAGGTTTTGGCCTACATTACCAAGCCTGGTCAGACAGGTTGGCCAGAAAGCGTACAAAATAAAATAAATGAAATAAAAATGCAAATACTACGCAAATTGTTTAACGCACTTTGAATATTAGAAGAGGTGGCATATTATACAGATAGTTTAACACTTATTATTCAAAGAAAGGGATAAGGGACAGCACTAACTAACAATTATTTTTAAGGTATCAGTGATGAGAAATTTTTATACTTAACATTATTTCACGCCCTATTCATAGCTGGCGACCTTTTTGGGGTGAACTTATGTTTCGCTGTTCAGATATAATTCTGTTTATGCGTCATTTTTTTGCTCCTTAATAAAATCTAGAGTTAAATAATGTATGTTATTGTAAAGTTATAGGATATTCACACGGTTTTATTAAATGTACAGGACGGATATAAACTAGCGCACATCCTTTGGGTTGTACGTGTCGCTCCAGTGAAAAAGCAGCTGGAGGAACGGATAGATCGTGTGTTGAATACATTTTCCTGGTTATGATTCATAGAACTTCGTGAAATTTAGGATTTCCAAGGAGTCATCTCATCGAATATATCAACTGTTACTAGCTTTTTTTTTAATGTAATCGCGGGTAAACGAGCAGACGTATCGTCTGATGGTAAGCGATTATCGCCGCCCATGGACATCTGCAACACCAGAGGCGTCACAAATGCGTTGCCGACATTTGGGGGATGGTGAGGAGAATGGGGATGGGATGAGGGGATGGGGTAAGGGCCTCCGGTATCCTCACTCACTCGGTGAAACACAGCGGAAGCGTTGTTTCACACCGGTTTTCTGTGAGGCCGTGGTATCACTCCGGTCGAGCCGGCCCATTCATACCGAAGCATGGCTCTCCTACGGTTTAGGTTATTGGTACTGGCTGGAAAAAAAAATTAGAACTAGCTGGGGCACGAATATCACGGTCAAATATGATATTGATATTCCTATATAACAGCTGCTTCAATTATATTTTTCTTTTAATTTCAATTTAGGTTCAGATGTTCAAACGTATAAAAGTAAGAAACATACAGACATACATTCGTAAAGCCCCGTTTTTAGAGTATTAGTCAGATTATTAATGTTATGGCCTATGTACATGTTGTAGAAGTTTCGAATGAGTTATTTATTACGTTATTTTGCACCAGCACAGAAAGTCAATATGTGGTTAAAGACGTTTATTTCTCAAAAGATTACAATAATCGCTTATAGAGAAAAATATAGTTTTAAAAAAAAATATATCACCTAATTAGCGTGGCTAGTAAAGTAGATTTTTTTGGATACGTGGGTAGTAAAATATATTTTATAAAATTGTGAGTTATGAATGTTAGTGGAGAAGTTATTTATGTTGACTAAGGCCTATGAGTTAGTAACATGTCGATTGATATTATACATTTTGTTTCATTAAAGTTTAATATGACAGTATAAGCACAATATGTGGCTCTAGTGTTGAAGTATATTGGGGTATTTGCGTCTTCGCTGATAATTTGTTTTTTTCAAAAACACACTCACACTTTTACGTTGAGTTGTATATATTTTAATAACTAATTCGACTGCTTTATAGCCGTGCTAGGCTAGTAGCTAGGCGTAGTAGATAAATTTACTTTGTTGCAAACGAGCAGAAGAATCATCTTACAGTAAATCATATCGCAACCCCTCCCCTCCCCACCTTCCAAAGACTGGCAACGCACTTGTAGCGCCTCTGGTGTGGCGGGTGTCCACGGGTGGCGGTAATCGCTCACCATCAGGCGATACATCTGCTAGTTTACACCCTATTCCATAAAAAAACATCCATGAACAACGACATATAAGTCGTTTCTTCATAATTGTCATTGATTTTTTAAAAGATACTTAAATTACTCCAATGTAACATACATGAAACTGACAAAAATCACATCCAGACTCAGGACAACAATTTGTGAACCATACATAGCATTACCACATGTGGGAATCAAACAAACAATACTCAGTACACTGGAAAACGGCGACGTGACCACTAAACTGCCACGCCATCTATGCAGGCATCAAAGAAGTAGCTATGAACTTTATGGTAGGCACTTTTAATTTCGTTGCACTCACAGGCGTCCGTACAGGCGTGGCCGCTGATAAAAAAATGTATTTAATAAATACAATAATAGCCATTATCTAATCGTGCAATAAAAGATCAAAATCGTGACGAGCTCATGCAGTGTTGTTGTATTTTCAAATTACTCTCGTTTGCACAATAGGAAACTATATGTAATTGCACTGCGGGACCTAAAACAATTAGTATGTTCTAACACACTGTTCTTTAGTGGCGGTAGCTTTAATTAGACTATCATGAACTAATCTATGAAATAAATACGGATTTAGAATTCTTAAGTAGTAAATATTGATATATACATATATCAGATACACATGTCTATCGATACAAATAAATAAAAAGGAAGTGTCTATTAATAATATTAAAATAGCCGCTTTACTAAATGCATTTGTAAGTAGTCTAAAAAAAGTCCGGTTAACATCGGTCCAGCCGTTACAGAGATTAACGGGAACAAACAGGCAGACAGACAAGATTTATACAAAATGTTATTTTGGTTTATATACCGTGTGTAATGCACACACGGTATGTATGTAACATACCGTGTGTGCATTAAGTAAAATAGGGTTATTTTAATATTACAAACAGACACTCCAATTTTATTCATTTGTATAGATAACTATTTGATACTTTATCAGGAGCTGGTGAAATGGGCCCCAAGTGCTTTTAACTGATAAACATGGTATTGTTTGTACTCAACTATGAATAGTTTGTTATAGGTTCTGGTATTTAATGACTTATAGTAACTAGTTACTTCTGATTGGCTATCTCTTTCTAAATAGATTGATTGACGAGAAGATCCTTACTCATATAATCTTTTATACCTATTAGGTTGAGCCCTGCGGTGTAGCCCGCGGTACAACAAAAACCGCGAGTAAAGCAGCGGGGCGAAGCTAATCTAAAAAACCGGCCAAGTGTGAGTCGGACTCACGCACCGAGGGTTCAGTACAAATCTGTCTTAATGCAATTTTTTGTTTATATGTGCTATAAGACGTTGTTTCATATCAAATTTCAAGATTCTGAGTATCTATAGGTGCGGATTTTGTAGGTTGAAATTTGCAGCCTAAACGGATGTATCTTTTGAGATATAGGGGTTTAGGCGTTGTGTTGCGTTGGCTCAGAACTTTAATTTTTTATAGCTCCTAGGGACAGTAGACCTGAGTATTTTATATATATTTCAGTTTAATACGCGCGTTCCTGAGAAAAAAGGTCTTGACAGACAGACAGCAGACAACAGAGTGATCCTATAAGGGTTTTGTTTTTCCTTTCGAGGTAACGGTAAAAAAGCAGCTTAAGCTACTCCTTATATCATTAGGTATCTGCCAGTGAAAGTGCTGTAAAAATCGGTTCAGCCGTTCCTAAAATTAGCAGGATCAAACAGGCAACAAACATATCTACTTTTGTTTTAGTGCTAAACACCACTATAGCTTTAAAAGGGTAATGTAGGTGAAACTACCCTTTATTTCGTTCACTTGTTTCTCTGGTCAATATCTCCATCCAGAGGTTGAGTGGAAGAGATTACTTTGGGCAATAAGGCTGCCCATTGTTTACATTTTCTTATAGTTTAAGCTTAATAATGTGTAAATAATTTCTGATGGTGTATAATAAAGTATGTTCTATTCTTTTCTGTTCTGTTCTGTACTGTTATGTTCTGTTTTGTCCCGTCCTGTTCTGTTCTGTTATGTTCTTTTCTATTCTATTCTATTCCATTCTATACTTGTTTAGAGAAAAACTATTAATTTGAAATTACTAGCGGAAGCTTCATTTTTATTTATTTGCATGTATCAATAATAACTCAATATGAATGAAGGCACTATCTTCATGTAACAGATTTTGGTATACATTCACAAATCACATTTGGCCTGAAATTATTATTTTCATAAAACAGTTTTCATCAAATTAGTGTGGGTCTTTAATTATATCTCTTTGCTTCTTGAGAGATAAAAACACTGTCGCTCTTTTTTAAATTCAAATGGATAAACACTGCTACTATTTCAAGAGTGTTTGGTCTGTTGTGTTGCGTGTAAGATGTTATTGTAAGCTCACGTTTATTGTGACGTGTAGCAAGAGTTTCCTTTTTCGAGTCTCATTGAATTTTCAGAAATAGGAAACTTTTATTAAGTTATTTTAAAAGAAAGTTTTATAAAAATATCGACCTTATATATAGAAAAATAAATTAACGACCGTTTACTTTTCTCTAGTTTAAATTAGAGATAGTCTATACATTTTTTCAATATAATTGATTCAATCATCATCATCTTCATCAGCTCGTTGCAGTACGTGCTCTTACGTAAGTCGTCCCGACATCTGACAATAGATTCAAAGATATGCAGGATCTATTGTTTTCTTCATTTTGACACTTGTCAAAAAATGAGGCTTCTCAATTCGACCATATATATTTTATTTCCGCTTTTTTATAAATTTTGGTTTTTAAAACATTCACACACAGAAAGTGAGTTCCTGGCTTTTATTCTTCTGTTAGGCAGCATCAAATAAAAATATGTACATTATATAGGTATACCATTCTAATGACAATGTAAGTTTATTTGACAGTTTTTATTAATATTTTAATTTAAATTTTATTTTTGGGGGAGGGGTTGGGGTTAGGTATGGGCCTTTTGCTCTGGATGCCGTAAGAAAGCGGTTCCCGGATCCCTTTCGTCTCATGCGCAGAGTGGCACACCGTGTTGTTCTAAGCGGTTCAATTCCGATACACCGTCCCGCCGCAAATCCCGGTGGGGTGAAGACCCAAAGGGGTTTCCACAGGTAAAAAAAACTGGTTTCTGGTTCTGTGAGGCTGTGGTACTCCGATCGAGTCAGCCCTTGCATGACGAAATGTGTCGCTCCTAGGGTATTCTGATTCATCATTAAATCATCAACTGCCCGTAACAGTCCTCTGCTAAACAAAGACTTACTCTTAAAAATTTTTTTTTGGGAATTCTATACCACAGACTGGTCGTCATTAGGTTTGTTACAAGTTTTCCATCTCTTTGCAGTGATGTCTTATGTAGTCGGCTCATTTAGTCGACTCTTAAAACACCCGAGGAATGAATAGGGGTAGTGACACTATATTCTTATACTCTTTAATTTGATAACATTTCATATACACACAGATATATGACGCACAAGCATCAACTGAGCTCTGTATCTAAAATAGTATGCCATAAAATTTTTCAATAAAAGCAAGACCTATTTGATCTTTTTGTGACAGCTTCATCTTTGTAGCTGTCATAAGAAGTTTTAAAAAGACTGTCAAATAAATTTACAAACATTGTCATTAGAATGGTATACCTATATAATGTACATGCTTTTATTTGATGCTGACTGTCAGAACAATAAAAGCCGACTCCCTTTATGTGTGTGGATGTTTAAAAAAACAAAATTAAAAAAAGCGGAGATAAAACATATACGATCGAATTGAGAAGATTCCTCTTTTTTTGAAGTCGGTTAAAAAAGAAGAATAGGAAAACAGTACAAAAAACTTCCCTAAGTAAATGTCTCGTAAGTGTTGAAAATTCTTTCCTAGAAGATTTCTTAAACAAAATATGTAAACTTTTTCACGAATTGTTTGTTGAACATCAAACCTGTATGTAACTAGGAGTGCTAAAACAATTTTCCAGGCGTACAATCGTCTGGGAACGATAGAACAATTGCCAGTCAAGAGTACGGATACTGTTTTCTGAATCTGTCATATAAGTCTTTCACAACGCTCGAAGCACTCTGTCCCCGTGTGTATTTCCCAACTTATTTAGCGGAACGAATATGACGTTTTACGAGACATGCAGTTATTGTTTAGAGAGATGAAACGTTGGCTAATAATTTTACGGTGTGTGTGACATATTGTGTAGACGATGCTTAAGCAATACCGATGGTAACTTCATGTTGAATCTATTAACATTCCTTACTTTTATTGTAATTTATCTATAGAATGTAAAGGTAATGGAACATTTTATAATCTTTTTTGCAAAACCCACTTGTATCTCTTAGACTTTCACGTTTCATGATATGTAATAGACATTAGCGAATAGGAATGAGAAATATTGGAAATCTGCGAATTAATATGAGTGGAGAGCCACGCTTCGGCATGCAAGGGCTGGCTCGACCGGAGTGATACCACGGCCTCACAGAAAACCGGTGTGAAACAGCGCCTCCACTGTATTTCACCGAGTGAGTGAGGATACCGGAGGTCCATAATCCAACCCTTCCCCTCAACCTCCTCCCCATACCCCAAGGTCGGCAACGCACTTGTGACGCCTCTGGTGTTATGGGTGTCCATGGGCGGCGGTAATCGCTTACCATCAGGCGATACGTCTGCTCATTTGCCACATATTCCATTAAAAAAAGAACCTCACCACTTCCTCATGTGGAGGAACGGGTGTCATGTTCCTCGAACACAAGGAAGGATCCTCCGACCAGGCGAGGTGATCATGCCTGGCGGGCCATTGCCCAACGGTTGGTGTTGGGAAGTTGTATGTATGTAAATCGGCGCGAGAACTTCTATTGCGCAATTTAGGATTGGTAGTTTCTTAGTTTTTCTTCGTTGCTCCGTAGTTCGATGTTTCTTCGGTAGATGGCGCTGTTATATATTTTATGTTGTTGCGCTGTCGCTGTCGCCACACTCACAAATAAGATATTGTGCAACATTAAATCAATTTTTTACCGTGGGAGAGTCACGTTTCGTCACGAATGAGCCGGCTCTACCGAAGTGATACCACAGCCTCGCAGAAAACCAGTGTGAAACATAGCTTGCGCTGTATTTCGCCGAGTGAGTGAGGATACGGGACTCATAACCCAACTCCTTCCCCATCTCCCTCCGCCTTCCCCCTCCTCCATCCGCCAAAGGCGGGCAACGCACTTATAACGTCTATAATGTTGTAGGTGTCCATGGGCAGCGGGAATCGCTTACCATCAGGCGATATGTCCGCCTGCTTGCCCCCTATTCCACAAAAAAAAACCACAGACTGGTCAAACCGTCAGACAATCAAAAGGTATGTTAATTAATTAATATATTTTTTAAAGACGACCACCTCAATAACAGTATTCCTGTATCGTAGTACACTTTGCAAACATTTACGGACACAAATAAACAAATAATATTTTAACAAAAACCGATTTCGCGAACTAGACCAAATTGAGATGGTCAGAATACAGCCGAATTGAGAATCCGATTTTTCAGAATCAGATCATTAATTTGTGGATCACCCAAAGTGTTGTTCTATGTGAAGTTTGAATTCATAACACTGAGAGGAGTTAACAGCTTTAAATAGTACCACGTAACTGCAATTTTCGATTATAGTTTTCTTTCATATAAGACTTGAGTTTAAAAATCCACGTAATCCTTTTATTATTAAAATTACATGAAGATCCTCTGAGTCACTAATTGGGGCTGCTTTGTATACTATTCTATATCCCACGCACCAAGGAAATAATCATTATACCTTTAGTGTGTCGGCATCTAATCAAATACTCCGATGTTCTACGTAGATGGTCTTCAATGACCTTGTTGCGGTTGCAGCACACTTACCGAACCACTGTTTTCCCATCAGTAAAGTGAATTAGCATTGTTCACGGTGGAACACTTTTGGCTGTAATGTATCTGCAAGTACTTAACAACATTCTCGAAGAAGGCTAACTTTACGTCAGAGTAAACTGAAGACAAACAGGCTAAAAGGTTTTTTGAAGAAAGCCAGAAGTCGACTGCACGGTTGGCTTAGTGGTTTAAGTGGTTGTACGAATGGCGTAAGAAAGTGGTTCCCGGATTCCTCCCGGCTCAGGCGCAGAGTGCACACCGTATGGTTTTAGACGGTTCGATTCCGACACACCGCTCCGCCGCAAACCCGGTGGGGTGAAGGCCCGAGGGGGTTTCCACATCTAAAAAAATAAAGTGGTTTAAGTGGTCACACTGCTGTCTACTGCATCAAGTGTTGTGGGTTTAAATCCTACATGGGACGACACTTTGTGTGATCCATATATTGTTGTTCTAAGTCTGCGTGTACTTTGCGTCCGTTTCATGTATGTTTGAACAGTCCCCCACGACACAGGATGTATATTCCTAATGCGGGAGTTATCTTTTAAACTTAAGAAGAAAAAAATAAGGAGTAGATATTTCTTTTTGTCATCATAAAATGTTGTGTGGACATAACTACAGGATTTAATGATTGAGGTTGACATATAATTATTGTTCTGACTTATTTGTATAAAAAAGATGTAGGCTAAATCGAATAATAGTCAGGTGCATTGGTATAGATGTATCGATTATTACCAAATGAAAGAGAGTAGTTCGAGTTGAGTTTACATCTTATTTGATTAATATTCTATAAGACTTCAGAACGTTCCTTAAATAAATTTTAGTTACAGAGTATTCTAAACATATTTTCAGGTAGATATTACAAAAAATTCGCTCCCTTTTAACCGTACAGTTCAGAATTCGGTATAAGTTGAGCTTAGGATACATCAGTACAATAGTTAGGGATATTATGAACCATTGCAGAATTCATTAACTGCTCTATAACAAAAAAAATAAGATAAAATTACAAAAATTGCTGTACCTAAAAGTTAAGCCTTTCATAGTGTGACAGTACGTGAGGTCACATAAAATCTCATTTAAAAAAATATTTCTGCAATAAATACCGTACTATTATAGGTTCATTGTAATGCGTATTGTTTTCGCCTCTGATATCATTTCTACAAGTGGTGCGGACAAGAGAAGGGACCGTGAGAATCTTTCGTCATGGCGTCTCTTGGTTCAATTCTATCGCGAATCAAACGCGATGACCGAGTGAAGGGGCGATCTGCTTTTGTTTTTTATTACCTATTTCTTCGGTTACAACTATTTGTACAAGTGTTTATTTGATACTAGATGAGAACTCGGCTTCGCCCGGGTGAAATGTGTCTCATAATACACATGAAGGTACAAAATGTAGGTAGATATTTCGTTAGTTATTGATTCTTAAGGAATATTCAAGGCAAAGCAAGGCATAGATTCGATTAGTAATGTTCATTGTGTTTAATAAATATAGTAGGTAAATAAGAAATGCAAAAGTTTTTACATAAATAATGAATTTAATTTTAAATTAACTTGCAAAATAAACTGACGTAAATTAACAAAACAAATAACCTTTGAGGTTTATTTTCTCTAAGCCTCTCTTTTGTTTAAGCACTCAACTTTTCCCTTACTTTGGTAGGTAGGTCAGTACTTGGTACATTTGAAAATAAAAAAAATGGCAGTAATAAGGACTGCCAATATAAGTGAAAATTTATAATTTAGAATGTTATTTGAATAATTAATAACTAAAATTTGAAAATTTACAATGTTTAAATTAAAATTATCAACATCAAGTCTTATGTATTTTACTTAAATACTTTGTGACTGTTCCTGTTGTACTTTAGTTGTTTAAAATTTTACTTTGTATATACAATAAAAATAAAAAAATTAAAACTAAAAAACAAATCAATTAATGTCGGTGACGCGAACCCATAAGATTGTTCCCTACCAAAAAATACTCAACGCGGCCAAAGAAGTTTTGTGACGTTAGCATGTTGGTGTTGTGGTGACGCGAACTCATAAGATTTCCTCCTACCAAAAAGTGCTCAAAGCGGCCAAAGAAGTTTTGTGACGTCAGCATGTTGGCGATGTGGTGACGCGAACTCATAAGATTTCCTCCTACCAAAAAGTGCTCAACGCGGCCAAAGAAGTTTTGTGACGTCAACATGTTGGTGATGTGGTGACGCGAACTCATAAGATTTCCTCCTACCAAAAAGTGCTCAAAGCGGCCAAAGAAGTTTTGTGACGTCAGCATGTTGGTGTTGTGGTGACGCGAACTCATAAGATTTCCTCCTATCAAAAAGTGCTCAACGCGGCTAAAGAAGTTTTCACTTCAAAAAAAATAATTCGGCATGTTGTGTGTAATCCCAGCTAAATCACTATGCAAAACTAAATGAATACTGAAAAATGTACATTATAATTTTTATTACAAAAAGAATTTCAACTTTTAAGGGTATAGCAGTATTCTTTTTTCTATGGTTATATTATGGCAATCGGTCATGAAAATCGGCAACAAAAATATCTTTGCGAAACGACTGAAAAATTATATGTACATTATTTTTAACATAATACTCGATTATCCGAATTCTTCCTATTTTATGTTTTATTATTCAGGTAAGATTTCGATCGAGTCTAGCGTACTCCTTAATTAAATTATTAATATCGTTGATATTATCTACCCTAGATATCTCCCGATGTCAGTAACGTTTCGGTACAGTGGCCAATATTGTCGGTCAGCACTATTAGAATTTAAGAAAATACTCGACAATCCGAATTTTTCTGCTATATGTTGTCGACTCGAAATCTTTCTTTTTTTATGTTTTATTATTACCTAAGATTTCGATCGAGCCTACCGTACATATTGACGAAATTATGAATATATATTTAGCAGTGTATCGTCATACGACTCTGTGTTCCTATTTTACCGATTATTTGACGTATCTTCCATATAATGTGTGTTGGATATCTGTCAAATAAGCTTTACAAAAGTTTTCTGTAACCACTGAAATACGACCTGTTTGTTGTTTTTCTTCTAGTTACGTTTGGAGCATTGCATTAAGAAAGTACGTTGTCATTAAACTAGGACTGTTGACTGTTTCCTATCTTGAAATTCCTAACGTTATTCTTAAGGTCGCAAAAGCTACAACAATATTAACTGTAGTAGTTCTGTAGTAATATTCTTTATTGAAAATGTAAATATGGTCTATCATGTATACATTTTCTCGTTGCATTTATTGAAAATGTACTTAAGTACATTTTCAATAAATGCAACGAGAAAATGTCAAAGGCCAAAGCCTTTAATCAATCTGACTTTTCACAGTATCAATTGTTGCATATGAGTACCTATAAATTTTTCATATTATAAGTTTTAAAGACTAGTAAGTAGGAAGTATATACTTGTGCCACATTGTCAATTGTGTAAAAGGTTTTTTGTAAAAGCTTTGTTTCTTCTAGATGAAACAATTGGAATTTTTAAAACTCTGCGCTATAACAAACTTGTGGATGTTAATATACGCAAAATTTTCTGGTAATACTGTGTACAGTATTAATTAGGTAAACAAGTATACAAATATTAAAATTAGATGGCGATGCAGGGGCATCGCAATAGGCCGCTATATTGTGGTACATCCTGCTTTATTGTCATGCATTCGCAATGAGTATAGTAACCACCACTCTTGAACTATGCTCATGCTTTTTTATCAGGCTGAGTAGAATCACTTTAACAAGCCCATATGTTAAGAAATAAGTTTTTCTACCGAAACAGAAGCAAGAAGTCGTAACCTACAAATCTGTATATTTTGAATTGTATATTTACTTTTTTTATAAACTTGCAGGACTTTGAATAATAAACAACACGCACCTACGTAATATCCAGCTCTCTAGACCGAGAATCAAGTCTACAAAGTTCAACATATTTATGCTTTAGTTTGTGGAGTTGGAGTTTTATCAGATAATTCTTCTAAACTTTCATACATTTCTTTTATGTAATAGGGGCAAACGAGCTGACGTTACGCCTGATGGTAAGCGATTACTGCTGCCCATAGACAACCGCAACAGTAGAGGCAATGCAATGACAAGTGCGTTGCCGGCCTATTAAGGAGGAGTACATAATTGTTGCAATTGTCAGTTTCTTCGGTCGACTTTATACGTAATACAGTAGAGTTTTTTTAAACACATTACATCATATATCATAGCCTTTATTAAGAGTCCACTGTTGGACATAGAGCTCTTCTTCAAAGGGAGGGTTTGACCTACTGCATCATGTTGTCCGTAAGGGTTGTTATAGTTATTTTTAAGTTTTCATTCTCTTTGCAGTGTTGAGTGTTTATTTATTTAGAGTTATCAATATTGTTTTACACTAATATCATTAAAAAATAACTCAAACGAAGAGTCCTGTGTATTTGTAACATTAATCGGCTTTTACGATACCTAAGTTGTAAACATGAATGTTGACACTTTCAAAACACGGTGATACTTAATAATTATAGTTGTAAATTTTTAAAAAAGTCTGTATGAGGTAAACCGAAAAGGAATATAATAATAACAGTATTTTTAATAAACAAATATTATATCAGATAGATAAAGTGCAACGAAAAATTACAGTAACAAAATATGCATAATATTATGTGTTTAGCGAAGCATTTATTTAGCGTCGAAAATTAAATACTTTTTGAATTTTAATGTTGATTACAGTAAGTTACCTACTCTTAACATTATCATGACTTTTTCCTAGCATAACAATCTCTTAGCATAGCTATTTTATTTTATTTTACGGATTACATGTTGCTTTAGTTAGATTTTATTAGTTACGCCCGTCGTTACTCATGGTTTTTACTATATTTTGTTCATCACACGGGAATACTACATTTTTCGTGATAAAAAATAGGCAATGTGCTATTCTAGACAACAATCCAATTCTGTGCTAAATTGTTATCCAGATCCGTTGAGCCGTTTTAAACGGTTTTATTTAGCTTGCCCCGTTTGTTTGGGTCAAATCTATTAATTGAAGTTTGACCCCTTCCTGTTGACAGATTGATTTAAAATTTGGTACACACCTATAGTTTTGTTGACAATTTAATTAAATAAATTCTATTTAATTGTAAAACCAAGATGGCCGCCGCTACGAACTGGCGGTTTACCAATTTTGTGACGACTACGTCAATATGGGTATCAAATGAAAGGGCTTGATTATTAGAACACAGTTCACTATGAAAAATTAATATCCAAGATGGCCACCGGTACAAATTGGTGGTTTACACACTTGGCCACGACTATTACCATATGGTTATCAAATGAAAGGGCTTGCCTAGTAGAACACAGATGAGAAATACTACGTAATAAAATTAAAAACTTAAAAATGGAATTTGAAATCATTGGTCCCGTGTTTCTATCCAGTAACTCAGTTTTCGCTTACCCTGAAAGTTTTATTTTTTTGTCTCATGAATGTCTTAGATTGATGAGGGAGAGTGGTGCGATGATGACTGTAACCTGGGACCCACTGAATCACATTTTAACATTTAGTGCATTTTACCATTGTACATTTTTTTACCCTTTTCTACTATTAAATAATGACTTTGTTTAATAATGTCAAACATCGTTTTATATTTCTTCTTAGTAAAGACTTTGTATATGGAATGTAACCCCTGTTTCTACAGGCACTTGAACTATAAAACTTGGCTTGAGGCCTAATGGGACTGTCGAAGCACAATATTTCTAGGTAAATGTTAAAATAAATCAGCTCAGTAAACCCAGCCCACAATAATATCAAAATTCTGTTCATTTTATTATTCGTATACCTTGGCAATTTAGACCGTGGGATTGTTCGGACATTTTGTAAATTAATCAGAAGTTTGCATATATATTGTCACGCCCTCTGTAGTCACTTTAAGTAAACCGCTGTTTTACTTGCGCGAAATTTAAGTCGTTGCGTAAATTAACTAGAAAAGTCACTCTAAAGTTTAGGTGTGTACGTGTTCTAGTAAGTTGAATATTATGTTAGGTTACGAAATCTTTGCACACAATTCAAGTGCCGCTATAAGTCTCCCGTACTCGGTAATAGAACAGTTACAAAATAAAACTATATAACCTTTTTTTTCTCTTGAACTAATAACATGTCTACCTTTTTGACGATCCTCTTTGTGAAAATGTTGCTAGTGTATAATATCAGGGAGCACTGGTACCGTGCCACAGTTCAATTAAAACTATATGTTTTCTTTTTGATCATTTTGATGTAAAAAGTTTTATTGTACAAAGTTTACATGAAATACTTTGCCGTAGGAGAGACATGCTTCGGCACGAATGGTCTGGCTCGACCGGAGTGATACCACGACCTCATAGAAAACCGTGAAATAACGCTTGCGCCGTGTTTCACCGAGTGAGTGAGGATATCGGAGGTCAATATCGTCCCCTCTCCTCTATCCTCCTCCCCATCCCCCAAAGACTGGCAACGCACTTGTGATGCCTCTGGGGCTGCGGGTGTCCATGGGCGGCGGTAATCGTTAATCATCAGGCGATACGTTTGCCTGGTTGCCCCTAATTCCATTTAAAAAAATATTATGATTAATAATCGTTAATTCCCCATTTATTTTGTTTACAGTTTTATAGCTGAAAGAGCATTGCAAATTTTAACAAATAAGTTCATTTCACCAAGAAAAAAATATTATTATAAAAACAAAAACCCGACTGCTTAAAAGAAATGAAATAAGGAGAAAAACACGTATTCTAAAATTTAGTTTAATATCTAATATTATGAAAGGTACTACCATTATAGAGCAAATATTTTTTGGCGACATTTTTAATCAGCTATATTTACATTTAATTATCGTCTTCTTTTTAGTATTTTTAATAAAACGAGATGTAATATACCTAGTAGGACTTATTTTCAGCTGTTAACTCTTCAAAGCTGTTATTTAGTAAAATATTTAATTAAAAGAGTTTTTAAAAGAACTTTTATTGACGGATTAAATTAAAGGACCTTCATCTGGATTCAAAAATATTTTGTACAATCTTCAACTAACCAACACACATGTTGAAATTCAAAGTTGGTAATGAAATTACAATCAAAGTTCAGTGTCCTGCATAACTTATGCAACTTTATACTCCCCTGGGACCCACGGCCAGACGCGAGACGGTACGAACAAAAAGCCAATTTCATAAAACTATGCACCCGACTGCGGCCCATAACAATAAATGAGCAAACCTCCAGAACCTGATACCTCGCGCGAATATTCTTTTCACATGTCCTCTGTCAACCTATCCAAAAAAAAACATATACATCGCTGAATTGTTCAATACAAAGTCACACAGTACATTATTAAACGCGCAATGTAAATTCGCAACGATCAAACCACGTATCGCTTACTTTACAATGGTAGAGGAATTCGCAAGTCAACTGCACACATACGCATTGACGTCGCGACGCGGAGGCTTCGATGGCACACAGTCGTGTTTTCACATCACTCGCCAGTCTGCCCCGTGCTGCCGATCGCGCCGCTAGTGTCGTGAGGCGTCGTAACTCCGACTGTACGACTTCGCGAAAAAAGTTTTCGTCCGACTAACGAAACTTTCCTTGGGCTTTCCTTTCAACCCGTACATAGTTGAACTGGAACAGTCTGTTTTGAACCCGGTTAACGTGATAAGTGACCTTCTGAAACCGGAATTTGGTATTCTCCGGAACGGGTTTGGTCTCGGACCCCGCCGTGCCTGGACTTTCGTGAAGTGTTAACTTGATTTTCATAGTGGTGTGTTCAGTGTGAGTGACTGGATTCTACGCTCAACGGAAGGCTGGGCAGCGTCCCACAGTTTAAAGGCCGGCTTCCAAGTAAAAGTGCTGTTAAAAATTTCAGTAAGTATTTCAACAAGATGAAGTTCAAAGACTTGAATTATCATTTTAAAGAAACTCTAAATAACCCTTTAGTTTTAGTAGTAATCTGCCACTTGTCTAGCTGTCCTTGCCCTTGTAGACACAAAAAATGCATTAATAAATAAAAAACGTCTTAAATTGGTGCAATTGCAAAAACTAAGTAGGTCGTACAGCAAACAATGATTTATTTGGAGTAATCACAAAAAAAAAAATCATCAGCATATCTGAGGTGATCTTGGTAATTGATAGAGCCAAAGACTCGGCGTTAAATATAGTATTACGAAGTAAATATAGATTTAAAATTAGAAATTGAATGTAAGACTGTTTCGTGTCATCGCCTTTGCCGGATCTCTGAGCCATTTACGAATCTTTTTTGTTGTAATGTTTGCATACGGACGAGTAGTCGGCCTCACTGATGTTTTAAATCAATCGAAAGTGCCATGTGTCTATCTATCGCGTACAGAGCAGATGTGCAAAAACTTGACCAAAAACGACAATTGAACTCTTTGTACAAGCAAAAAAAAAACAATCCGACGTTATTTTTTACTTGATGCCAAATTCGCTCTCAACGCAGCTATAGTAATGTGGTCTTGTTTTATTTTTAATGTCAGAAGAAATATTTTTTGATATCTTGGCTTGCTGCTGGAGAGTTTAAGTGAATTTTGACCTTTGACTTGTTATATTTGCGAATAAAGTTAATGTTTCTTCAGAGTTAGTATACGTTAAATTTCATCAGGTTCGTTGTCACAGGTCATAATGCCAAGGCTGTGCGTTACAGCGATCTTAAGAAATTTTGTCCCATTGTTACGTACTTACCGTCCACTCAGTTTTAATTAAAGTTTTGAAACTGTTTCTAATTGCACTTAGGGTTTAGTTACTGTTATAAAAAACCTTTTGTTGTACTGCTGAATACGTAAGACGTAAACATAGGTACGGTACGTAATTAAAATTTAATGTGACTGCCACATTTTAATAATAAAATAAGTCTTGTTTATTAAGCTATTAAATAACATAACGAATTAAGTAGATGACTGACAAGACAAACGTATTTCCCCAAGTTACGCAGTCGTTCAATGGATAAACTTAAACATGTATATTGTTATTAACCATTTTATGCATGTTCTATAAATTCGAAACAATTTAAAAACTATAACTTTTAATTTAGTTTTTTTTTATCCGGTTAACATAACAATCCTTATAAAGCGTTACGATATAGCGTTAAATAAAATACCAGGCCGAATCAGTAGTGCGTTTCCTTTGCCCACTTGTTCGAATTACTAATTTAAAAAAAAACTGTCACTGTGTTGCAACACACTCTAAGTATTAATCTGCATGCTTCTGAATGTTTAGTCTTTCCCATTGTCAAGATACATGTAAGAAAATGATATTTGATTTAAACGATAGAATTTCACAAATGCAAATGTCTGACATTAAGATAACTTGATCTTAAATTAATAAAACTCAAACTTGTTTATAATTGGTACTAAATATGGCAACGTGTTTTTTGTTGTCTAATTTGTTGTTTTTTATGCAAAGTAATAACAAATTTTGAGACCAATTTTTGGTGACCAAGTCCATATTTAAAGTAATATTGTTGCCTTAAATCAATATTAGACTTTTATAGACTTTGACCATAAGAGGACGAGAATTAAGCATACTGAACATGGGCAAAGTTTTTGACGACGCCAGTTTTAAAATTGGAATGTCGATAAAATATTTTTATAATAGTTCATAACTGGTCAGTAGAAGTCGCAAACCACTTTTTTACATTTTTACAAATCTGAAGCAAAGAAATAGAAGCAGTTGTGTTTGTACTATAAATGGAAGTTAGATTCAAGATATTGGCTACATACATTCCCTGACATACATTAACTTTTTCTTCACAAAAATTAAACAAAATAATAGTTATCAAACCTTTTTTCATCGATTGTTTAAATTGACCTCGTTGTTCGATCTTTTGGAAATGCTTTCACATGTCTCTAATAACGTTACACGTTGGAGCTTTGTCACAGACAATAATATAATTTTTAACAAGTGCTAAGGTTGCTTTTTTATTTAGGTAAATTTTAAATTCAGTATCGCTGAAAGATATGCTGTACAAAGAAAATCAAATGGATCAGCCTTGAGATTTCCGTTACGCTTAGTAAAAAGTAAGGGAATGGGTTTAAGAGTTGAGGGACATCAAAAAAGATTAGAGGTCACTCTTTTTTTAAACTTAAATGGTTACAAAAGGGAGAAATGTGTCAAGTTTCGTATTTTAAGCCTACAATTTCAATTAAGCGATCTTTTTATATTCAAATTATCAAGCTGCCAGATTCAGGTTTAAATTTATTTCCGTGCCATTTTGTTAATAGAAATTTCAATTTTTCTTTCTACGACGTCCTTTTTTCTAATAGATGTTAATATGCTTATGTTTGTGTATTTCGAAATACACAAGTGTTCAATGTGCCTATATAGTATATTTACCCTTGTGGAGATAAAAGAGCTCTTCTTCGAAAAGAGCTTTTGGTTTACTATATTATGTTGGCCGGACGGATTGGTATATATCTCTTTTTGCAATGATTAAGTCAACTTAGAGTTACCAAAATTTCTTTACACTTTGTTTTTTATTTTATTTATTTTTTCTCGTGCGGAAATCCCGTCGGATACCGCCTCCTGGTGGCATGTCGGACTAATATCATAAAAAGTAAGATAAAAAAGATTCCAGTGTATTTTCAACCTTAGTCAGTTTTTACTACACCTGTGGGATAAATAGGGGTAGTGAGACTCCGTCAAAACATGGAGATGCGTGGACAGGACAGTGGACAAAGTGACAGTGGACGACAATTGACAAAGCTTACATGTGGACGTTATATAGAAACGTACCATAATACTAACAAAGCGTGACTGCGATTTTTTAAACTTAAATATGTGTATCTCTCTCTCTCGCAAATAGGTGTTGATCTAGTATAACACATTGCCTGGCCAAAAGTATTAATATAATAATAATAATAATACTTTGGACAACTAACACACAACGCCATCTAGTCCCAAACTAAACAGAGCTTGTATTGGGTACTAGACAATTGAAATAAATATTTATATCCTTTTTTATACTTAGAAAACACCCAAACTCCGAAACAAATATTTGCAGATCATACAAAGATTTGATTTGACCCGGAAACGAACCCGAGACCTCAAGCACAGTTTACGCTACTAATACACCACCGAGGCAGTTATACAGGGTCAATATGGGGTTTGTATCAAGTTATTTTAATTTCTTTTCTGTGCAGTAGGTCCTGCGTATTGTACTCAAAGAATGACATGGTGTATTCTTAATCCCACACTACACGGGCATATATCAATTCGCTGTCAATCAATTCACAAACACACTTGTTTTGTAGTGTTATCTCATTGTACATAATATGATAATCTAATCATCAAAATGCGTCCTACTTCCTAGTGTGTGGTACAGTCATGTGTATGTGTGTTTACATTATTTACATTCATTAGTAAGTCGGATCGAAGGCCGCTACCATTGCGGTCTATTGTCGGTCTGTTTCACAAAACGTGATACGAGTATGTAACTAGATAGTTAGAAGATTTTTTTATGACACAACGATTGAGACGATGCAAAAACTCGTGTAGTTCTAGAGGATAATATTTCTTTTGAACAAATTTATTTGTTTGAAATTACCTTTTGCCTATGTATTTTTGTGATGTATAAGCTAGAATACTAAGCTAGAATACTATATATAACGCTAAAGCAATATTTCTAGTTTCTTTAACTTGTTCGAAATTTAAATTAAAGTACATACAAATCAACATTTGGTAAATCGATTTATAACTTTTTCATGGTTGTGTAGATATTTAACTGATATTGGTATTAATAAAATGTTTTAAGATTACTATAAGCTACAATTTATGGCTTTTTGACATGATTATTTACACTTGTTCGTGTTATAGAATGATGTATATAATATAGTCTGTCATTTTACAAATATAGGAACTGGCAATACTGATCAGGCATGGAAAAGAATATGTTTAAAAATAAATTTTTGGCGCCAAGAATAAGTAATAGACAATTTTTTTTCTAACAACAATGCTAACTATAGTTTGCTCATTTACTATGAAAATAATTTTACATTAAGACATTTTAGAAGGAGGTCAACAGAAAATAAATATCATCAAAGTTAGTATCGTGACAGTGTTCAGTTATTCTTTGGCACGTATCGTTCAAACACAAATATCTAACGGGAATTATACTGTTGTTAGTAATATTGCGAAACTTAAAGAAAAAATGTGATTAACTGCTAATTTTCTCATCAATCCATAGATTGATAGTTAAAAAGAAGGTTTTAATCAAAATCTATGGTGTCTGCGAATGCCTTCCGGATTTCTAAAGACAAGTTTTTTTTGTTTTGCCTTAACTTAACTTGACTGTACCGATGGCTTAGTGGTTTATGCGGTCACCTCACTGCTTTCTACTTTACTAAGTGTTGTGGGTTCATGACAATACTTTGTGTGATACATAAATTGTTATTCTGAGTTTGGGTGTTCTTTGTGTTCATTTCATTATCGTTTAAAAATTTCCCCGCGACTCAGGACTATTCCTAGTGTAGGAGTAGTGTTTTTAATATAACAAAAATACAACTCACATATTCAAGTTCATATTATTAGCTAATAAAATTTTAATTATATTAGTCGATTTGGTTCTCTATTATTACCAATAAAACTTATGTTTATTATGTTTACTAAGATTTTGTTGTGGGGTTATGACGTCATTGCTGTGACATTTAAGACTAAGATTGGATTTAACTAGGGTCTGATGTGTCAAATCGGTAAACATTATCTACCTACTGGCTGCTACCCGAGCTGTTGATGACTAACATGAAACTCTAAAGTAACCCTTTATATGCTTTATTTTAATTTCTTCTTTTCACTTTAAACTCAGATTGCTTCTGATGAGTAATCTCCCTAAATGTCACTCTGACATATTTATCTCCCGAGGCAATGGTATCTAAACAAGTGTCCAGATGTATTGATAAGACCTCATTTGGTATACGAACGTGAAGTTTCGCAGTCGATCGCATATATTTTTTAATTAGAATCGATACTAATCCATATATATATAAGAGGGAGGTGACTGACTGACTAAGATACCCTGAGATCAAAGCATAGCCCAAACGGTTGAACCTAGAATCCTAAAATTTTGGATGTAGGTCCTTTATATAACGTAAGTGAGAGAATTCTAGAAATGCTACTCCTGAGGGGGTAAAATAGGGGATGAAAATTTGCATCAAAACTTACTCCTGTGATGGATAAACTTAAAATTTTGTAAAAACATTGTTTGGTTAAAATAATGTAATATAGCTACATCTGCGCGCGCGAAGCACTGGGGCGGGCCGCGGGCAAATGCTAGTATAAAATACAATAATATTATAAAGAGGAAAGATTTGATTGTTTTCATTGAATAGGCTCCGAAACTACTGAACCGATTTATAAATTCTTTCAATGGTAGAATGCTAAGTCGTCCCCGAGTAACACAGGCTATATTAAATTTGCAATAAAGTTAAGATCCGAATGGAAACTTCGAGACCTGGTCAAATGTTCTAAGCTTGGAAGGTTTGCTAAGAGCCCGTTATAATTTATAATATTTAAATTTTTGGGAAATACCAATGTCTATCCATGCGAAGCCAGGGCGGTCTGCTACTATAAAATATAGCTCTTTACTTTTTGGTTGATTGGTGGGTACTTTATAAGATGTTCCAACCGTTGAACCTACTTGTCAAATTTAAAAAATTCTTTATCTTAAAGGAGTTCTGGGTAATATCGCGCTGCTACCATTAGGGTACAAGCAGTGATGATAAGCGGACATATCCAATTATATTATAACATCAACATTTCTATATCTCGATACAAATCTTGGCAAATTCAATACGTAGACTATCAATATGTTTTCACTTAACATCAAAACGATAGTGTCCTAAAACTAATCTAAAGTAGTGATTAAAATGATGAAATTTAACACAGAAATAGATTATAATCTATTTATTTATTTATTTACAGGTTTACGTACAGTTGTTGCACATTACTTAAGAATAATACATGCATAATACATTAAATATACCCAGGTGTACAACATCAATCGGCAAACACAACATTCATGGAAAACATTTAGATTCTAGTACAACAAATGCAAGACATTAGGTATTACGATATGAACTTCGTTAACATTGGTAACCAGCTTACAGAAAATAATAATATAATCTAAAATAAACCATACGCTGTTTTTATCCTGAGAAATGTAGTATTACTGTGGTACCTGTGTGAGCATGGCACAGCAACAGCCGCGGGGCGCAGCTTGAACTAACAAAAACGTAAGTATTAGAAATTAAACGGTGACTAATTATAGGTATCACAGTATTTGTGACCTACACAAAATCACAACGTTATAAACGATATATAAATATATAAGCTGACCTGTGGCCAACGAATTGAACACCTCTCACTGAGCCACGATCGATATCGATACTTCAATATTACAATATTGCACACGAACATATATTTCTAATACTTGATTTACTTATATGTATATGCTCCAATCACACCGGTCACGGACATGAGAGCAACAAACAATGCTGCTATTCGTACTGTTTTGGATAAAACTGTTGGCAAAAAACTTGCTAACACTTCAAGCGTTGCAGAATCAATTTCACAAGAACCGTTTGTCTAATAAACAATAATTAAGATCAAATACATGGCCTTGTACGTTTACCTGTCTCAGTTTTGAAACGCTGTCAACTATATTGCAGCTTATTAAAAAGGTATAAGGATCATGTATCAACGAATTATACGTAACACCTTGAAACATTGTAACTGTCGACCTTCAAAACATATGATGCTCAGTAATCCCTGTACTATTATAAATGCGAATATAAGTTTGTTTATTACGCTTTCACGCAAAAACTACTTAACCGATCATCTTGAAACTTTGTACATATACTCTTGAAGGTATTAGAAGCAACATAGGATACTTTTTATAAAAAATAGTTTTTTTACGAAAGATAAGAAAATTGTTTGTCAAAAAATCGTCAAATTTAACTACTTCAAAAGCATATTTTAAGGTGTTGAAACTTCAATGTATGATTGTATGCAGTAATTTTTAAAAATTGTTGATCTCAGCCAAGCAATAAAATGTAGTTCTTATATTGATTAATATCTATTATACCCTTACCCTTTATCTTTCATACTTATTTAAAAGCTCCACTGCGGGCGAAGCCGCGGGTAAAAAGCTAGTCATTAATAATATCCGTCAATACTTTAGCGTTGTTAAATCATGACTGCCTTAGAATAATTTACGTTATAGCATCTCTATACCTTCAAATTCGTGTTATTTAATTATTGTTATCAATAAATCATCAGCTACATTTACTCATGTGAAGTTTTAATTTGATTTGTTCAGTTCAAGGTATTAAATTTAACATTAAGATGGTACTCAGCATATGTGACCTCCGTTGCGTCATTTGTTTGAATAATCAATATTGATTCGCAGACATCTGTTTGTGGTCCATTGAAGTAGAAGGAGTATTAAAACGATTTTGAAGAATTATGTCGAGGTCCTAGTTGTGCAATATGATCGATGGTCTGGTCTGTGTCGGTAGCTTGTGCGTTTGTGCGTTTCTGTTATTTTCTATCTAATCGGTGAAAGTGTTAGATGGATTTATGTGTTGTTGTTATTAATATTTTACGCCTGCTTGTAGAAATTGATTCAATATCAATCGATTGTTTGTGTTACGTGTATTAGGTACGTTTATGCTTTATACAGAGGGCATTTAGACCTAATGGGAAAGTCATTTTACGTTAAGTTACATTAACGAACAAAAATCTATACAAATATATGAAAATTAAGTGTCTGTTCGTAATTTCAAATTAACAGCTTTCTACTAAATACATATGATGTTATATATGGTACTTACATCAACAAACAGTTTTAAAAATGTTTATTTCTCTGTCTGTCTGTATGTCTATTTGTTACGGCTAATCTCTGGAACGGCTAGACCTTTTTTGGACTTCCACGGGCAGACAGCTGATGATACCTATAAGTAATAACTGAGGCTACTTTTATTCTAGACTATCTTCGCCTCGTGGTGCTACACGCGGTTGTGGTTGTACCTTCACAGCAAGCGATAAACAATAGCAGTGGATAATCGGATTTCTTTGTATTATCGTGTCTATGGACATATGATTTAGAATGCTACCCCGGTAAGAATGACCGGCATTGTATGGCCATGGTATCGCTTCGGTACTTCATGTATACAAAACGGTTAAAATAAATATAATAGATGTATATACTTAATGTATACAATAAATAAACTTAATTCTTATAATACATTATCTTCATCTAGAATTGATTAGACTCTCCTCATTCCTACTAATTTTATGTATGATATAACACTTTATATTATGTAAATTATATTACAATTGCGATTATTTACTTAAGAATTCTAATTAAAATATTGTGTAACTTTTGTTTGCATGTAATGTCAATTAGTTTGGATTAAAATTAAACTTTGAATTAATGTCAATGGTGTCGAACAATTACTCGTTGACCTACTCGTTAATCGATAGAATCTCATACCTTTTCATTCAATTAAGATCACGGCAACGATAAGGTTTGCAGGCCTTAATTAAAAGCTGCAGTTGCTAATTCTGAATGCACTTCTGTGCTATTGTTCCAATTGTGTTTGGACGTACAATTATTGGGGTTTCCGTCTGTTTAACACCTTCTTGACCGAGATTTGAAAAGAAGGTCGCTTAAGGGCAGCCTTAATTCGGAATGTACTCATTCAGGTATTTTGTACTTTTTTTTGGAATAGGTGGCGAACGAGCAGACATATCGCCTGATGGTAAGCGATTACCGCTGCCCATGGACACCCTCTACAACAGAGGCGTCACAAATTCATTGAAGGGCTTTGTTAGATGGGGGAGAGAGGTGGGATATGGGCCCCCGGTATCCTCACTCATTCGGTGAAACACAGCTCAAGCGCTGTTTCATACCGCTTTCCTGTGAGACCGTGGTATCACTCCGGTAGAACCGGCCCATTTGTAGTGAAACATGGCTCTGCCAAGTTTGTATATAATAGGAATATCACATAGAGTTCTATTATTCCTGAAAATCGCCAGTAACGTGAAAGCAAAAGCTAGTAGGCGTATGCAATATTTGCGCCATGCGATTTCATTTAAAAGTTTTCACTCACTTTGTGAAAGCTTTCTAAACTAATATCATTAACAAGAACATCAAAAGCTCCGACAAATGTTATTCATATCGTGGGCGATCGTTTTGCACTGCACCTCTGATTAGAAACTATTTATTTCACCTTTCCACGTAATATTTTACGCCGTCTTTAATATTAATTGTTTCTTTTCATACCAAGTTCGAGGAAATATAAAATATTCACATAAAATGGATACTAATAACAGTTAATACATTCGGTCCACTGTTTTTATGGCGGTGGTAAGTTACCAAATTTGTAATATCTAGGTGAGTGGCGCAAAAGAAATCACTTGTACATCTGAACTTAGAAGATTTATGCGCGTCTTTTGTTTTACGAAAACATTTCTTATAAATTGCATAGTTTTGAAAAAAAAAGCCATCTTTTAGACAGTTTTTTTTTAAACAATTGTACACGCTAATGTTTTTGATACAACAAAAGTTTAAACTTAAAAGAAAATGTTTTTCACAAGTAGATTGTCTAGTTCCACGGTCAAATAAAAAACAAATGCTAACCAGTGTTATTCAAATTCATTCGTTGCTTTTCAACGAGTGAATTAGGTTGCGGATCTCAAATCACGGGTGCCCTATTTCTGGTGCCAGCACTTAAAGTATCTGTGATTCTCGAGTTACAGATGCGACGGTAGTTTCATTCCCATCAAGCGTCCCGTCTTCTTCATGATGAATTAAGAATACGGAAGTTTCGGTACCATACCGTACCGGTGCCACTGGCATACCCATGTTAACAAGGGCATCGTAAGAGACGAGAGTTAAATACTCAGGACAAAGACAGGCACAGGACAAAGAAAGGAAAAGCCCTATTCCAACTCGTCAGGACAGCGTGATACTATAGCAGGCTGAATTTTTTTTACGGAGATACTTAAGTCAGTGTTCTATTTAAGGCCGTTGATGATTAAGATTATGATCCGTCTGCTGTTTGGGCCACTATATCATAAAGAAAATAGGTTTATAGAACAATTTCTGTACTCATCAATTTAAAAACGTCCAAAATGAAACCGAATTGCGATAAACTATGAAGACGGAAGTTTTAAAGCGTTTAATGAGCGTAAACAATAGCTAATAAAATGTATTAGTTGCTTATAGATGTCATTAGGTAATCTTTAAAAAATATTGCACATTATTCACACTGCTACGTTCATAGGCAGTTTCCCCTAGTTTACATAACTTTGACTATGCCTTGTTATTGATGTGTAACCTCCTTAATTTCGCTTTTGTTGGCAACGTGCGGAAGTATGAACACGAAGCTGAGGATGCGTAATTTATTTTATTTGACCAATTTAATTTTTTAAAGATCTTCCCCTATTGGAATATATCGTATGTTGCGAGTTACAATTATTCATGAAATGTTCAGAATTAGTATTTTAGATTATGCAAATTCCCGTCGTCCTATGCGAAAATGGAACATTGTAAGTTCCATTTTTGCATGGGACGACAACACATCGTAGTGTGATCCATAAATTTAAGTCTCAAATCTGGGTGTTATTTGGGCCTGATTCTTAAAGTCCTCCACGACACGAAATACATATATATGTATATATATATATTTGTAGTGCGGAAGTGCACATCTAACAATAGCAATCTCAATAGCCTTTCATTGAATTGGTTTTGATCCATTGCTCGACGATATCAGTAATATTAATACTGGTATTGAAGTAACAGTTACCTATATTTACTAAAAGGTATATTTAACTTTCCATTTTTAGTGTAAAAAAAGTATTTGAATATCGTCAAAAGAAATTGTGGTCATTATGTTCAATATTAAGCACCTGAATATCGTCATTGTTTTTAAATAACTTTTCAATAAAAAAGGAGGTTTCTACATTCCATAAAAAAGGTTGTACTTTTTTATTGTTTTTTACCTCAGAATTCTGTAATTTGTGATCTGATTTGCAACATTCTTTTTTACCCCACTACGCTGAAGTCAAAAGGAAGTGTGTATGTACTTTTGTTAGTTTTGGTACTTAAGTATGCTTCTATTTCCCACCGTGGCACCTAAATTGCACCGATAATTATTATGAGGTGTCAGTAGATTCGTAATAATAGCGCGGATGGTGGCGTAGTATGTTTAATTCTAACCAAAAAAAAAATACGTAGTTGATCTCGTTCTCGGTTGCTCGTTCTTCTTTAGTCCTGTTAATATTAAAAAAATAAATAAATATATCATCGACCTTTATGGTGTGAAATTGCGGAATAAAGGTAAAATAAAGCTGGAATTAAGTCAGAAATATGTCTCTAAAATATACTAAAGATTTAGGATTATTTGTCTTAAGAAAAAATAGTAAACATATTATTACGATTCCTTGACTATTTTTAACACACACTTAGAGGAAGTTTTTTCAACGCTTTACCCTAGTACACAGCTGCTATACTTGCTATTTTTAGGTTACCCAAACACACTTAGTTTAAAACGAAACTGTTTACAGCTTCCACTTAAGAGCAAGCAAGTTTTAATTGGATAATTCGATTACTCAAACCAACAGTGATACAAAGAAGGAACACGATAACAGTATACAATTGAATCAACAACTTTGTTCGCAATTACAAAAATCCATTTGTGTCATTGTTGTTGACTATGAGAGGTTTCGTAACACGATGTTATTATAAGAATCTATGAAATAGAAAACCATTTTATTTTAGAACAAACTCGATTAGTTTAGAGTAAAATACTCGAGTTAAAATTGGATGGTATTAGTTAAGTCATCAGACACGTAACCGTTAAAAGAGAAAACAAATCTGTTTCACTTTCATTTCTGGCTTGTCGTTTCAATATCAAGGTCATTTGAGTTAGCGTAGCTTCTTCTTGCATTTGGTGCGTTTGCATTGTTCTGCAGATTTACATTTTCATTGACATGCTTGCATAAAGATTGTTGTGGCACAGTTTCTTGCACATTTAATTGACTTCAAAAAAGGGCAAATGATTATCAATTTGTTTACATTTTTGTTACCTCAATTGTTATCTCTTAGCCCAGGGATTTGTTACTGATTTTGTTGTGCTAATTATTTAGATGAATATGGTTTCTATTTGGTTTTGATATTTAATAATAAAGATACATTCAACATTCAAATTTTACTTGTAAAAATTGCATTCTGATACAAAATAAAATGGGTGCTTTATTCTAGTCTATTTTGTCAAGCTTTAGGGATTATTTTAGTGACTTAGTACATAATGTAATGGTGTAGACATTTTAAAGTCGTTAATACTTTTCTACAGTTAATTAATCATTTGGAAATACTTTGGCATCATCTATTGGGTTTTTTTGTTTCTATATCATTGTAATTTTAATAGGAAGTTATCATTAATATCTAAACTAATTAATTATGAATTGCTAGCTTTATAATTATTTAAATTGTACTTTGTAAATTTTACATTTAATTAAAAATACTAAGATAGTTTTCAATCGATAATCTCAAGTGGTTTTGTTCCTGTTGTACTAAAATATATCTAAACCAGTATCAAAAACATATACCTGTCTCAATAAGTTATGTTCTGATTAAATCTCTAGAAGCAATAACGACGCATTGTATCGAAATATCACTATTAGTTCCGCTCGTATTTGCTGCAGGCGACATTACCAATGCCCTTTCCCTTTCTTTGTTAGTTACCACATTTGTTTTATCCATTTTTGACATCTTCACTTTATTGATCATTTTTTTGAGAACGTAATGTATATTATTAACCTTGATTGTTTCTTTGTGATATACATATGTTTTTGTAGGTGTTTAATTTTCAATAGGAAGAATTTTAGAGGACAGTTCGTGTGATGACGTATTAAAGAATTTGGGGTGTCACCATCTCTATTCATCCCGTGGGTATCGTAACAGCCAATTAAGAGATCAAACAACAACAGGCGCTGGAAGGGGTTCGGATGGCGTAAGAAAACGGTTCCCGGATCCCTCCTGTCTCAGGCGCAGTGGCACACCGTCGACTAAAAAGTCGGTTCGATTCCGACACACCGCTCCCGTGAAGGCCCGAGGGGTTTCAACAAGTAAAAAAAAATATCGTAGGGCAAAACTTCTATTGATTGGATGATAAGAGGATATAGTTATGTGTTAAGAGTTAAATATTGGGCAACTGCAATGGAGTTGTGGTTGCTGTCATCTGTCAAGTGTAACTATTTTTGCATCGAATAGTTATCTGTGAATAAGTCAAGAATGGGCATTTGTTATATCTATCTATTGTTACATCATGAGATTTGTGTGAAGGCTGAGATTTTGTATCTCAAGAGAAATGTTGATTGAGTTTTGATAATGCTGCTTGTGTACCGTTACAGAATCTGCCATCAAATAGTCTGAATTCTTAGAATAAATGTTATTTCCTAACGATTGTTATCTTTTCTATAGTATTAAAGATTTTGGTATAAAAATTATAATCATTAAATACTGAAAATACCAAATAAAAATTATTTGTTACACATTATTTTTTATTCACTTCTGTGAGAACAAGGTTTACATTATTGGTATTCTGGTACTATTTGATTGTAAATTTTACTCGTGTACTATCACAGAACCTTGTTCATTTATATAATATATTATTATATAACCATATAAACCTATTTTAAAAACATTTAACAATTACAGTTACATTAATTATTGATAAAATCGATCATTAAATCAAAAGCCATTTCATTTTCTCTTTTCCATTGTCTTTACTTTTTTTAATGATGATTTACCACCAGGGGTTGAATATTTTAATTTGCATACAGAGGGTGGAGGCATAAAGTCGGTGCATTTTATGCTAGGAGTTACGTCTGCTTTATGAGTTCTGGATTAGTTTTATTAAGTTTTCAGACTAAATTAAAGTTTATTTCATGTTCCTTTGAGCTTTTTCAATTTAATAATAGCAGGCTTAAATTAAATAGTGTAGGTTTATTTTAACGCTCAGTTATTGTTAGTAATGGTCGTAATACTAGATCCGTGACTCGGAGATCACGTTAAGCTGTCGGTCCCGGTTATCATGATCATCTGTGGCAATCGTTATTCTGGATTATATATCTGTTATTTCCTTGACTATACTGACAATTAGTTCAACGTTCGATACAGTTCGCCCTCAGGGTTGCGGATGCCCGATGTCAGTCGCTCCGTGGACAAACAGACATTCACTAACCGTAGTAGCCGACCCCAAATTAATAGTGGGATTAATAGAAGCTGGAAAGAAAAAATCACAATACTAGGCAATGTTGATATAATTACTACTAGGCAATACCATTATACGTATCGCGTTTATTATACATAATTTTTATTAGGGATTATATTAAGGGATTATACATAAGTTGCGTGATGAATTTTACGATTATTATTCTAAGAATTTAACAAAACAAAACAACGAACAACAACGGGAACGATAAATGATAAATTGTATTAAAAATAGCTGATAGTAAAAATTATCGTTTCGTGTTCACGGAATTTCAAATCACTCCGTTATATAATTTTTCATTGGTTAGTTTCTCCTATTTTGTTAGTGGCTGTTTATTGTTTAGTTTTTACAGACAATATTGTGCTTTATTAGTTTTAAGTTTGATATCAACCACCGCGATAGATAGCCTCCAATCCTCAATTTTGTCACATAGTCTCATAGGTCTTCATCTTTTTAAACGTGTGATGTAATTAATGGAATACTCCAAAGTGTTTATTTACAATGATTATTGCTATTATATGAATAAATGAATAGTTCAAAGCTTTTTCGAACACGGTTTCATAAGCTCTACATCTATGTTTGTTTATAATCGAGGATAGATTTTTTTTTTAATATACAACTCCCGCATTAGGAATATACATTCCTGTGTCGCGGGGATCTTTACAAACATACATGAAACGGACACAAAGTACTCCTAGACTTAGAACAACATTTTATGGATCACACAAAGTGTTGTTCCATGTAGGATTTGAACCCACTACACTTGGCGTAGTAGGAAGTGGTGTGACCACTGAAACCACTAGGCCAACGGTGTAGTCAAAGTTAATGAGGTTTAAATATATTTTATTTTACGATTATAATTTGAGTTCTCAATTCTTACATTACATTATAAGCCAATTAATATTAATACCTGCCAATTCCCTTACTGAACCCTCTAAAGGTTGACTAATAGATAATGCCGTGTGGTATTAAATCCCCCTCATGCAGGTTTGTCAGGCAGAGAGTGTAATTAATTAAAAAACGTAAATTATACAAATCATTATCATTAGGCTATCGCAGTCCACTGCTGGAAATTCAGGGCGCTGTCACGCCTCATACCGTTTTATACAGTTAAATGCGAAACACCGACCCACCTTAGATGACACCCCCGGCTGCACCGGGATGTCAGCTGTCCCGGGTCTTTTTCAGCGGTCACATTTCTCCAGTGTGTGTGTTCCGGATCGCAGTGAACCTTAGGCGACGATTAGGAAGCTAACGACTTCTACCACGTCCCCTTCGAACGGTATCGGCCCTTTCCCGATCACGCTCTGTGGACTCCTTCTGAAGCATAACGCCCACACAGAAGAAGACCCTGGCTTTAAATCCCTCATCACTCGCCAGTATTGTCGCGTGTCGATGCTGGCTGTGACAGCCATAAACTACCCACTAGTGATAATAATTTCTACTAAATCTTTTATATTAAGTAGTAAAACAGCTGAGCCCTAGATGTACCGGCAGAATATATCCAATTTGTTTGCCATATGTGTTAACAGTAAAGGCACCAATCTGCCTAATAGGGGTATGGTGTGCTATCTTGCGTGGGCGGGTAAGTGGGTCATGATACTTGAGGTCTCTTTTGGATTTAAGACGTTTTGTATAAGTCTATATGGGTCTCTCGACGTGCGTTAGTGCCTATATATGTTACAATTTAAATGGCATACTACGTTTAGATTTTGGTTTTAGTTTAAACTACGAGCTCAGAATCCAAAGGATATTTTTAGCGAAATGTTTATAGATGAAGGTTAGTTTGGAATATCTGCAATTCTATTTTGAGAGTATAATAAATAATCAAGCTTTCTCAAGTTAAAATTCGAAAGAAACTTCAAATGAGGTGTTGTTGACCACTGAGAAATTTTCGTTTAATTTCAAGTTACAAGGTGTATTTTTTTATTTGATTTTGAATTTGATCAATACTCATACATTTGTTTTAATGTTATTTTTATTATGAAAAAAGATACCTGATAGTGCCGTGTCAGGGCAATACAGATGACAGAAATTTAAAATAAATCGTTTTGCGTTAGAAAAAAGCAATGGTGGTTTTACTTAATTGTTTGTTTTAATTGTTGAAAACAGTTCAAGTAATGTATGACTGTATTGTATTGATTCAATAAATATGAATAAAAATATTAAAATGTAAAAGTATAGATGAATATATCGATGTTTTTTATTCAATTATGCTACAACGGCTGAATAAAAACGAATGAAACTTATTTGTTATGAATCTGAAATAACACATCGGATACCATTTACCACGAATATAAAAATAAGATAAAGTTACTCATATATCAAATATTATTTCAACAAACTACGCTGCAGTACCTCCAACTTGCAATATTGAAATTGAGCATGCGATGCTGGGTGTTATTCTAGTCGATATAATTCGTGACGAGACAATCCGAAAGGGACCTGGAGTAACCGATATCGCACGGAGGATCAGCACGGTGAAGAGTAAGTGGGCCGGTGATGTCTTCAGACGGACTGATGGTCGCTGAAGCCGAGTGTTAGAGTTGAGACCGCGATTAGGCAAACGCAGTGTGGGTACAATGGACCGACGACTTGGAGAAAATCGCTGGCAACGGATGGATGCGGAGAAAATCGCTGGTAACGGATGGATGTGGACTGCCCAAAATCGGGATGGTTGGCGTCCTTTAGGAGAGCCCTTCGTTCAGCTGGGGACGAACTAGGGAAAAAACGAACAGTTACACATTTTACTTAGTGTTATGATTTAGCAATGTGGTAAAAGTTACACTATATCCACTTTAATACCGACTGACTATTGAATAAATAGTTACCGTACGCGGTATACCGAACTAAGTAAACAACTAAATATACACTTAAGAGAGAGTCCACAGCTTGGTTTACCCTTCTCAGGTCCAGTGAACAAACTTGTTTGACTGATGGAAAACAGCCATCGTGGTCTAACACTTGCAATACTCAATTTTATTTGCTAATAGTAAATAAACATTGTAGAAACAGGTAGCTCTATTTATTTTGTACTTTTTTAGGGTTCTGTTACCAAAATGGATAAAAGTGAAACTTTATAATTTTTATACTATTTGTATTATGAACCTGTAGTTTCATATAGATACAGTACTATGCAGACGCCTTCACAGTGGTAAAATAAATATTGAAAATATTTTTTTTACTCCGCTATGCATTCGATAAGCTTTAAGTCAGAAGCTGTTTCTTAAGGAAGTAAGTAAGTTGTCATTCATTTCGTCATTTTGTAAAAAAGTGGTAGTTAGTACACCTGCAGTAAAATAATGCAAGCCTGAAAATAAAACAAGGTTATTTCAAAATCTTACTACGAGATAAATGTAGTGATAATATAATGAGTTGTAGGTGTGTATGTCATGACCATATTAAAGAATAAATATAATAAAATAAAAATACATTGATTTATTTGTTTATTTATGAATATACACAAAAACTACAATACCGAAAGCAAGAGGCCTAAGTCTCAGCCAATGCTTGGATTTCACATGAATTACCAAGCGCTGGTTTCATAATATGGTAATATATTCTATGATTGTGCAACAGTGTATAAAAATTAACAATGAATTTATCGAACCACCGAATTTTTGAAACATGAATGCACTCATCGCATTTTACAGGATTTGTATTATAAACATTATCTTTTCATTATTATTATCCGCCTTGTATTGTGCACTGAAAGGAATAGAGGGTTTGATCCACAATATCACGTTGAAAAAACGGTTGGTCATGATTGATATAGGGTTTACGATTTCTTCGCAGTACCTACTGTTATAATGCGTAGTTCAATCTCTTTAGTAACCTCATACGACGCCCACGGGATGAATAGAGATGGTTACACTGTACACAGTAGGAATACATTCCTAACTCATCGCCATACGGAATATAGTTTCTGATACTGTTAACGAAATCTATACCTAGTTACTCTAAATCGTACTTTCTTCAATATAAATAAAAGTAAATAAAACTATGTTAAAGGCAATTAAAGTCACAGCTCAAGAGCTGTCCGTCAATAGTTTAATTTCTGACACACCAAGACGAATGATCGCCTCCGAAGCCGGAACACTTTCATTTTATTTCAATGAATGGTAGCTGTTAAAAGACGCTGGAAATAAATATTTATTTAACATGTTGCTTTACTATACGTAATTGTTATTCAATAGACTGCTGGCAGACTATTTTAGAGAAATATTGCATCAATTGCCTTCTAATGCATACCTATTTGTTACAAGGGTCACTTGCATATGCTGTTTTCTTAGATATTGATTTAGAATGTGTTGCTAATGAGTCTTTTATTGTATTTAGTTTGCCAATAGGCTATGGTTGCTATTGCAAAAAAAAATGTCATAAAATTAGAATTAGTTTTTTGTAGTTTAGGAATATATCCTGTGTTGCGGGGACTTTACAATCATACATGAAACTGCACTGCACTGCACAGCATGAAAAGATTAGAAACAATCACCAAAGGTAAGCCACGACGGCGCGTCATCAGTACATGGATAGTTGTCCGTTGGTGGCATGATAACATGAGCGTCTCCATAATTCGGAGGTCACGTTAAGCAGTCGTTTCCGGCTGTCATAACAGTCGTGAGGCTTAGTTAAAGGGCGGTTTAAAACATCCAACGGTAAGATACGTAGCCACAACGTTGTCTTTCCAGTCCCCAACCCGCACTTGGCTAGCGTGGGGACTATTGTATTGCCTCAACCCTCTCCTGAGAGGAGACCCGAGCTCAGTAGTGGGACATTATAGGTTGTTGATCCCATGAAACTGATTCAGAATAATAATTTTTGGATCACACAGTTAACTGCTCCAGATACCTGACAAATAATTAACATTATATTCTAATAAGAATTTATATGCCAATAAATGGAAATATATCTTTAAACTTATTTTATTACTTAAAGATTTATGACTAATGGAAGTGCAAAGAGCTTCAATATTTTAAGAATAAGTGTAGTACCAGTAATTAAAAAAAAAGGGAAAATCATAACATTAGTTTCCTATTATGAGATAAACTTTACTTCATATAATGGTTGAAGTTAAATCAACTAATAAACATCACTTAGTTAATTAAAATTTTGGTCTCCAGGCTACATGTTAAATATTGATAGCTTAATGTGTGTTTTATTATGAATGTAAATTATTACGTCGTTTAATAACAACGACTACACAAAATAAGAGCAATAAAGATAAAAAGGGCCAAGTTGGTCAAGAACAAGATTATATTGCGTACATCGATACTAAGAACACCTCTAGCTATCAGCTTATCGAGAAGTCGATGTAAGACCTAAATAGTTAGTAGGTTACGATCATATCGTATTACCTGTTATTATTGTCGATAACACATAAAGGCAACTTCACACTGATTTAACTAGCTTTATGAAAATATTTGTTATTAATCTTCGTTCAGAAAAATATTTGTGCTTAAGTACAGTTTAGCCTACTTATTGATTTATGTGAACTCACTTGCTTTCTTACTGTTTACAACGAAGAAAGTGTGGACAAAATACTCCTCGATATGTTTGCACTTATTTGTGTAAAAAATTTTGGGTTTGATTTGGACTAATATTTATATTGTTCCCGTGGTCCCGCCAAGGTGTATGTTGGTTATTGCGGTTAAGAGTAACCTATGCCATTTCTCAAGAATCAAAGTATCTCCTTGCCAAAATTTAATGAAATCGGTGCAGCAGTTTAGCCGTGAAAACCTACCAGGCAGAGATATTTTTAAATTTATAAAATTAGTATGGATACCTCTTTCAGAATATCAGTTAAGCAACGTCAGAAATAACTTGTATACATAGAAATGTTCGATAGAGTCTTTGGCTCTCCAAAGCCTAATTCCGGATTGATCTCCAAAAACAATCCTCTGATTGTTATAATCCAAGGTGTGATCATATTAAGACAGCCAACCAATTTCCTTCATCAGATTCCTACCGTAGACAATTTAGAAATACCCATTGTATTGGTTTAATTGAAAAAAATATAGTTTTTTAAAAATGTGCTTAGTAAATATAGTAAAAACATTTTTGAATTTACATTATTAATTGGAAAAAAACCATTTTCATATATTTCTTTGTACATATTTTAAAAAACCACCCTTATGGGCATTGAGCGATAGGCAAGTTATTTTTCTGTCCAGAAATTTGTAACAACCCTATCTACTATATCAAGATTATCACAAACAAGTTATAATTAGTTGACTTCAGTGGTCGCCACACCGGTTTTTGCTGCGCCAAGTGTTATAGGTTCATATCCTACATGGGACAACACTTTGTGTGATCCATAAATTGTTGTTCTAAGTCTGGGTGTAACTTGTGTCCGTTTCATGTATGTTTGTAAAGGTACCCGTGACACAGGAATATATATTCCTGATGCGGGAGTTGTCTTTAAAGAAAAAAAAGTAACATTCTAAAAGACTATAATTACAGTACAATACGGATTCTCGCTACGTGATCAAACTGAAATTGATAAGGTGGTATCTTATGGGATATAAAGTTATTTTTTCTCTAATCATCGAGTAATTGTAAAATTTTATTCATTTATAGTTCGATTATGAAACGACATTTAATATCGTTTATTTCGCAATTAGTTTATTATTTATTTCCCAATTACTTTACATGAACACTTTTACATGTTAAACTTTTTGAGCAGATGAGTTTGACTTTTCCTAATTGGGCAAAGTAGACCTGAGGAGGGACGAATCAAATTCAAAGTTTTATTACTTTTAAAATCCATATAATCTTCTTAAAAGCGAAGAAGATTTTCCCAAAAGAAAACAATGATTACATAATTTGAGTTATGCTCGGCGTTTCTCTAAGGGATCGCATCCGAAACGGGGTGATCCGACAAAGAACCAGGGTCATAGACGTAGCCCACAGGATTAGCAAGCTGAAGTGGCAGTGGGCTGGTCACATTTGCCGAAGAACCGATAACCGTTGGAGTAAACGAGTTCTTCAGTGGAGACCGCGTCTCGGCAAACGTAGCGTAGGACGTCCACAGGCCAGGTGGAGCGATGATTTGCGCGGGACGGCTGGCAGGAGCTGGATGCGAAAAGCCATAGATCGAACTAAGTGGCGTGAAATTGGAGAGGCCTATGTCCAGCAGTGGACTGCGATAGGCTGATGATGATGATAATTTGAGTTACAAAAAAACGATAACTTTTAGTAGTCTCGTGACTACTAACTGCGGTAGTTTAGTGCAGATCAGGCTTTACATTATACAACATAATGTATTGCGTTACTAGTATTATTCGTTGTTGATAAGTTTATTCCTACGTGTGGTCTGCTTATATTGTTGAACACGCCTTTTATTTATCATTGTGTTTCGGATTTCATTTGTTTTGCTGTATTTAGATCTCCCAGATTTGATATTTGAGATTTATTAAGTTCATATGTTATATCGTTGTTGAGAGGATTTCAAAATTATATCCTTTGTAGCGCAAACAAAAAGCAAAACTTGGGTGTTCTTTGTGTCCGTCCGTAGTTTCAGTAACAACCATCACCCAGTATTGTTTTATTCTACGTGAATATCCAACCAAAAACAGCGTAGCAGTCAGCGAAGAGACGGTTTAAACTATTGTACCATTAATGCATTCGTATTTGTTCGTATAGTAATGCAAATTTCCATACTAATTCTTCAACCATAAAGACCCCATCAATACAGTCGGCGCCGCTTTCGCTCCGTATAAACGTTTATCCGTGTAACTTGAGAGATTTGTTTCTCGATCGGAGATACTATTATATTTAATTGACTTATTTATTACCTACTTATAGTATAAAGAGAAATAAATAGACGCAAAGAGATTGATGTAATGTTTTATCCGATTATCAAAAATTACATCAACGTGTAATTTGTTTATAAATGTTGTAAATAGTGAATTAATGACTTATCAATGTTCTGACTGAAGCCACTTGCCACGTGACTTGACTGGTGGACTGATAAGGTATGCATTATGAAGGTGCAACGATTAGATAAAATTTAACATGGAATAAAAATCGTTGTATGCAAGCATTGAATGTACCTTAGCAGATTACCTTTTGTTAATATAACAATTTAGAATATATAATATAATCAGTAACATAATATATAAAACTAATGACCTTCAATCGCCTAACAGGTTAAGTTGACATTTAAATGACATATCTCACTGTCAATGTCAATGTTCGAATTTGTGCATAGATTGATGCAATGAATTTGTATTAATTTGTATTGGTTATAGAGGAGAAGATAAATAGCGATGGTGGGTCTGTTGGTCTATCGGTGAGTGATATTGATTGTTGGCGTTGATTAAAATGAATATTACAAAACATATTACAAAAAATATAATTATTACGACTTTTCATTTCTATTACAAATTTTAATCATATAAACATTGAAATATATTAGTTAATTCTGTAGTCTAAAGTAGTGACGTCACAAGTTATCTCTCAATACATTTTTCATACAAAGTTATCGTTTTGACAGATGATAAAAAGTAATCGATTTGACTAAGGTGTCAACCTATTTAGCTTTAATATGTATGAGTAGTATAATTATGTTTATCAGTTGTCTGGTTACCACACATGGAATCCGTCTAATGTGGGAATAGACGGCCGTGTATGAGATGCGTGAGATTATTATTAAAATTTTCATTTGCATTTAACAAATTCAAAAGAGTCAACTATATTTATAAATGATTTTTACTTAATTATCGCTATATTCCTGCCGAATTACTAATGGAATATGTAATTGGTCACATATTACCTACCGGTTTCAAGTCTGATAAGACTAAAAAAAGAGAATGAGTTATAAGTTAGTTAGCTTTGAGCTACGCCCAAGAGTATGTCAGTAATCACAGAAAAGTGTAACCTAGGTCCCTAAGAACCAAAGTATATGCCCGATTTCATTGAAATCGGTGGAGCGGTTCAGCCGTAAACGCGTTACACACACAGAGACAAACAGAGTTACTTTCGGATTAATAATATTTGTATGGATTGCATGCAGTCAACATTGCCTGTAAAAACTATGACAATTCTTAAAATTTAATACATTTTTAACTTTTGAAACACCGTGAGACCTAATCTATGGTTACGTTCATGGCTTAATATTTAACATTAAATATTTCTGATCCCAGAATTCACTAACAAGTAGGTACGCAAAGAGATTGACGTAATGTTTTTTTCAGATTATCAAAAAAACACAACAAAGTTTAATTTATTTCAAAATGTTATTAATAGTGAATTAATGACTTATCAAAGTTCTGACTTAAGCCACTTGCCACGTGATTTGACTAACTGACTGATAAGGCATGCGCTTTGAAGGTGCAACGATTAGATTAAATTCAATATGGAATACAAATCGTTGTATGCTACATGCATTGATTATACTTTAGCAGATTACCATTTATTAATATAACAATGTAGAATATATAATATAATCAGTAACATAATATATAAAAATTACGACCTTCAATCGTCTAACAGGTTAAGCTGACATGACATTACAATGACATATCTCACTGTCAATGTCAATGTTCAAAATTTAAAAGGAAAGAGAAGTAGTATCGTCGTATTTCTTTTTTAAATATCATGTACCATACAGCCATTTGAGCATTATGGGAACTAAAAATCTGGTAATTGGAAGTACATTGGATGAGAATAGTTATGATAGAGGGCAATGAAGGAAAATTATATTCCTTGTTTACGATATTGGGTTGTATTGTAAACTTACCTTTCTTTTTTCCAAGGAGATGCCTTTTTTTTATAAAATATGTAGCAAACGACCAGACTTTTCGCCTGATGATAAGCGATTACCGCCGCCCATGTACAGCCGCTACACGAGAGGCGTCACAAGTGCTTTGTCGGTCTTTAAGGGAGGGTTTGGGGTAAAGGCCTCCGATATCCTCACTCACTCAGTGAAACACAGTGCAAGCATTGTTTCACACCTGTTTTCTGCGAGGCCGTGATATCACTACGGTCGAGCCGGCCCACTCATGCCGAAACGTGGCTCTCCAACTATGTTCAAAACTGGACTGTAATCTCTGTAACAACTATAAGCTCGATTCGATATTGTGGATCATAACGTCATGATATGATCTACGCATCGGATCCCATGCTTTTGATCCGATTCTCTAAAGATAAATATAAAATAAAACATTAAAAAAATAGTTTATTCCAAACAAAACATAATAGCATCTGTTTTAACAAGATGCGGAAGAGTTGAGTCGATTCTTGATTTGTACGTGGGTCTCGATCCGATCCGAAAATTAATGGATCAAATGTCAACGATCCGATTTCGAAAGGATCGGATCGGATCGACAAATCCCTTTCCATACAATGAACAAAAAGATAATTCAATTATCTCGAAAGTTTTTGGCTCCTACAGGTTATGACCAAACGTATAAACGTTATATGCACACTGAGAATATCACAGTCCACTATATAAATTGCAATTATGTTTATAGTTTCCATATAACCATGAATCTAGCTAATATGTTCCATTGGATGAAAAATAAAGCTGTTTAAAATTCCACTCACGTAGACAACAAGCCGTTCTTGTTGTCTTTTTGTTGTATATCGTGGCTTTCCTTCAATATTCATTATTTCTATAGGAAACGACTTTTAAAGCGAGTGGTCTAAGACAAAAGAGCTGTGAGAATCTTCTGGACGATAACAGATGCACTAATATCATTAGAGCTTAAGATTAACATTCTCTATCCATTTAAGAGAATAAATACCGTTATGAGACCCATCTGCTTCCGTCAGAGTACCAGGAATTTTGTTTCTAACTAGTTCCTTGGCAAACAAACTAGTACCCGATTCAGTTCAAACCCGACGTAATAAGTCCACCAACTGTACGTTGGGTGCTATCTGAGGTCCGCACAAAAAAGAGGGACCCATTTGTTTGTTTGATCCCAATTCGCGAGATCGGGTATATATGAAGATTAAAAGCTTGTATACAGAATGAGAAGAATATACATACGAGTTTAAGGTATATTCTATTAAAAATGAGCATTATGCAGCTATTTGATAAGAATCTCTGTAATACGTAACAGCAGCAAATGAGTGAATTGCTTTTAATGTCTTAATGTATGAAATTTGTATAAGAATATAATAATTTTATATTAATATGCATAAAAATGCAAATTTTCGGAGTAATAAACATAATATTGTATCTCTTGAACGTTTTCAAGCCTCATGCAGATCTCTATCACCGTAAATACAAGCCGGAACCATGTATAACTTTTATGTTTTTGATCTACTTCATCATACAAGAGGTGACCGTAAAAACTTAACAAATTCACGTGGTAGTATAAGAAATGACTACTACGACATACTACTATACTCTAAGAGAATCGTATAAAGTATCACAAATTTTTACTATTAATGTCTCTATTATTAGCTCAGTCTCTGTTTCTTGTAACTTAGACCAAACATAAGCTGTAGGCAGAGTTGATGTTCTGTCCTCAACTTTCACTACAACATTGTTCGGTATCACTCAAATCTGAAATCTCATTAGAATAACCCTGCGAGGGACAGCGACTTATGTTACTTACCTTAATGGTAACTATCCAATAGTCCATTCTACAAATATTTGCTTTATATGGCCTAACGAATATTACAACTACTTGGTTAACGGTAAAATTAGATGAGAGAATGCTAAGCAATTAAGGGTATAATAGAGTAAAAAGAAAAAGTCATTGGCAGATTCATTTCCACCGTTAGTTAGAAGCCAGAACAATTTAATGTTACTATTCTCACAACCCTACTCATAGCTCAGTTGCGCTCGGTGGCTAGAAACAATCATCGAGGGTAAGCAATGACAGCGCAGTCAGTACCTGGATGGGTGCCCGCTGGTGGCAACAATCAGCTGGACTTAGAACTAATAATTCAATCAAGTTTTAAAATAGTCAAGTATTGGTCTGACATCAATATAATTGGTGTTATATTTTAACTCTAGAATGTATAATTCTCTAATCTAGCGGATATTGAAAAATCGACTAAGGGCGAGCCTGACTCGCGCACCGATAGTTCCGTACAAACCTGTACAAACCTGTAGGTAAATTGCGGAGCTCATAGCCCAGTTGCACTCGGTGATTAGAAACAATCACCGAGGGCAAGCAACGACGGCGCGGTCAGTACCTGGATGGGTGACCGCTGGTGGCATGTTACCATGAGCGTCTCCGTGATTCGGAGGTCACGTTAAGCAGTCTGTCCCGGTTGTTATCATAGGATAAAAGTCGTGAAGCTTAGTTGGACGCCTTTGGGCGGTTTGAAAACATCCAACGGCAAGATTACGTAGCCACAACGTTGTCTTGCCAGTCCCTAACCCACACACGGCTAGCGTGGGGATGTATGGCCTTAAACCTCTCCTGAGAGGAGATCCGAGCCCAGCAGTGGGACATTATGGGTTGTAAATGAATGAATGATTAATGACTCTCACAGATGAAATAAATATTTTAATATTGTCTGAAGTAGCAATCAAACATATATGGTAATTTATGTTTTAATTACATTAGAATTATATTATTCGTTATTGGAACCATTGTACTATCAATCATAGCCATTACTTAGTCAAATGCGTGTTATAAAACCAACAGAAATTGAACATGGAACTCTAGGCTATTATTTTGGGTTCCATATCTAAAGGGTAAAACGCAACCCTATTACTAATACTTTGCTGTTCGTCTATTTGTCCGACTGTCGCCAAACTGTATCTCATGAACCGTGATAGTTAGACAGTTTAAATTTTTAGAAATGATATCTATGGCCGCCAAAATAACAAATACTATTTTAAAAACCAGAATAAAATAAATATTTATGGCCTCCCATACAACAAACGTGACTTTTTTTGCTAGATATTGATAACGGCAACAGGTGGACGTTAGAAATGTATAGATAACTAGCTGCCTCGATAGACTTCGTTCTATTGAAATTATGGACCGATGTGGTAATTTACTATATGGTTTGTATGGAAGAAAAAAAGTATTATTTTTACTGTTTACTATTTATATAATATTTTTATGTTTTATCTCTATAAATGTTTCGTGTGCCTTAACGAATATATTAAAAAAAGTTGTCCTTTGCGAAACACATTTGGCAGTTCATTTTTATTTATATAGATAGTACGGAATCCTTCCTTCTCGAGCCCGACTCGTACTTCGCCGATTTTTGGCTATTCTATGGGTTGAATACAATCTAATATAATATCGTATACAAATCATAATCGACTTCGCGCGTTAGTGTATATTGATGTTTCACTACTGTTTGTACGTACATTTTTTTCGACACTTCGTGTTTGAAGCATATCTCTGACAAAAAAGTACGCGGCGGACCGTCCGTCACGTATGGCCTTTAGAAATGATTTTGAACGAAAGTTTTCATTACGGAAGTTGAATTTCGTTGTGATTGCAAAGGTGAATGAGATATGTTACCGTTTGGAGTTACTTCGTGTACCGTTCTTCTCGTATATTATCTGGTTACGTCATCAGGTCACGCTATTTCGTATTCAGGTGATCTGTTGTCTAGGAATGCTGTTCTCCGTTGACTTGAAGTTGACTGTATATAAGCTTATTGGATCTTAGTATTATTATTAATAGCTTTTGGTATTTTAATAATCTTTCTATGTCATGAATACTTGTGATTTTATTTTGTTCTAATAATTCTTTAAAACAATGAGTCTTACGAAATTCGTATTTGTATTTTATTACTTTTGCTATAAAAATATGGGTATGATTAGGAAAAGGTAACGTAGAGTTCTGGTTACTAATTAGTAACCTTCCTTCTGCTTACGTATTTATAAGCTTCGCTAAACAAAATTTGCGAAAAATTAGCTGGACTGAAGGATTTTGGTACATTAGAGGAACAGATATAATCATCACTGTCTGCTGTTCTTAATGCTATAATTAAGGTGCGAGAAACAATTTCCCATTAGATTGTTGTATTGTGTTCGTATGAATGAACACTATACAACAATCCAGAGCTCATTGTGAAGGACTTTTTTCTACCATTACGTACTTGCAAAGTTTACTTTATTGTTATAAAGTGTTATTTTTTTGATATTTAAATGTCTTAATACCTTCCTACAATGAAGATAAACACATATTCATTACTGTTGGTCTTCTAACCCTGACTAATAAGCCGCAGGTTGTGAGTTCGATTCGTATCCAGAACAAATGATTGCGTCATAAGCATGGTCATTTATTGTTTGCATGTGTAATTTATGTGAAAATGTGTATGTCTTCAGAAATATTTAATTATATTTATCTGCAGTTTGGTTGTTAAAGTACAGACTCTTCCTAGTTTTGTATCGGACTGCCGTGTATGACATATGTGTAGTAGTTATTACTAGTCAGCCCTTTACTGAAGTAAACTACAGACCGATCAATAGACTGAGTTCTTGAAAAAGTGCTCATTTAAATTCAATGTCTTGATTTTCAACGTCTAACCAAACCTTAGAACAATAACGTCCTCACTATTGAGTCTAAAGAGGCCACAGAAACACGTAATAGTACATTACAAGGGTCTTTCATTCATTGTAAGATACCTTGAAAAGTCTTCGTTTAAGGTAATGACGCAAATATGACACGATGTGCTATCGTGTCGTAAAACTATGAGAGTTAAGTATAGCTGAGTGTATTTTTAGCGACGTAAATAATAAGCCGCAGATATAAATTTATTCAACAAGACAACTTTTAAGCAACATTACGTTCTAATCAACTCTATACTTTATCGTATAAGTAACTGTTTTCTTCATCCCTTGATTTGTCACTAGCAAGGGAAAATAAAACCATGTTTGGCTGCCGTAGTATTGTGACACTAAACCTTGTTCCTAAAGAAGGTATACGTATGTCTAGCAATGTATTGTTAAAGGCTGCTGATGAAGAGGAAATATTTTTGGTCGTTTATAATTGGTCGGACCAAATGTTTGTATGATCTGCAAATATTTGTTTTGGAGTTTTCTATGTATAATAAGTAAGTATTTACAAAAAAAAGTATAATGTGTATTTATATCAGTTGTTTAGTATTACACAAGCTCTGCTTAGCTTGAGACTTGATGGCATTATGTGTTAAATGTCCGAAATAATTATACTTAAATTAAAAAAATAATAAAATGGATTAAATCAGTTAAAAAACGGTGCATATGTTTGTTTCTCATCGAAACCCATCAATTTTAAATCCATCTTCTTATAAAAATCAATAAAAATCAGTCATCTGTCTTAAGAATAATTTGACAGGAAAAACAGAAAAATGTGAATTTTTCTAATTTATAACTCTTTTTTTTTAATTTAGTTAGTTCTCTCGTTGGCTGCACACAACGAAAAATAGAATCTCAAGTTTAAATTATCACGGTAATTACAAAACCAGAAACACATAGTAATTACATGACTCGTGAATAGATAGGCATTCATTTATATATTCATTTCTGTAGTGGTTTGTTGTACAACGTGGTTGATAAAGCATACAAGAGCACGTGACATGACATATGTACACGTACTCCTGTACTTTTGTTTGTTACTTGTTTTGTCTGTGGACCGGGTATTTATGTAGGTTTTGTAAATCAATTCATTACAATAATACATCATCATCATCTATAATAACGCAGTACTGGAGGAAAGCCTCTTAGTTGGTTTTTTTTATGATATGGGTGGCAAACGAGCTGACGTATCGCCTGATGGTAAGCGATTACCGCCGCTCATGGACATCCGCAACACCAGAGGCGTCAAAAGTGCGTTACCGGTCTTTTAAGAAGGAGTACGCTCTTAAAGCTTTGAAGGTCGTATTGGTTCGGGAATACCACAAGCGACAGTTCATTCCACAGTTTTGTTGTGCGTGTAAGAAAGTTCCTTGAAAAGCGCACAGTTGTGGAATGCGAACTATTTAGATAATGGGGATAAAATTTCTGTCGCGAAGTATTTGTGTCACATTTTTCTTCTTTTTGCACTAGTGCTGTCCTGAATAGTTTCGGTTCTTAAGACACACAGGATTAATTACAGGGTGACATTCTTCATCCGCCATCACATGGACGAGAATATTAAATTCATCAACAACCCATAATGTCCTACTGCTGGGCTCGGGTCTCCTCTCAGGAGAGGGTTAAGGCGATACGTCCCAGCGCTGGCCAAGAGCGGGTTAAGGGCTGGCAAGAATACGTTGTGGCAACGTATCTTGCTGTTGGATGTTTGTAAGCGTTAAATATTAGATTATATAGTGTTTTTCTCGATAAAGTTTACATTGTAATATTTTTCAAAAAGGAATACTGACTTAAACAAAAAAAAATGGTGTGTATTAAACGTTTATTGATATTAAATTGCGTGTTGTTAAGCCAACCGAGTCCACAAGTTATCTATAACACCACCACGCTTCGGTACCCGATTTTATCGCTAGTAGGAAAATAAGACAATACTAAAGCTATAACAATAACACACTATTGTCGTTTTCTTTACAGTGATAATAGTATAGTTTGAATTTCACTTAATAATTAAACTTCATTATGTTATTAGTGGCATCAATAATCCTTTTGTAAGTAGGTACTTACCACATAAAAGTAGGTATCACCGGTAAAAATTTAAAGTTTATCACTGTAAATATTTTGGCTCTGCGTTTTTGAATGTGACAGTGAGGCCAATCAATTTTATTCATATAGACAGATTCAAAAAACGTTTGAAAAACAATATAAACACGAAACATATTATAAGAAAATAAAGTTTATATTCATATTAACGTGTTAACTCATAAATAACAGGTGTACATTTTTTTGTTGTTTACTAGATACTAATAGCTCTTCAATAGTAGGAAGCATTTGACAAGGCCGTACCATTATTGCGTGTCAGTGCCTTTATGTCATGTCAATGTGACACTTCACACGTTGGCTATGGTTTTGTCATTTATTTATTTTTGGTCGTATTATTATTCAATTTACGTTTTGTTGTTGATTTAAACTTTGATCTGTAGTATGTGTTTAAATATGCGTTATGATGAGATCACTTGGAAGAAGTTTATCTTTGATCGTTTTTTTTTTACCTTACCTATGCATATTTAACCAGTGACGTAATTTTGACTAGGTTCTCTCTTAAGTATACTTAATTTTATATTATGATGTCACTGACAATTTATTAAAGAAATAAGGTGTGTAATATTAACATTGACGTATAAAATATAGTAACAATTAAATCTCACAATATTTCCTGGAGAAAGAATTTTTGTCTATCTTTTTTCTTTTAAATAAGAGAAAAAAGATAGACAAACACAAACACCAAACAGAATGTATATTCCTAATGCAGGTGGCTTTAGGAATAAACATTGTGTTTCACGGTGGACTTTACAAATATACATGAAATAGACATCAAGAAGAGCCAGACTCAGAACAAAATTTGTGGATCACACAAAGTGTTGTGCCATGTGGGATTTGAACCCTCAATACTTGGCGCAAAAGAAAGTGGCGTTGTGGCGTTAAACCACTAGATGCACTGTGCAGTTAGCTGTATGCATAAGAATTGCATACTGCATTTCTCTCATACACACTTACACACAAAAGCGCCCGGCACTACCTATAATTTTAAATGTTAAAGACATATTGTAAAAAACATATTATTATTATATTATTATAAAGATTTATCACACTACATCATTATCTCAATCACAATACTCTTGCATTCCTTATTGTCCGTTGCATGTATTAATTTTAAGTTGACTTGACATGATACTTCATTATTAAATTTAGGTTCAAATTAGGTTAGCAACTAGTGACGCAGCTGCGACTGGCAAAATTGACAAATTTATTCGTAAATCGTAAATAATATATAATCGTAAATAATATCGTATTCGTAATTCGTAAATTAATATATCACTCCACCTGGCCTGTAGATGTCCTACACTATCATTGTCCAAAAAATCTTTTGGACTATGTAAAGTTCATTCTCTTTGGCATCAGTTTTGTACGATAGCGAACAAGTCACAGAGAATGAACTATTTTTAATGTTTATTAAAAGTAAAATTTACTACGGTAGTATTCAAAGTGCCGACCTTGGAAGCAGACTCCCTCGAAGCTGTGTCGACAACCCCATAGTAATACGGTACGCGCATCTTGTGGGATTAATGCAGCATTATTACTTAGATTATACGACATCGTAACGACACGACTTGGGATGTTGTACAGTATAGCTGTGTTTAATCCATATTATCCATACTAATATTGTAAATACAAAATTGACTCTGCTTGTCTGTATGTCTCGCTTTCTCCGCTAAGCTACTGAACAGATTTGAATTAATATTTTTTTGAGAAAGAGCAATATTATTATTAACACCGATAACCGACACACATGCGGATGGTGCCGAGGGTAAAAGCTGGTAGAACGTAAATGCAAGATAAGATTTTTTTTAAATAACCACTGAAGCAAAACTTATATAGGAAAACAAACTAAAATAATAAATAAAGTTCATATTTCTTTCATTTTCTTTGTCTGCTAACGACCCATAGGTAGGTGTTGGTTTAGTGTTTATTTAATAGATTAAATAAGTATTTAAAATTCACACGGCATAGAAACATATTCTAAATGTCCACGTTCTAAATTTTATCAACGACAATTTTTTAAGGCTTGTCTCTGTAAAGAGAGAGTGTTGTCCTTTTTACCCGACTGCAAAAGAAAGAGGATTATGTTTTTTGAATGTTTGTATGTAAAATATATTTCCTTGGCATGCCCTAGCGCTTAAACGGCTTGTCGTATTTTTATGTGAGTGGTGTCAATAAATTTGTATTAGTCGTGAGAGTGACATTGGGTGCATCACAATTAAAAAAAAGAAGTTAAGGTTTGTAAGAGCTAAACAGTAATATCAAAAAATTTTTTTTTTGCAAAATACATCAAGTGCGGTATCAAAATAAAGAATTTTATCGGTGATTGCGAAAATTTATATAACTTACATGTTTTTTTAAAATATACGATAATGAGGAGGTCGGTTTTTTATAAAGTCCATTGCTTTTCCATTGATATTAAATAAGAACGCACTGATTACTCTTGAGCTGCAAAAAACCTAAGCTTTCTAGGAAATTCCGCAAATTGTTTCCCCCCCTTCTTTTCCAGAAAGAAAATATAACTTTTTTCCTCTTCTATCGTTGCAACAACATGACAGAAGCCAGGACTTGAAAAGTTAATCCTATTTCTAAGTAAATCCATCTTTACTTACCGAATCAATCAACGCTAACATCGCTTGATAAAAGTATTTTTATCTTAAATAACCTTTACGCATCAATCAGTTTGCGTTTTATCTCTATTAAATCTGTCTGTTTGCGAATCGTTGTTTCATAGACAAACAGTAAATATTTGGGATCATTTAATATAAATAAATAAATATTTTGGACATCTAACACACAAGGCCATCTAGTCCCAAACTAAGCGGAGCTTGTATTATGGGTACTAGACAACTGATATGAATACATAAATACTTTTTTTTCGTAAATACATACATACTATACATAGAAAACACCCAAACTCCGAAACAAATATTTGCAGATCATACAAACATTTGGTCCGGCCCAGGATTCGAACCCGAGACCTCATGGACAGCAGTCGCGTACGCTACCACTGCGCCACCGAGGCAGTCATATAAATAGTAGTCGTGTAATTTTAACATGTGGGTCACCGATAACATTATACAGTAAACAGTAGGTATATCAAAAGTTTAAGTATTTTACAAAAATTAAAAGTCAGTTTTTATTAAAATTACACATTTCATCGAACTTTTGCGTAAAAAGTATTATTATTATCTTATCCATATCTAACCAATGACTTTTACGAAACACGTATTTTAAATAAAACCATAGATAGTGTTTATCAATATACAGGTTCCAAAATATTTCTCAATTCTACACTGATAAATAATATCATTCAAAGTGTGTTATGAAATTGTTGAGTTTTCCCTAATAAAAATGCTGACATTTTTTGAATTGGATACTCCTTAATATCATTTTATGAAACTGTTATTATAGCTACTTCATAAATACATTTTTTTAATGATGAACCAAATTTTTAAAATTCGAACAATCTTATAATGAAAAATAAGTTGATTGACAAGCGTGACAAAAAGTTAAACGGCTGACATGTCAGTTTAATAGATAGACGACAATTGTAATACTTATACTGTTTATTATTTTTTCTTTTTTAAAGTTTGGTAAGTAGTCAATTAGTGGTGTTTAAACACATTGCCGGTACGATAAAAATTTGTGTCAAAGAAAACTTTTATAATATTTTTCCTAGAATACGTTCGGAGTTTCGATGATATTATGATTCCGTATGTGGATTCATTCAGTGCGCCCCTTCATGTCACATCACCAAAAACTACGCATAGATTTTTGGCGTATCCGACAAAGGAAAAAAAAATAAATTATCAATAGCTTTGGTAAATGTATCTTAAAAAGAAGAGAATTATTAAAACACTTATTAAGTCTTATAAACTCAGTCAGGTTCAACGAATGCTAACACATTTATAACAAAACTTGCGAAAGCCGACAGCCGTGTGATAAATCGTCCAGTGTAAACAAACCCACTACGGCATGAGTACGGATATCACGGGGTAGTGTGCGTGCAGACGGGCCGGTGGCGGCGGATTGCGATCGATACCTCCCGTCTGCAGCTCCGCACTGCGGTGTGACCTTGCACTTACGCTTATATACATACTGCACTCACAAAACATCAAAGGGAGGCAATTTCTGTACTGCATATCAGCAAGACTTTCTGTGTAGGGTTTTACTGAGTTGTTAAGAATTTTTTTTTAAAATTTAGATTTTACTTACAATTTTTTTATAGGAAGAACTGGGTAGCTACTCAAATTTAGTTGAAGAAATGTCTAACCTATTTTAATTTCATGATTAACTTAATTTACCTAGTCTACTCGGGACTACGAGCAGTATAAGCCGTTCGAAACGTCGGGGAAATAGAACAAATCGAAACCTTGTATGTGTAAAAGAGCCAAAAGTCTAAAAACATACATTTAATTTTCACTAACCCTCATCTTTACCATTTCACGATTTACAAACATTCCTCTAAGTCATACTTACCTCAAACTGAAGAGTTTGTCGATCAATGCCTTTATAATATTTAAAAAAAAAACCCAGTTATACCATAAACAAAAACGCCATTCAAATATAACCTTTACATGGTACTATCACGTAGAAAACGTTAGGAGAAACGCAACACTCTTAATTTGTATGCCACCTTGGTTCATTTGCGGACACAGACACATCTCACTTATTGCCTACATACAATTGTGCCTACTAACGATAATTTACAGTTTGTTAATTAAGTTTTTAGTTATAAAGTTCATAACATAAATCCGCAGACTATACTAAATTAAATCTTTAGAAATAAATACTTAATGGGTTCCTGATTAGGCTTGTTCCGAATACACACCTAAGAAATAATTTAATTATGGAATAAACTAAGGCATACAGTTGTAACTAAGAATTAATACTACACGGTTGGCCTAGTGGTTTCAGTGGTTCCGGATGGCGTAAGAAAGCGGTTCCCGGATCTCTCCCGTCTCAGGCGCAGAGTGGCACACCGTGGTGGTTTATTGGGTAGTCTGGCGAGTCAGTCAGGAGTCCCACACAAAGCGAACCCCCTGTCCCCGCGGGGGGGGGGGGGGAGCGAAGTGCGTAAAGGCATTCCACCACGTAAAAAAAAAGAAAAAAAATGGTTTCAGTGGTCGCCAAGTGTTGAGGGTTCAAATCCTACATGGGACAACACTTTGTGTGATCTATAAATTGTTGTTCTAAGTCTGGGTGTACTTTGTGTCCGTTTCATATATGTTTGTAAAGATCCCCGTGACACAGGAACGTAAATACCTAATGCGGCAGTTGTGTTAAAAAAAAAAAAAGATTAAGGCTTTCACACATGCTTTTGTAATTGCGATAAATCGAAATTATTTAATAAATACGTTCTGAATATGCATTTCTGCGTAATTTGCTTAGGCTTTTTTGCGTGTGATTCTTCGCTTACTTCTAAACAGGTCAAAAAATAATGTTTGCAGCATTATTTTCAATCTTCATACTGTGAAACTTTGAATACGATTCCTGTGTATAAGTACAATATTCTTACCATTACAGTGGTCAATCTAATACATTTGGACTTTCTCCACTAAAAATGTTTAGGCAGAGGAAAAAGTAGTTTATTCGTAGTTTTAAACGCCTTTTTTCAAATATTATTTTTAGAGATAGTAAGAAAAATAAATGTTCCACCAGTAGTCGATAAGAGATTGTGTCGGTGAACTGCAGATACTATCGTACAAAACACAGAGACATCAACAACCCAAAATGTCCCACTGCTGGGCTCGGGTCTCCTCCCAGGAGAGAGTTAAGGCCATACGTCCAAGACAAGAGATAGAGACAATAGTCTGTATTAGTCCCAATAAAGTAGTTTATTCAAAGTTTTGTATTCATTTTAAGTGGCTTTAGTAGTAAGCAAATGAAACGAATACCTTTTTATAAAATATCAAATAGTTGTATAGGGCATAACATATTATGTTATCTTTTCAGTCATCCATGTGTGTGGGTGGGTGGCCTGACGTAAATTTGTTTAAATTCATTGATGATACAGCGAACATATTTAGATCAATGTACTCAATTGATCTACTTGATATATGATTTGTTATTGATGCTGTGATATATTATGATAGTCTAAATATAATAGTTCTAAAAAATACAATTGTTGGCTTAAATTTTACTGAAAATATACTATTTTAGTTTTACTTTACAGGGAGAATGAAGTGTTAAATAATGTATATTAAAATTGTTGATTTAGTTTTTATACGTTTTAAACTTTTACGGTTAAGCTCAGTTGACAACCTGCTTCAGTAATGAATTGTATTTTTTTGAATGTCAGTTGTGTTCCTCAATTTCCAGCGAAACCTTGAAAGGTACAGCTAATTTATTACAAATTAATACTAAGTAGTTAAACTCCTTTACAAAACGTCGTATGCCTCATTCAGCCCACAACCTTCACTTTACGAAGCGTGTTAGGGTCGAAATATAGCCAAATGAAGTAAAAAGACTAATTGTCCTGTTAAAACAATGGTTGGTCTCGCATCGCCGGCCACTGTTACGATTATACAACCTTGACAATCGAGGTTTCCGTAGCATGAGTCATGTCACACAACTTTTTTAATAGCAACACCATTTATTAGCTGTTAGTATCTTTTAACATTTTAAAACTGTTACAATACACATTGCTAAATAGAGCCAAACCGATCTTAAATGATTGAGTGAATGAATGATATTTACTGAACAAATATACCTATAATTTCTGTCACCATAAAAGTTTTGCCTATTTACACAATATTTGTGGTCACTAATATTACTTTAATTAGTCTTCATAATTAGTTGCACATATTGCTGAGTTAGGAGTCTATCCATCAGCTTCAAAAACAGCACTGACTGAAATGAATCTGCATCATGATGAAGTTTCATAATCTGTATTCATTATTCCTCAGTTTTCTACGCTCAGGGAGATATATTTTTTCTTTGAATGTAATGGGACAGAATGAAGAGCAAGCATAGCTTCCAAAATGAAATTATAATTTTCTTAATTGGTCTAAAAATGATGAAGTCCCGAGGTAACAATATCAAAATAAATCAACCGAAAGGTTCTCCTCCTCCTTTTTTAAAAGTTTATTTTGTTCATTAAACTAAAAACTATAAGAAGATAATATTCCATCAAATGTCTGTAAATAAAGTATTTTTAAACCATTTTTTTATAAATATTATGTAAGAATGACTGACCATTAACTATTCACAATACCACAATTCAATTGTATTCATTTTAACACTATATTGATTTCTAATGAACCTCTTTTTCATTGAGCTAGACAGCCTCCATCCTGTAATTTAAATTATGGTCGATCATTGAAATTGCAAAGGAGGCTGCAGACGTGCATGTTTATTAGCTTCAATCGGAGAACTTAATGACTTTTTCATTGAATAAGCAATAGAACATTTGAAAGTGTTTTAGTTGAATGAGATTATTATGGAATAATTAATAAATAAGAAGTAGAAATATTATTCATTAATTTATTAATTGATTAGTATTTCCTCAATGTTGCTTAATATAACTGTGTTTTAAGCCCCCGATGCATAAAGAGGGTACTATAAGTTTGACGTCGATGTCTGTCTGTGGCATCGTAGTTCTCAAACGGATGGACCGACTTCGATGCGGTTTATTTCCTTTGAGTCAGTTCCCTTGCGATGGTTCTTAGCTATGTTTAATAAATATCGGACCCGCAGTATCAGCTTTTTTCCAAAATGATGTAAAGTATTATCGGCGTATGATTATTCGATTAAGTATTTGTGTAGGGGGTTTTATAAAAAAATTAATTTTTGATTTAGGAGATTTTCAATCCTGAGAGTTGATTACCATTCAGGAGAAACAATTGTGTCAGTAACACGATTATTTTCTGGGTGTTGGTAAGTTTTTCTGCAATGTTTATGCTTAATATTAATAAAGAGTATACAAATTTAATCTCTAAGACATACTGACAATATTTTAGAAGTGTTTCAGGTAGCGAAGAATTTCACAGAACAAAAGTATAATTGTACTAAATAAATGTTAAATAAAATTGCTGGATATTTTTAAAACTAAGTAAATTGACATACTTTATTGTCTTTTTATTAATTATACTCTCTGATCATCAAAACAAATGAGGTTTTAATTCAAACGTTGCAGTTGTAATAGGTTTTATAATCAGTTTTGGATACGTAACACTTACATTTGACTTTGTTTAAATATCAATCTAAACTTTATAATAAATACAGTTCTTTCTACTTAAAATAATAGATTAAAAACTAGATTTCTTAAAGCAACATCAGCGAAACAACTTTAAAAAAAATGAACAAACATTGTATTAGCCGAAACTAAGAACAAACATAATACTTATACTATAGATAAACCAAGACAGCCAAGCAGACAGTTCAACGAAGTCAATCTTTATATCAAGTTGTAAACTTACTCCTTTATTAAGTTGCAATGCCATGAAGGGTAGTGGTTGCCAAGTTAATTGTGGACATGTCACTTTTAAAGTTCTATACATTATTTTTATCTCTTAAGTGGCTGTTGCGTTTGAACGAGACGGGATTATAGATTGAACTGTCTGAGTTGGCTATTTGAAGAAGCTTGGTTTTATTTGCTGCAAGTATATTGTTTAGTCTTGTATGATAAAATAAATATGCTTCAATTATATTAAAATCCGCAGTAAATACATACGCATTCTTACAAATTAAGTATTTATTAGAAATGAAAGCAAAAATAGTCATTTTATTTTCCGTTTGTTTTTCTCCATCGGGCAAACTACAAGTTTCCCCCTCACAATTAAGAGGGGAGATAGCGAGCTCTAACATCATTCCGAACCAAATTTGGTTGTAGGAAATATACCCGGAAAGACAACGACCTCCTAAATTTTGCCATAAACGTAGTACATTCAAATCGTAAAGCAAAACTTTTGTGTTTTTCAAGTATTTATAAATTCCTTCCAGTTTTATAGTGTCGCGAATAGTTTGTATGTATTGATCTGTAGTTTCAATGGGTATATTAATATTGTTTCAGAATTCCGTACCCATTATTTAGAATTTCATTAAAGCTTCGGAACCTGAAGTATGTTTCGCAAACTTGAATGTTATATATCAGTAAGCCGTAGTTCATATGATGCTTAGTCGACCGTCTAATCAGTTTTAAGCAATTTAAACCCCTTAAATATATGTTAAATCAATGCTAATGGTAAATAAATCTGGGACATGAATACAAAATAAAATATGGTATAGATAATATTAAAAGTACCTTAATAGTTTTAGAGGTTTTAGTTTAGTGTTTATAATTCAACCGGGAAGAAAAAGGATGAGTAACATTATTCTACGTATAAATTTGTTTGTAATTCTAGTGAGTTCACGCCTGAGAAAGATAATTTATTTGCGCTACTATATAAATGATTTTATTTGATTTAGATTATTGAGTTACTCAAAAGCTGCCTGTAAATGTTGAACTGTCATGTCTTCTTCATAAATAGTTGTCAAATAAAAGTGAGCCAGCTATGATGTCGTTTACTGTTCCTTTTTCATTTTGTATTTAGTGAATGTTTGGAATGGCCGTTGGTATGTTTATCTTAATTTTAAATTTCTCGAATATGTTTTTAAATAGTTTCATTTCATATCTCATTGAGAAAGTTCGTGTTTTATAAGATTTTTGGTGATAAAATATAATTTTGATTTACATACTTAAATATCTGATTCGGTAATCTTAAGAGATTTATCAGAGTAAAAGTAGTCCATATGCGTATTTTTAACTTCCACGGATTTACGTTTAACGCTTTAAAAAAGAAGAATGCACTGACAGGTTTTGACGTTTAATTTTAAACTTTCAAGATTTATGAGCAAATGTATTTTTCTTGCAGTTTTACGTCGCAGTACTTTTGTGGCAAATTATATTATTTCGTGCCATGTAAAACGTAGGCCATAGTGGTATTGACTTTTGCCTGGCCTGGTCTTACTAAATTAAATGGTTAGATGTAAATTGTCTTGTAACAACGGGTTAATACTTTATAAAGGCTATATATTCATATTTTACATGCATAAAAATAAAATTTTTTCTTTAAAATTAATTGAACCGTCAACTGCTACAGTCTCTGCGATACTTTTAGATCCATCCTAAGGTTGCCTGGAAGAGATTGCTTTTGGTAATAAGGCCGCCCTTTGTACATTATATTATATGTTGATCATTTTATGTATTCACTTAATATTGTAAAAACGGTGTACAAATAAAGAGTTTTCTATCTATCTATCTATCTATGATTCTCGTATCTATGCGATCTAACCGTTTTTCATGTTTCTTAAAGCGTAAGTTTTGCTGACATGCCTCATATAAAGAATTAACATCAGGCCAATAGGTACCAAGCAAGGTTGAAATAAGAAACAGACGTAGTTGCGTGGCAGTTAGTAGGTATATAAATAGATATTTTCCGTAACATCAAAAAACAATTTCAGTAAAATACTCACTGCAGGGTTAAATATTGAAACAAACCTTATACCAATTAGTCTGGCCGGCATTATATACTAAGTTGCTTGATATGTCTAGCACTGAATCACTAAAGGCTATTTATGCATTGTTTTAATAGCGTAGAAGTTTAGATAGATAGAAAACTCTTTATTTGTACACTGTAATACAGATATAAAAGAAAGTAAAGACAATGACAAATTTATAATGTAAAAAGGGCGGCCTTAATACCGAAAACAACCCCTTCCAGGCAACCTTAGGACGGATCAAAAAGTATCGGAAAGGCAGCAGTTGACGGTGCAATGAATTTTTAAAAATTATAATTTTATGTTATTTCTAATTTTATATAATTTTTAGTTAGGATAGTTAGGATAACGAGTTTCTTGGTCTAGTTTTCTATAATCTTTTGAGAGTCCCTTTGTTTTAACGTCGGTTTAAATTTTCGTTTTTTTTTATAATGATATAATGGGTGACTGTTGTTTGTAACTCACGCGTGTCGAAATGATTGTTTTGCGTAACTTCTGTTGCCATGACAAGATGTTTACTTACATTATACTTAATATTGCCTCTACTTAATTTTCTTATTCCTTGAACTTTTGTGCTTGTAACATCAAGAGGGACCAGCAAATAATCTCACCAGACAGTGGTAAGTGTGCACTAAGCTATATCTTTTTACATCTAATACCTTTAAACGAGAAATCTTTATATATATATCATCTAAATCTTGAAAACAGCTTTAACGATTTTCATGAAATTTGGTATGCAGGAGATTTTGGGACCAATAAATCGATATAGCTAGGATAGATTTTTAAAACAATTACCAAAGAGAAGACACCCAGCAAAGCTCGGCCGTCTAAGTACTTCACGTTGTACAGACATAATAAAAGAGTACATACAAAACTGTTCAATTGTGGTTCGTACTTTTAAGTAGATAGCATGACAATAATATGCGCATGGATAGTAAGATATATTTCTTTCAAATTGTACTTTAAATCTACTAAAATAGTTCACGTTTTTCGTCTTTAACTATCAGCTTTAAGCGAGAAACAGTCGCTTAGTAGTCGAGTCAGTACCAAATAAAATCCTTCTATTGGCATTGACATTCAAAGCGCCACAATCGGACATAGCGGTATTATGTCCGGTTGGACACACACACTCATTGGTACAGAATATACAAAATACATTTATTTTGATTGCAATTAAATTGTCGTAAGTCAAAGTTGTTTATCGCTTAAGTTATAAGACAGATTGAAACGATAATATTAATAGCAATGTCGAAAATAATGTTTCTTTAATTTTAAGACTGCTATCACGATTATCAGTAGTAAACTAAAATATTAAACATGACCCTCAGCCCTTGAGAAAGTTCATATACCTTGAAAACCACAACGAATTTGATAATACATGGTGATACGACGAGAAGTTGGCATAAAATAAATCGATTACCAATATAGCTTAGAATAGCTTTTAAACTATCGCGTTTTAAGATACAATAATTATTTTCACGGGAATTAACGCGATCACTTATTTAAAGGTAATAACCTTACATACCTCTCATTTGCCTGACGTGGTCACAGGCTGACTGCCACTGCTGTCAGCCTGTGATCACGATACGTGATTGCGTTAATTCCCGTGAAAATAATTATTATAGTTTAGAATAAGAAAGCAAAATAACATTATCAAATGAATGATAAAACATACTATACCATACTACGAAAATGACTAGTTCAAAGGCAACTTTTGAACGATCTATCTTAAGTAATAACTTATTAGAAATTTATACTTTGTCCACGTTGGTAAAGCAATTATCACGCGCTAAGTGTTTACGTACGTGTGACTGCGTATGTGCGTGTGAGTGTCCGTCTCAATACAATAGTTGAAACTCACTGCATATGTATTGCGTTTGATTATATGTTTATGATAATTTTACAATAGTGAACAAAAACTTTGATCCTATGAAGTTGGTACTTATTAGTTCAACTTTGTTTTGTCCAATTTGTGTACAGCTATGGATTTGGCCTAAATGATTATGATGACTGTCAGTGTTTTGAATGTTTTAAAATGTTTTAAAAATTACAATAAATAACTTGAGTATTAATTGAAAAGCTGCAGATAAAACACCAACGATAATCATAGGCGGTCATTCTCAAAAAGCCGTTCTCATACTAGGTGGTCTGAAAAGATTCCAACCTCAACGCGAGCTACTCTTGTTAATAAAAAAATCTGAATGTTGTACATCTTCGTATCTTTGTTGTGCATTAGTGGGAGAATTATGTATGGCTCAAGGAGACTAATGCAGAAAAAAATAGTCTCGTATTATCATTCCGTCGGCACCTTTTCAGACCACGCTATTCTGCCCGATTAAGAATTATTTCATAGAAGTTTTCTATAAAACAAGTAACAATTAATAAAAAATAAACTTGTTTTTAATTTTGTTGTTTTTTTAGTTTAATATGTCCAATGTCACTATCATGTCTAAGATTAATCTATTGATACCACTCATATAAAAATACAACAAGCCGTTTAGGCTCTAGGAAATGTTACTTTTCTAAGTAGAACGAAATATACACTCATACATACATACACTCAAAAAACATAACCCTCCTTCTTTCACAGACAGGTAATAAACTTTTCTCGGTGGATATATATACCTACAGATGTTTTACGATCCAAAGAGAGTTGTTATTGGCTTTTAAAGAAATGCCATCGCAAAAAGTTCATTGTTTATGAATGAAACACCCACGTAGTTCATTCACATACCAACCAGAGAGATTTGTAGGTTATTATCGTACGTTCGCATTGAATTTACGGGACGATTTTATACTGTCGTGGTACCGTTTTATAAATATAAGAAATATAGATAGTAATGTGGTATAGTAATGATATTATAATATTAGTTAATAAGTGCAACAGATAAGTTGAAACAATATGAGCGAATAAAATGAGAATTGGTTATTACGAAGCCTTCAGCTTACACGTAAGAGAAAAGTAATAGTAATGTATTAATAGCTACCCAACAGAAAGAGTATTAATATCTCGGGCATTTGACACATAACGCCATCTAGTCCCGAGCTAAGCAGAGCTATTAGCAGCTATGGGCACTATACAATTAATATGAATACATTATATACTTTTTTTTGTAAATATATATATATGTATTATACTTAGAAAACAGCCTGATTCCGAAACAAATACTTCCAGATCATACAAACGATTGGTCCGACCTGGGAACTACCAGCTACTAGATGTCTAAAGTGCTCTATGCCCTTACATTTCTCCACTATCCTCTGTTCACTCAGGGTTTGCTGGCAGAAAACTCAATGTTGGGTTAAGCACGCCTTTTGTACATGACACTTCCTTGTATTTCTTTCATACTTGTATTTTCAATGTGTACAATAAAGAATAAATACGATACAATACAATAAAATACAATGCTATAAAGCTGTTTGGTTTAATAATAAGAAAGCCCTCAGTAATTGTCCCTAAAATTTCTTACCTCTCGTATAAATCGATTTTTCGATGTAAAGTATGAACGATTATATTCAAAAGAAAAGTGAAGTTAGGCAGGCGGCCGTGAAGCAAAACACTAAAACCATTTCACAAGAATATTAAGGAATACTTAAAAGGAAGTGTCAAGTGGAATGGAAGACGATAACCGATTGTACTGACTGCAACAAAAAATTATAAGGCTCCAGGTATTTTATAATGTCGAAAAATTTTTGTACCGTTATTTAAACTAACAATGGACACTCTTAAAACTAGTACTTCAGTAGGTACTTATTAAATAGAACGATATTTGTCCCCCATTACCAGTTACTGCTGACTTGCTCTGATTGCGGACACTTCACTTCAAGTTTTAACCGGTTGCAACACCACAATGTCTACATAGAAATATCATATCTCCTTTAGGAATTCTGAAATGCGTAATTATTGGTAGTCTTGGGAAATTCATGAACTAAGTTTACTGGTTTTTGGAAATTTCTAAATTTATTTCTAGGCTAGAATTTGCTTGTGGGCAGGAATTTGAATCTTTACACAGTTTGCAGCAAGGAATCCAAGAAGTAGAGCTAAATTTTTATCCCATCATAGTTACGGTATTGTACATTGTTCTCCACAGGTAATCGAAAAATTGTGGTGAGAGGATCAATCAGCTTAGATACTGCATTACCGTGTTTAACTGCTTCCAGATGAGGCTCATGAATGCTACTTCATGCATCCTTCATGCAAGCATAATTGTACCTTCATAAAATCTACAAGCTTGTTATAAACTCTTTAGTCTGTTTAAATCAAGAAGAAAAGATCTCACCTTTTTATCTTAAGGTGCCTAATCTGATTTCAATCGCAGTAGTTTAGTGGTTTTAAATTGCTTGACGAGGAAACTAATTAAGATAATTAGTACATAACGACTTATACCTACTGTGTATGTGTGAGGTTAATGTCAGCCCGTATAAACACGGGTTTTAATAATGCACTTAACTAGTAAGGGTATAGATAGATATTCAAGAATTGATTCTGATGTAATTAATATTATTTCAAAATGTTATGCAAGTATTGCATCTACGTACCAATCGGTCATTTCTGTATTCGGTAAAGAGTTTAATCATTAATATTGTTGATGACTGTACCAAATGAAATTTTAGCCACTACCATTCCAAATCATGACAGTACGCACAAATATAGACATGAAATAATAAATCTTCGAGCTTTCGTTGAGATAACTTTCACTATGAATATATTTTAGTGTTATTACACTTACGCCATAAAACATCACGCTCTATGAGCTTTCATCTCCATATACAATAACCGAATATATTTTGGTAAAGTACAGTCAAACTCAAATATGTGTGAGGCAGTCAGCACCGAATTTGGATCGGTATTTCTGTGTGATTAGTTGCCAAATACATTTTGTATCGTGGCCTTAAAAAGTTTAACTATGAACACTTAATCCAAAGTTCAAGATAGCAAGCTTGTATAATACACAAAATATTTTTCTCTTTTTACATACTATAAAAATAAAAACCAAAATTACAGAAATTCTCAGATATTTGGTATCCCTTTCATAGTCATTAAAGCGAATTTTATCACAGTGTGCGCAGTCCTGCCTGGATGGCTGACCGCTGGTGGCATGTTACCATGAGCGTCTCCGTGATTCGGAGGTCACGTTAAGCAGTCGGTCCCGGTTGTTATCATAGGATAACAGTCGTGAAGCTTAGTTGGAGGCCTTTGGGCGGCTTAAAAACATCCAACGGTAAGATTTACGTAGCCACAACGTATTCTTGCCAGTCCCCAACCCGCACTTGGCCAGCGTGGGGACGTATGGCCTTAACCCTCTCCTGAGAGGAGACCCGAGCCCAGCAGTGGGACATTATGGGTTGTTGTTTGTTTGTTGTTTGTGCGCAGTTAGACAACTGAATATACATTTAAATTTGTCTTTGTCACCCGCATTTGAAAAGTCAGTGACCTGACTATATACTTTAACTACAATTCACATACATATATATATATGTATGTATAACATTCACCCACATTGGCGCAAGATTACTTGGCAATTATCAATTCAAATAACTGTTTTAACACGCTATCGTGGAACAAATTCTGTTTAGTCAACAAAATTTCGCTCAGAGACTGTGAACTAGGAATTAAGGTTACTTGTATCGTGTATAAGTTGGTTTTAATGAATTATTGTTTTAATTTGAATATTCTTGGGTAACAGTCTTCTCATGCTGGCAATTTTGAAAATGTTGCCATTGCAAGATTTTAATTAAAGTGAACTAATATTTCTCTTTCTTTTTACTGTAGTTAGTAACATAGTATTGCGTCTAGATGAAACGGAACGTACCCATTCAGAAGGAGGCGGGAATTTTTAAAATGCCAAGCTTGGTCATAATGGGTCACTTAATTACTCAGTCTTTCATCACATAATCAATAAACATATGTTTATTGATTATGTGATGTGATTAGAGCATTGTATTTATAAAGACAAAAAAAATCTGTTCTGTTTGCAAAAAAAAATAATATTTTTTTTCACTTTATGAAAAACATAGTGGTGATGTAAAGAAAATTTTTGGAGTATGAGTATGTTTCTATATTTATGACATACGTATATAACTAATCTGATATTCAAATATAATCAGCTCAGATCTGTGTTTAAGTGTAATATTACTTGTATATCGCGTAGGTGTACGCAAAACTATAGATGTATTAGAAATTTGTTTTTATCGTGTTTGGAATTCAACTTTAAAATGTATTATAGAATAGATTTACAACAGACAATAAAAATAAATCTTTAGACATTTTAGAAATTAAAGAGATTTAGAAAATATTTTTTAGAAATGAAAGTTGACACGCCTGATTTCGAGGATTAACAATAAAAGTATTAAGTTTTATTGTTAATTCTCGACATCAATCATTAGTTTGACACTGTCAATAAATTGTGTTAAGACTGCAAACTAAATATAATAGAAAAGTTCATACTAGATTTTTTGTTTTTGCGAAAGACGGTCCCCATTTCATGTCATCCACATTTTTTATATTTTTTTATCATTAATTCCATCACGACGAAGACTTGAAGACTCGAAGACTTAGAATTGAAGACTTGAAATACTTGACATTGGCAGATATAGCTGATCTAGCTGATTGCCATATCATCACCGTGGGAGAGCCACCTCACCGTGGGAGAGCCACGCTTCGGCATGAATGGGCCGGCTCGACCGGAGTGATACCACGGCCTCACAGAAAACTGGTGTGAAACAGCGCTTACGCTGTGTTTCATCGAGTGAGTGAGGATACCGGAGGCCCATACCCCAATCCAACGCCCCCTATCCCCCTCACCATCCCCCTTCTCCCCAGGCCGCCATAGTGTGGGTCACCATGCTGCCTTGTTCTTTTTCGCATTGAGGATGGTGACCACCACTCTTGGATTCTGCTCATGCTTTTCATCAGGCAGGGCAGAGTCATTTTGGCAGCATAAACATAAAAAAAAAAAAAATCAAAAGAAGAAGAAAGTTCATACTATATAACATTTGGCACGTGGGTGTAAGACATTTAAAAAAACCGTAACTATCAAGTATTTATGAAAGATTTGACAAATGTCATCGTGAACAACTTTTAACAATCTACTTCAGGACATATGCCTGTCTTTAGAAAGGTCTACTATACCAAGCTGTTAGATGGCTTGGAATAGGATTTTCTTCAAGTTATTCTTCTCTGCAGTATTTTTTTTTGTTCTTTCTCTTAGTCGGCTTTTACGACACGCACGGGCTGACTCCGTATTTTTAATCCATCATGGTAAATGTGATTTTATGTCGAAGAAGGTAAATAGACATATGTGTACTTGCGATTCAGGACTCACAAACGCGTGACCGGCCTTTGAAGTAAAAACACGCACTTTTCCTAAAAGATCGATGGATGGTCACGGATTGGTTGTGAAGAGCAAAGTCTAACATAGAAATAAATAAATAAATTTACTTTGTATTTATAATGTCCAGGGATTCAACGAGAAGCCATGCAGTAATTGATGTATAAGACGAACCCAAAGAAGTGTTTTATTTGACCATAGTAAATGGAGATCAACTGTCTCTGCCTACTCCTTTATAAAATAGGTTTTTTTTAAATGTATTACCTGCCAAAATGACTCTGCCTTGCTGATGGAAAGCATGAGTAGAATCCAAGAGTGGTGGTCACCAGCCTCAATGCGAAAAAGAACAATGCAGCATGGTGACCCACACTATGACGGCCTGGTGAGATGCTTTTTCACGCCCCGCTTAAGGTGTGAAATTACGTATAAATGTAAAGTTTTATTTTAATTAAAACTTGAACGGTTTGGTAAACGTGAACTATAGCTACTAATTACACCATTTAGAAATGTAAAAGCACATAAACATTATGTATCTGAAAGTCGTGACATGAACGTGTTAGTAATAAAGTGTAATCTATGTAATAACTCGAGAGGAGCTCGTAAACGGAGTCTGCTCTCACGATACGATCAAATTGCTTATTTAGCCCCCAATCAGTGTATTACCACTGTGAGTTTCATATTCATTTTATGTTTTCCTGGAGAAGGAACACTATTTTTGTCTAATTACTAGACTGTATATTCAAGTTCAACTATAGATCAGTGCAATACAGTAAGATATTATACCGACTCGATCAAATTGCAATTTGATCAATTAAGTCAATTTGATTAAGCCTCCTTGGGTTGCATTTTTCCGACCATAACTCACATGATTAAAAAGGCTGACCTCGCATTTGTGACGTCACTGGTCTAGCGAGTGTCCGAGGGCGGCGGTGATCATCTACCATCAGGTTACCTGCTCGTTTGCCCTGTATTACATAAAAAAGACGTCTTATCGGTAACGCGATAGCATTGTCATGAAGCATCTGTTAGGCCCAGCTGTACTTACAACTGCTTTGAATCTTATTGCGTAGAGAGATGTAGAATTCTCAGTGTTATAAGTCAGTAACACAACTGCGTTACACAAGAGTAAAATTGGCTCTGATGCCGTTATAATAGACGCCAGTGTGTCGTGGCCTTAATTTCCGAAAATGGATTGGCACACGCGATGTTGGAGGAAGTGAATATTTTATTTGATATGTATTGGATTAGGAGTTATCCGTATCTAAATATAGCATGAGGATGGCTTTAAAATACTGGGGAGTAACGGTAGTTTTCCTCATAACAATCAGCTTGACTTAGAACTAATAATTCAATCAAGTTTTAAAATAGTCAAGTATTGGTCTGATTCCAATACAATTGGTGTTATACTTTAACTCTAGAATGTATAATTCTCTAGTCTATTAGATATTGAAAAACCGACCAAGTGCGAGTCCGACTCGCGCACCGAGAGTTCCGTACAAACCTGTAGGTAAATTATATGATGTAACAAAAAATTTATGCTTTTCGCAATTTTTCCTTTATCTTTACGTTGCTTCTTACCAAATTTCAAGATTTTGGTTTCACAGAAAGTTCTCTGCAGTTCTCGACAGTGGACCTGAGTATTTGATCTGAATTTTAGCTTGATACTTTTCTGAGAAATTAGATATTCGATATTACATATCTGAGAAAAGGGTCTCGTCCATCTGTCTGTTCCTTTCGAGTTGCGGAACTCTAAAAAAATATATTAAACCAAGTCATCAAAATAATATACTAGCAATGTTATCCGAAAACTAACTCAAGACATAAAATGAGGCATAAAACCTTTTCTCCCGAGCCTTTTTTCCCAAACTAAGTTGGGGTCAGTTTCAAGTCTTATACGATACTGATAAATATCGATTATTGAGTTGTGAAGCAACTCGGTTTTGTAGAAAGACTTTTGTTTGGTTTGCTGTTTGTAGCATAATTAATATAAACTTTATGTATTTAACATATTTTTTATTAATTAAAAGCATCTAAATATATATTTTTGCCTTGGTATTCCCTTTCTTGGTGAAGCAACAACACGACCGTATATCGATAAAATAACTCATAGCTGTATTTCGGTACAGCTGCAGTATTTGAATTTCTTGATTTGTTGATTGTTCTATACTCGTACGCTACTTTTCAGAAATAAATCTTTGTTATTATTATTATTGTTATTATAGCTATCACAATGAAACATACAAAGTAAGATTAGAATTGCAAAAGATTCGTTCCAATTTACTCAACTATTTAACAAGTCCTTCGCAATTTTCATTATCCAAAACAAGCTTCTATCATTTTCAACAGTGGTAGCGAATTGAATAATCTCGATTGATAGTAGGTGTCTGTCTGACTGTTACTTCTATAAACCATTCTAAAACACTTTAAATCTCTTCCCGATGTGTTAAATCATTTACATAAAGTGCTACCAAGTACTGTAATACTACAATAGTTACATCGTCCAACATAAGTAACTAACATTAACTTATCATATACTCAAATTGAACCACAATATTCACTGTTTTAAAACAAACGATTTTGAACCTTAAAACTAACGGTATAGAAGTCAACACGTTTGCATTTATAACTAAGTTTCAAAGTTCTGACTTAACTATTATGGAAATGCTTACGCTAAAAGCTCTTAGTTCAGAAATTGGAATTATGTCACCTTACGTAATTATTATCGGTTGCTAGTCACCACTGGGGAACTACATCTTATAAACCTCAATACCAAGCGTTGGATAAGCATTACGGTAATAAATAAACTAGTAAATGATAGCCCTTTAGATGTATGTTGCAATACGAGCGAAATATTTCAAGATGACTGAAACTTCAACAAACGATTGCGTCTAAAAACGCGAACTGCCTGTTGGTGTCATCATCAATCATCATCAAAAGGCGACCAAAGAAGTAAATTATGCCTTACAAAAATACTGCAAGCGAATGGAAGAAAAACTTAAAAGAAACCATAGTGTTTAAAATTTTTCTGTTTATGCTGTGGTATAAGTCGTTTTCTGTAAAACAGGTTGGTATAGACCAATCCACCTGACCAGCATGGTATAATCATCAACAACCCATAATGTTCCACTGCTGGGCTCGGGTCTCCTCTCTGGAGAGGGTCAGGGCCATACGTCCCCACGCTGGCCAAGTGCGAACCAGGGGACTGGCAAGACTACGTTGTGGCTACGTAATCTTGCCTTTGGATGTTTTTAAGCCGCCCAAAGGCCTCCAACTAAGCTTCACGACTGTTATCCTATGATAACAACCGGGACCGACTGCTTAACGTGACCTCCGAATCACGGAGACGGTCATGGTAACATGCCACCAGCGGTCACCCATCTATGTACTGACCGCGCCGTCATTGCTTACCTTCGGTGATTGTTTCTAATCATCGAGTGCAATTGGTGTACTGGATAGAAATCCTCACAGCTAAACTAATACCCATAGTAAGAACTTCAAAGAAAACATTGCTAGAAGTTGGAAATCAGACTGACCCTTGTGGGATTACTCTATTACGTTACACGGTTGGCAGTCAATTATTATATTACATTTGGCTTATATTGGCAAAGCAGCACCAGCTTACTTCAGCAGTCAGCCAGCCATTTGATGTCAAGTCGTACACCACGACCTTTGTGTTAACAGCTACAGCGATGTATTAACCTTTTTTTTCCTTTGACGTAATTCTTATCTAATTATATTATATGATAAGTATATGATAAATGTTTTGGCACGATGAAGTAAAATATCAAACCATATACACTTTCGATATTTTCAATGTGAAACAATATCGTAAAATAAAACAAAAGTTACGAAGAAAGTAACGCGAGCTTAATTGAATTAACTTTTTTGTTGCCGCATCTTCACAAGATTTCTTACGAGAACATTATCTTTAACAATTTTAATACAGAAAAAGTGAAAGTGAGCCGGGTTTGCTGTTGTTTTTGCTAACAATAGGCACATTAGCACACGGTCAGGTTGGCAAAAGGTCACCGAGGTACGCCGTTAAACTATGAACCTTGCTAACAAGGTATCTCGATCAGCTTATTGAGAAGTTAAAAACGTATATAACTAACACTTTTACGGTTAATCGTTAAAGATAATACGACACGTTTGATATAAAAAAGGTTATATGTCTATTGCATAACGTAGACACTCTATCAGAATAGTTCTTGTTTGTTGAAGTTCCCATCTATGTCATGTCTAAAATATTTAGATATTCAAAGGTATCCTTACTTTTTTCTGTAGCGCAGAGAAGACTATCAAACATATCTCAATAAATATTTAATTAAGACAATTTATTGTTCTGTATTATATTTTATTTATAATTTATTTTAATTTCTTTGACGTTTTGTAGATAAAAAAGCATTTTTTATGAGAATCTAACTTAAATAAATATAGTTAATACTAACACTAGGTTTTGTATCCAGTATAGTCAACCGCAAACACTATACAAAGGACGTCGTAAACAATATCTAATGTCACCTGTCACCTTGTTCTCAAACTGTCATGTCAAGGGTTCGTTTTGTTATTGCACGTATTCTTCTATAATTTGTTGCGTTTAGTTGCGGTAATGCTATCAATTCATTTATTAGTTTTTGAGCTCACCGATTTTATTGTCTATGAACTTCTTGGTGATATTTTTAATTGTTGTTTCACTTATTCAATGATTGTTAATAATTATTTATTATTAGTGATATTCTGATTGATTTCAGAAAAAATCAGCGATAGAGAAGAATCGAAAAAGAAACCTCTTGCACTGATCTTAAATACATTTAAATAAGTTACTCTTTAGAAAGAAGTAGAGGATAATAAAACTGATATGCAGTAATTATATTTTATATTATATCTACAATTTGTTGTTCCAATTAACGACCTAACTGCGTCAATATGATATATTTTTTTTTTTCTAATTTTGATTTACCCAGCGTCACTCTCATGTCTAAGACGAATCTAATGACACCATTCACGTAAAAATACGACAAGCCATTTAGGCTCTAGGGCGTGCCAAAGAAATATACATGTATACATACACTCGAAAAACACAACCCTCTTTCTTTCACACTCGGGTAAAAACATGAAAATGAACGCTTTTTTTCTAGCTGGCAACATGATATAAGAAATGATTTTATTAGATTACAAGTCAAATTTAATGATAGAATATTTTTGACAGATGTCTGTGCGGTATCTAATAGCTATTCATAATCACCAGTAGCTTTTATATTTCTTTGTTTGAAATGGGCCCTTCCTAATTGCTATTGATTTAAGAGTAATACATAGTTTGATGAAATATAAATGAGACTTATTAGGGAAACACACTTCATGCTTCATGTTTAGAACGATTGAACGGCTTTTGGTACTAAAGCACTTTGAGTGTTTTGAATTGAAATTAAATTCAGATTTATATTAATTATCTTTACTAAAGCAACTATTTTAAGTACCAACATAAAATTGAAGACAACTGCCGTTATATTAGTTTTTCATTATTGTTAATAATCCCAGTTAATAAACGCACCGCGGCAGGTTGAAAATAAATAATGTGAAATAGAACATAAACTCGTGGTCCGACTAATAGCGGAAATAACAAAGTTGGTCTAATCTGAACCTGATTAATAAAGCTATATTAATTTCACATTTATAGCTGTTTGGTAGTTAAGTAAATAAGATATAAGGTGTTATAAAGCTATTTGAAGTTCAAAATTACGCGGATACAGCGTTATTACACTGCGCTACATAGGTGAAATGTAAGATACTGAATTTTGATTATTTCTTCGTACAATATTTCCTGTAATGAACCAATTTACGATACACACAGTTTTATGATGTGACTGTGAAATAATTATCCTATAAATAAAATGAAAACCTACCTTAAACCGTAAACCTAAGTTGATTAAAGTGAAAGTAACAAGTAAAGTTACATTATTATGTAAATCTTATTAAAATTATACCTGAGTAAAGATTACTTTTATTAACATAAAAACTTTATTTAAAATATATTTTCATGTCCTAATTTTTTTAATTTCATTTGTGGTTTTTTTATCCACTTTCGTTGTAACTACCAAAAAATACAAGCATAAGTGGAGGATCATAATGAATTATTGTTTTTATATTTTTCAAATCACTCTAGTATAATTTTTTTATTCTTTTCTGCACAGAGCATGCCGCCGCCCGCTTAAGGCATGAGCGGCCGCGGAGCGGGGGGGCAGCGCTGCCAGCTCATATTGCAGCGTTGCCTCGCGATACAACTCACCAAGCCCGGCAACGCGCCAGATGATTTCTGGATGTACGAATCTGGATATCTGCTTTTCCAGGTAAGTCGTATGATATTAATTTTATTAGTCGCTTCCAGTGAGGTATTAAAATTTTTTGTCTTATTTTTGTATGTAAACCAAACTAGAAATAGACTTTCCAAAAGTGTAATTATCGACTACTTATTTTAAAATGGGCAGTATGCCCGGTTTCCAATTATTCATATAAAACAAATCTTTCACTAAACATTTTCAAACTAAGGCAATCCATTAAATTGGAAATCGCCGTTGTATTCGATCGCATTATAACAAAAACTTTACCTAGTTCTAAAACACACTTCAAGCATTTCCCACATGGCTTAATCGACAAAACATACTTTATATTGTATAAATATCTGTATAACAAACGAAATGCGTACATATATGTTATCAAGTCCGTGTTACTAGTACAAACAGAGAATGTTTACGGAGCGGCTTGTGCAGCTGATGGGACACCGACGACTATCTGGCGAATGGGATACAAATGGCATCGATACTGTAATAGGGCGTCAGTTTGAGGTGTACTTCTAAAAATGTTTTTTAAAACTATGGTTTCTGAATCACTAAATGTTTTGCTAGTTATGTGAATGATTTTGTTTCTCTCCTATAAAACACGTTAAACCATTTTTATAAATTCATACAGTACACAAAATTGTTGTGTAGGATATTATGTTAGTGTGGAAACCATCACATATGACATGTCGGCTTCAGAATAAATACTAAGTTATCCTAGTTTGATAAAAACTAAACCTAAAACTAGTTTCTTAGTAAAGTATTACAAATTCTAAGCATTAACAGTTTCCATTACTTATAGCTCTTATCACAAAAAATATCTACTTACTTTTATTGTAGAATTCACTCACAGAAAACCGGTGTGAAATAGCGCTTGCGCTGTATTTAACTGAATGAGGGAGGATACCGGATGCCCATACCCCAATCACTCCCCCATCCCCCTCCCCATCCTCCTTCCCGTCCCCCAAAGGCCGGCAACGCACTCGTGACTCCTCTGGTGCTGCGAGTGTCCACGGGTGGCAGTAATTACTTACCATCATGCGATATGTCTGCTCGTTTGCCCCTATTCCATCAAAAAGCACAAATATTACATCGTAAATTATTTACTTTACCCATAAATTTTCTAATAACCCCCAAAAGAAACATTATTCAATAAGTTAATTTACGGCCACCTCACATCAAACACCACAAAATAAATAAAATGCAACATATTAATAAAATAAAACCACAAAATATACAAACAGAACATCAATATAGGCAAAAGCATAACAGAAATTAAAGGAATTAACCATTACATGCAAGTTTTAAGGATCAATAAATATTCATTAATTACACGTGGTCACTTCCTTGTGTGGATCAAAGGAAGAACTAAAATATCTTAGCCATATAAGGAAAGTTGGACTTGAGAACATTAATTTAGTCGAAGCAAACTAAACTACATATACTGCTTCTGAATTCCGCTTTGATGTTACTGTAAAATATATTACAGTAAACATTGATATTTTTATTGATTTTTTTTTAAAGTAGTTTTATTTTTCTGGGATTTGAATAAGTATCAATGGGATCATTAGCAAACTATGTTTTTTAATATAACAAAATTTATCTTTCTACTATCGCGTGGGCTACCATGCTGCATTGTTGTATTCTTGTATTCGAAATAAGTATGGTGATTTTAGTTTCTGCTCAAACTTTCCATCTGGCAGGGCAGAGTCAAAGAGAAGTGCATTCATATTTATAAAAAAAAATGCCATTCTCACTGTCAATAACTAGTAATAGCAGTAGTAGAGTGTTGTCGGAGTACAGGTACAAATAAGTCCCATTAGTACTGTAACAAATCTATCACCTCTTATTGAAATTCAGCATTGCTGCTAAGCTGTATTATTCAATTGATATTACATAAAGTTTGGGTAAAACCTTGAGTTTCTTAAAAACGGAAATCGATTTCGCTACATATATTATCGACCGGCTTGACCGGAATGACACCACGGCCTCACAGAAAACCGGTGTGAAACAGCACCTGCGCTGTGTTGCACCGAGTGAGTGAGGATACCGGAGGCCCATAATCAAACCCTTTCCCTCATTCCTCTCCCGATCCCCTAAGGCCGGCAACGCACTTGTGACGCCTCTGGTGCTGCGGGTGTCCACGGGCAGTGGACCACCACTGCCCGTGGACACCCGCAAGCAACCATGCTTGCCATCAAAGAATGCGTCTGTTGGTTTGCCCTCTATTCCATAAACAAAACACACCACTCAAGTATTTTTTCCTGATATTCCTATCATTGCAGATATTATTCAGTTCTATTCAGATGGTACTTCATCTATCGCTATCGCTGTCGCGAAAGTCTTTGTATTGTTTCCATGTATGTAGGTAATATAAACCAAAGAAACGCGATACTGACCGGTCAGGCGAAACAAAGTTCACACAGTGACAGTTATTATTTATAGAAATTTACACCTTATTCTCTTAGGAATTAATTATAATTTTCATTGTTCTTCAAATTTAGTCTCCAATATCAAGTGACAAGTATACTAGTCGTGATAGTTTACTGACCCGTTCTAGTTTTATTTTCCTGGGAACTTCTTATTTTAGTAGAAATGATGAGTTTGACGATTTGAAACCGTAATAATATGGAATAAAATTATATATAATCTTAACATTATATTTAAATTTTATATGGAATTCTTTGAAGAATTTGAAGTGCAACCGTTATGATTATGTTAATTTGCCCTAGTCTAACTAGAATGTTTTATTTGTCTTCCCAGGTCACAGACAACTTGATTTGTAGCGGTGAAATTATTACTAATTCTTAATAATCCTTATTGGATTGCTTTATTCTTTGTAGTATTAATCTATACAAATAACTGTTTTACAATAATAAATAATAAAACAATAGAAAAAAATTACAACAAATTATTTCAAAATAAAGCAAATATGTGATAATGAAAACTACATAAAACACAGTTGTTTATCAAAACCATGCACGCGCGCATTACATTTAGCCCAGTGTTAATTGAAAGCTCAAACATTTATATTTCTTCTTTTTATCAAACTTGTCAAAACATGTTGGACACACGCAACTAAATTTCACGCGTAGGTTGGTAATATCAAGATATTCCACATATTCACCCACATAAAAGCATAAATAAATTGATAAGAATCGTAGGAAATATAAGGCGGTAGTTCATAGTTTTAATTTGGCCCATAAATTGAGGCAAATAAGAGTGACCTCACGTCGACGCTACTTGGCTTCGTAGAAAGTTCTTTGTGGGGTCACGGCGCGCATGTGCGGTGCCTTTGTATCATAATGCACGTAAGAGGTGAAGAGATCTTTGTTTTGAATCCGTATTCATTCTAATGTCACTCGGTGATTGCAATTTAAGATCTTATTCACAAACGTTTGGAAAAAAAAAACAAGAAAGTCGATCGATAAGTCTTTATTTTGAACACCATTATAACAGGAGCAGTGTCGTATAATCTAATTATCATCGTATGCATCTTCATTCATATATGGCTGTGCCGTTGTTTTTCATATGTTGCTTTCTTGCTTTTCTCTCACGACACCCACGGGATGTGTAGGGGGTGATGCTATTCCCTTTTCTGAATTCGTTATCCCACGAGAAGAAAAGGCGAAGTATTTGAAGATGTGTTTCATTAAAATTTTAACAATTTCTGGTCATGAAAGTAGTAACCTATGTATTGTGAATAATAAAAGCTTTACTATAGAGAGGAATTAATTTGTCTTTCACCTGTAGAGTTATGAAGAAGATACCAAAAACAATTGAATTCTTACTGGCGTAGTAACTATAGTCATAAATATGGTAGAACCTCTTTTGTCTCTGATGGTTATTTGTGGACCTCGCCTGCGGCTTGTAATTTCCGCTGCAGACATTCAAACTGCGCAAACGAAATGTGAATATAAGTCCGCAGTAAGGTATCTTATAGATCATTGTAAATGAATACCATAAAATGCTAGACATGATGAAATTCACTAAGTATAAGTTGCTTTATATTATGTACTTTCCAACCTTAATCAAGGCTTTTTTTTGCCATTTTTCACTTGGCTGGCCTTGAAAAATCAAGCAGACCTATGGTGTACCGCCATAGATAGGTATATCTAGATATAGTAGTGTCTGCTGAGGTATTTTTATCATATAGGTAACTGTTCTACCACATATTAGCATTCCCATTTAAACAACAGTTACCTTAGATTTAAAATCAAATGTCGATCGATTTAATGTAAGACAAAAGTAATATAAATACCTATATCAAAAGCATTTAAATCAATGTTGAAAAATCAATAGAAAATACTTCATGACAGTTTTATCTTTTCATATCGTTTATATTTTTATGAAATCAAACGCACATATGAAAAACCTGATGATAAGGGAATACTGCGACCAAAATAGCCTTTCAGGTGAGCATATCGTACTATCAAAGTATTTACTTGAACGTTTTTTGGGTCGCATCGACAGTATAACAACAAGTAACAATACAATTAAACGAAAACAATTATACATTTTAACAATATGATGTAAGTTTTGAATTGATGATGCCTCGGATAATATTTTGTAATTTGAAACAGACCTCACCTCAATACAAAAATTACGTGATAAAGTCATTTGATTTTCACAAGAACAAAACTATTCATTAGTTTTTTTATCAATAATTAAATAATTTTACGTTAATGGGAACATTGTCTACGCTTGGAAATTAAATTATTACGAAAAAAATGGCGAAATATATATTTGACATTGACATTGGTGAAACGAAGTGAAAATCATAACTTAATTGGTAGATAATGGATTAAAAATAAAACTGTGAAGGTGATTATATTGAACAGATATTTTTAATGTTATATTTGTCACGTAATGTTGCCTTAAGTTAGTAAGAACACCGAAAAGAAACTGTTTTTTGTCAAGGAAACGTGTCAATAGAAAATTAAATATAATTGGTGTAAAGAAACTGAGTACCAAATTATATGTCATTCTCTTGCAATTTGTGGTGTTACAACGTGTGTGTATACAGTGGTTAAGTAGATATTTCTGTGTTGCAACTGTGCCTTGCAAATTCAATGGGCAGTTCTTCTACTAGTTAGTGATCTACACTGCTAAACCGGAGGTCTAGAACGATTCATTAATTTGCTTGTGTGTAATTTATTTAATATATTTATGTGTTTAGTAATGTTTAACTAGGCTCATCGCCATTTTAAAAATGGAAACTTCATTTTTTTTATCTTATTGCCGTATTAAGAAAATACAGTTCAACATATTTAAGCGACCGCTCAGAATTCTACCAAATGAAGAAATTAAATCTCAAAAGAAGTGGAGAATCTGTTCAAAATAATACTGGCAACTTTTTAGTATTTCGGACTTCGAGCGAATAATAAAACAAACAAAAAAATATCGCGAACGAAATAATAACGCAATAAGCGACAATAGAAAAAAAAATTATAAATTCAATAAGAATCTCGACTAAAGGTTAAAGTTTTAAAGCAATTGTTATTATAAGCCATGATTTGTCATAGTTTCAGTTAATTTAACCGTGGTTAATGGTGTATTGTGAACGTATGCGATAAAATATACGTAAACTCTTGAACACTTTCCAATGTTATATGCGTGAGAAACGTTCCGTATTTCATTACAAAAAGGTTGGTATCTTTTACTGAATCATTGTCGCACTTTATTGTCTATGGACAGCATAGCTTTAAATACAAAATCTGAGAATTATCTGATCAGATGATTGGGGTTAGATAACCAATTTTTTTTTGTGCTGTTCACTTCTTCCGTTTGACTTAGAATAGACATATGTGGTAATGTGTTTTAATCTGCATCCTTATAACTGAAAAAATTATAATTCTCTCCTAAACATTGTTGCCAGATATACCAACTTTGGTGGTATGATCACATCGTTTAAGGGCATGTCCTTCATACAGCAATGTTGCCAGATGTCTAAGTTAAGTCAGCATCTCATGTTTTTTGTTCCTCTTAATATTTATCTTTCAAGCAAGCTAAGCGAAACGCCCAATGTTATATTTTTTTACCTAAGTTGCTAAAGTACCTGAACAATATAACAATAATATGTGCTGTATTCACCCACATCTTAGTTTGGTACAAAATGCACCAGACTCGCATCGATAAGGACTGAAATAGAAAACGAATGTATAATTTGACTGTGCGATTGGCTCAGTGGTTTAAGCCGTCGCGAGGTTGGTTTCTACTGCGCCAAGTGATCAAAAAATTGTTGTTCTGAGTCTAGGTGTGTCAGTTTCCTATATATGTTTGTAAAGTCCCCCACAACACAGGATGTACACATATTCCTAATTCAGGAGCTGTCTTTAAAAAACACCAAAATTCTTAAAACAATATTGGAAACGGGTTGTGCGAGCTCGATTACTACTTATTTAAGTTTAAAGCTCCAAAATCTCTCACAGAAATAGCTTCAAAGACAAACCAAATTACAGGTAAGTTTACAAACCATGACATCTACTGCTGGAAAAGCTTTTTTATGTTACAGGGGGCAAACGTATCGCCTGATGGTAAGCGATTACCATCGCCCATGGACACCTCCAACACCAGAGGCGTCACAAAATGCGTTGCTGACCTTTTAAGCAGGAGTACGCTCTTTTCTTAAAAGTTTGAAGCTTAAGGCTTTTCAATGATCATCAATATTCAATTAACTTAATGCAAATTTTAAACATTCATTATAATAAGTGATACTGAAATAATAAATTTAATCATTATTTTATCACTTTTAACTCAATACATTTTTAAGGTCATCCTTTTAAACATAATTTTTGTAACCAATCACGAATCCTTATATAATTATCACTATTTACGTGACTATTAATATTAATGAGGCAATTTAAAAATATAAGTTGAGTAAATAGATTGCACTCTCCGACCGTTAACTACAGTACTTTATTTATCAAAGTGGAGCCCGGATACTATCCGGACTCCGGGCAGACAAGCAGCCGCATGGAAACCTGCAAATCAAGAGTAAGTGCGTTGACGCTATTTGAAGCTTTCCCCGTAGAGAGAGGGTTCTCCGGTAACCTTACCCACCGGGTGAGAAGCAATAAAAGACACCTTTAACACCGGTTTTCTGTGAGACATTGGTATCACTCAGATCAAGCTTGGTCATGGGTCAATATTAGCTCTTACGGCAATTGTGACTACAAACTGTTTTTGGACTTTCGCGACTTTATCACGTAGGTACATATATTAATCTCCCCGTGACCAGTAGCGGTATAACACGTTCAAAACGTCGGGAAATAAACGGTATTGTAACTTTTCAAATAATTATTTAATTGCGAATAACACTTACTGTACAGCAAAAAATATGTGTATTTAAGTACCATTTATTTAGTCAATTTAAGTTATTCTTATTTCTAGTTGGAAGTCTGACATAACTAAAACATAGTTTTTATCTACTACAATAATTTGATTAACTATAAATGCATGTAACAATTACGTATATCTTATTTTAATAACAAAGAAAGTAATTAATTAATAATTAATGGAGTAAGTGGTTTTAGTGTTCAATGAAACCTCGATACGCCTTTCAAATGATTAGAGGTAAAAATAATAAGTACATAAATCTAAGATTAGATTTTAATTAAAACAAATTAACCTATTTCCTTTTGACATGCATGTAAAAATTCCTTTCAATTATTCGTGTTTATAATAGATATATTATTAATTTACACGCTCCTTTACCTGAAGGTGGATTAGTACTATTTGTTGTACCTAGCTCATCCCACGGAAATACTACATTTTTTTTATTAAAAACCTATTTGGTACTTCATACTATAATATGCCTCTGTTCCAAATTTAATCCAGAACCGTTTGTGAATGAATGATTAACTAACATCCATACTATATAAACGGTATTTTGCAAATAAATCTACAGATTTTCTCATAAGTCGGACTATACGGTTAGATAGCGTCACCATTTCCAAAGACTCATTCTGGGAATAAACAAACGTCGCAGCAAACCACAGAGGTGTCTTTTTAAGTCCGTCGATAATGTTATAGAAAACTATCCAAGTACAGTATAGGGTCCTTTTGAAAAAAAAAGCCCATAGTTAGGACTTATAATTGGCTTACTGTTACTTGATTACAATGCTTCATTGTTAGCTGTAAATCCTTTATAACATAAATAAATAGTTTAGAGTCGTTAGAAATATGAAGAGGATTTCTGAGTCACGAAGTTCTATTATTTTTAACCGGCTATGTGCTTAAGTAATACTCGTCGAATACATTTAACAAATGTCATCGTATATAAATTGTTATTATAATTTTATAACAGAATGTAAATATGTCTTATAGAGTTTATATAACTTCAATATTAGTATGTAGTTTCACTTTGTGTAACGGGTAATATCGAAAATTGAATTGATTATAATCGATTGCAATATCAATTGCCTCGAGCCCTTGAAATAGGGTTGTAAAGGTCATTTGATTAGTAGTAATAAAAACTTATTGATTATTTTATGACTTACAGCGTCTTAAAACAATTTCACTGGCTCTAGAACTTTCTTCGACAAACACAAAAGATTTTGACACACAAAATTGAGTTTTAGTACATTGTAATTAGTATGAAAAAGCTTAAACTAGATTAATGTTTTGTCAAGAAACTGTCAAAACATTTCATAGCAATCAATTTGTTTTCAATTATGCATTCAGTAAATCCGCGTGCTGTACAATAGAACTAATCGCTTACATAACAGACCTTTCTACAGCAAACAAACTTGTTCTTTTCAATTCAGTGGTAAAATTTTGATAAGAAAATTATATCATTTTTTCACTTTCATTCACAGTATTTTGGTGTAATTGATCGATATAATAATTGTTTTTGCATGAATTTAGGTATCTTTAAATATCCGTAAGTATAGTCTGAATACAGCTTAGAACTAAAACTGTACAGAACTTTAGGTATATAGGCTAGAGCCTATATAGGTAGACCTAATTTGAGATATAGTCACAATGTGTCGTTAAAAAAACTAACTGACGTGGAGACTACTCCCACTAGCCGTGGGAGAGCCACGCTTGGGCACGAATGGGCCGGCTCGACCGAAATAATACACGGTCTCACAGAAAACCGGTGTAAAACAGCGTTTGCCCTGTGTTTCATTGAGTGAATAAGGATACCTGAGGCCCACGCACTGTAAATACGCCATACATTCATGTATAGTGGTGAAGGGGAGAATTCGATGAAAATAGTGTAACACATTAAAAGTTACAGATCCTTATAAAAGTATAATGTCGTATTGAAATTGACTTATACAGCCCTATTCATAAAATTTGTTCAACTTTTACTTCCAAAAGTGTATTTTTAAGTCGGACATTGATTAAATAAAAAACTATGCGCGTGCGGGATAGGGTCTGGGTTATCATTTTGAAGAAAGGACCATAGTTTTGTGTTAGGCTGTCCATATAGACGGCATACGAGCCCCAGTCATCGTGTGACCTAATTAGTTTAAGTCAAAAAAAAGTATGAATATGACTGACACAACTTAAGTCACAAATGTGTTTCGTTAGTATCCACTAACAGTAGAATCAGGGGGCCAAGGAGAATTAGGGCTCTGGTAACCTCATCCTACCTCACTTAATTCTTTCATAGAGTCAAACGAAAGAGTAGTTCTTTCAACATCGGTTTTATGTAAGGTCGTGGTATCACTCCCGTCGAGCCTAGTCTCTCACGATGAATATACATAATCACAGTCACACAAATCACATACACAGCACAAAAAATAATGACATAACTTCCCTTCTGCCTACCTTCTGACATCCTTAATTAAAAAGGGGGCGGAGTCAATATCATTCTTGAGTAAAAGTTTGACAGGAAGCAATAATTTACTAAAATCGAAGTACAAATTACAAAGCCAATTACAAAAACAATTGATAAACAGCCTAATGAGCGATTATGATATTAAAAATGAACATATATTATCTATGGGCTGTACTGTAATATTAAAATGGGCGCCGACAGCCGGAAGCTTAGTATATAGTTTAATTAGTACTTAGGGCTGTCAAAAATATGAACGAGTTTTTATTACAATTGTGAAAATTACGTTTTCTACGCCATGCCAACGAGATTATGTAATAAAAGAATGTGAGAAGATAACTGGTGATTAGTAAGTTGTTAAGGAAAAGTGTAAATCATGGTTTATGATCCTAGCTCTTTTGGAGATTGATGTTTCTAAAAAAGTATTTTCATACTGTATGATTTTACAGGGTTACTAGATCAGACAGCATTGTTTTATATTAAAATAGTATTTAAAGCTTCTGATGATGCTTTCTATACCAGATATTTATAAAATTATTGATCTGTGGTAAGACCGATAGGTAACAGTTGAGGTAAGACTCTTTAATGGTTAATTAACGATTAAAAGGGAATGCGTCAAATAATAATTTAGTAACTTATATATTAAATTTTCAATATAATTTAAAAATGAGGTTTCCATGTACTTAACTTCTTTGTGTTAGCGTTTTTAATGCTAACATTTTACCAAAGAGTAAAAATAAACTTGATTTCTTAAAGTAGAAATAAATAAAACAGGCTATTGGCAACCCTACGCTAATGTCTTCTTAAACATAATTACTTAGGAATATTTATTATTACGTTCAAGAACATTGAATAACAGATGTGTAAGTAATCTGTAGTAATACTAGTAAAGTAAAATCATGCAGCAGTAAACTGGGCAATTATACCAAGATCGGTTAGAAAGCTCCTGATGGTCACGATTCGCTCGTATTAACTGATTTACTGATTATAGACTGTGTTGAAGACTATTTGATTTTGTACAATTTTCGGTTAAGATATTCACAAGTTTATAGATCTTGAGTGATATAATTTGAAACGAGATCATAGACATTTATTTATGAAATATGCGTTCTTTGTAATTTGACCCGATTTGTTGATTTGTATATCTGTTTATTTGTACATTTACGCACGCTGTTTTAAGAAACGCCTTAACCGAATTGTGTTTGCTTCATTTCAATTGGTTATTAAATAAAAAAAATATATCAGTTTTTTTTTTTATATTTAAGCCGCCAAAATGACTTTGCCCTGCCTGATGGAAAGCATGAGCAGAATCCAAGAGTGGTGGTCACCATCCTCAATCCGAAAAAGAACAATGCAGCATGGTGACCCACACTATGGCGGCCTGGGGGGAAGGGGGATGGGGGGGGGGATAGGGGGCGTTGGATTGGGGTATGGGCCTCCGGTATCCTCACTCACTCGATGAAACACAGCGTAAGCGCTGTTTCACACCGGTTTTCTGTGAGGCCGTGGTATCACTCCGGTCGAGCCGGCCCATTCATGCCGAAGCGTCGCTCTCCCACGGACAAAGTTTTCACGGACATCAGTTTGATGAATCATCGTGTTAACCGACCTTTCCGCGGGTGGAGCTACATAATATTTCTCAAATTCATACTCGTAGGAGTAATTCTCCGAAATTATTGCTAAACAAGACGTTTTTACGCATAAACAAACGTTAACAAATGACCAAACATTTATGTAACACTTTTACGGTCACACATATTTCATCTATCGATAATCCAACTATAGAAATATTTATTTAATTTAACATGGAATCGGATAAACCGTTTCGCATAAAGTTACTAACATACGAATAAACTCACACTAATGTTAGCATCGGTCTAAACTACGATTCTCAGCATACAACTTACACAACTGAAGATAATTAGAATCAGCTTCATTTGACATTTGAATCACATATAAAACTATCCAATTACGATACATTAAGGTAAGGGAAGATTGTCTTAAGTTATAGAATTGCGTAGTAACCGTACGTGAGTACGAGATGAAAGCCTCCGGACAAGTGAAGCGCCAATCTTCAGAGCGAGGTCACGGCAGAGTTAGCAAAACACGACTTAATGTTTATCTTGACACTATACAAAATATTAACTGCTTGACTCAAGAAAAACACGTGTCAAAAGCCAAGTTAGATAATTATTTTATATTCTTTTTTAACTTTGAAAGCCATGAATTCGTAGGTACCTCAGACTGATGTTTTCTTAAGCGATTCCTTACGCCCGTTGTTCTTTCTCCACTGAACTCAACTATCATCAACAACCATTAATAGTCTACTAATAGACAATGATCTCTCTTTAGAAAGAAGGTTTTAAGGTCCCAACACCGCGATTCCCAAATAGATTATCCGAATTAAAAACTGAGCTTCTATTTCTTGTATTTCTATGCAAAGGGAGGTGAAAGGGGTGGTATTAACTCGTATATAACGGAATGCAATTACTCGATATATCTAGCCTTGCGACTAAAGACTTACATTGAGACTGGCTATGAGTTGGTTTTTTTATTGAACATAATAACAAGATACAAATACAATAGTACGGTTATAGCTGCAGCAGTAAAAACTGTGTTACAACTATTAATGCATTCTATGTTCATTTGTAAAATACAACTGTCAAATAAATAAAAAAAAGACATCGAATAATCCAACAACTAAAATCAGTAAAAAGACTGTTAATAATGGAAGTAAAAACAAAAATATAAAGTTAACTAATATCTTTTTTTTGTTTTTCGACTTATTTATCACTTTATGTCTCTGTTTCTAACTAAAATGACAAACTTATGTCATGTAGTGTACAGTACTTCAAACCTTATTTCAATCAATTAAGGTAAAAATTTTAATTCAACCTTTTCCAAAATATTTAGTAGCCTCAGCGGCTTAAAGATTTAAAGAGTAATTTTAACTGTAATAGTTGTACCCAAGTACACTTCGTAGTGGCATATTAATATTGTATTGATGAAAGTTATAAAAGATTTGAAGCATATTGAATATCCTCTCAAAATTGCTCTCTATGAATGTAGAATTTATTTGAGTTTTTGAAGCATACAAAAATTAACCTAACATTTTCACCCGTCTACATCGAAAGGTAATAGTTTTTGCAGTCCATATATATTGATATATTGCACCGTTGGGTATAAACTACTGAACCGATTTTAATAAGTGATGGATCAACAGATACGTAATAATAGCCCGACTGACATGGGTAATGTAAATTTTATCAAAATTTTCTATGTAGTCGGGCTATAGTTTTTAAACTTTATCTTGTTCCATATACAGTATCTGAGTGACTGAAGATTGCTCTTTTTTTCGGTGAGTTTTCTAAAAAGAAATTCGACAGGCAACAACGATTTATAGTTAAAACCCCATGCACACTAAATCGCTGGAGCCGTTTCGAGACTCAAAATATATATTTTATATATACTTTGTGAGGCAGAGGAGTATAAATATATATGTATATATAGTATTAAATAGATAAAAGAAGTCTTGTGGAATAATTTTAATGGTTTGCCCTCCTAAGATGAATCTCAACTAAAATCATCAATTACTTTCTTTGTAGTAACCCCAGCTTATTGATTGGCACGCGCGCTCGTAATAAAATCCCATAGGTTATTAATCACCATCAATCAGCGGCACTTGCAACAAATATCACTTGCAGAGAAAGGTGTTGCGTAATAATCTCAATGTTTGTTTGTAATTATTTAGAATTTTTCAATTATTGTGTGGTCATAGGTCGACCGTTTAAATTCTTGCTTCTTTTTTGAGATTGATTTCGTAGATACCGTGGGTAAACATAAAGGTGGTTCTGTTTATTTTTGACTAATTCTTATCACTCAATGCTTTCCTTGCTAGTTGTGTTTAAAATGAATACTTTTAAATACACGGTTACGAAATTCGGTTGCAAAGAAAAACAAACATCCAAGAGAAGCTAAAAGCGCGTTATAAGGAAATTGCTTTTCTTTCTGGTTCTTCTATACTGAATAATTTGAACTGGAGGAAAAGTCCGTTTAAATAACGGATTTTTCCTTTCAGATCCATTCACTACCTTTGGGAACCTGTAGTCTCTATATCTGTCTTTTGTATTATCCTTAATTCTGTCATATAACTCGTCCCATACCTCAACATTGTTACTATGTCTTCTTACTTAACCTTGATTACTTTATTAAATTGACACAATGTTTGAATATTCGTATGGATAATTAAAATTTTCGGTAGTCCAAATACCGCGCTTGGCTACTCTTCAAGAGCTTGCCTCGTGTTTACATTAACTTAATACCTTAAACCTCTACACACTCGGCACTACTCTTTGGCACGAATGGGCCGGCTCGACCGGAGTGATACCACGACATCACAGAAAACTAGTTTGAAACAGCGTTTGCGCAGTGTTTCACCGAATGATGATACCGGAGGCACATACCCCAACCCCTCCCTCATCCCCTCCCCATCCCCCAAAGGCTAGTAGCGCACTTGTGATGCCTTTGGTATTGCGGATTTCCACGACCGGCGGTAATCGCTTATAATCAGGCGATGCGTCTGTTCCTTTGCAAAGGAATACAATGTCCAGCGATCCTCTTTACATAGTGTAATATGAAGTCACCTCGGCTGTCTGTTCGTTTGGATCTTTTTATCTACTCGATTTTTCGACGCATTTTACAGTTTTCAGCAATAGATAGAGAAAGGTTTATACGTGAAATATATTATACTAGGAGAAATCCATTTTTTAAAGACTTCCTTGCGAACGCGGTCTGTGTCGCTAGTCATAAATATGTAAATCCATATTGATATATATGTATAATGATATGGAGTTGAGGGTGAGGCTCATTATTCAATGTATTAGCATACGGATATCTCCCTTTGCGATGTGTAATGCCTAATAGTGGGGTAGGTCAATATACTAATGGATGACCAGACAGTAAATGATCATTTAATCAGTAACATTTAGTCATGTTGGCGAACGCATCGTGTGACTGCATCTAGGTATAAAGTAGTGACTGTTTAAAGTGTACTAAACATTCAGAATTAAAGTAGATATTTCGCAATTTTTACCAACACTAATGATATAGAAATAAAGAAAATTATTATTCAGACATACACTTGACAATACATGGTATTAAACAGACGTAAAATAAAAGAAAAGAAGGTATTATGTTGCCCTGTAAGATGCTAGAAAAGGCGCCTAATACCAGCGCTGTAGCCAGTGTGACTACAGCGCTGGTATTAAGATAGGGCCCACGCCCGGTATCGTCGGACCATCCGTGTCTGGTAGTAAATATTTAAATGTGTGTTATATAAATATCGAATTTCATACACGGCCATTTGATCCCAATCTAGGCATATAATCTGTGCTATGGAAACCAGACAGTGCCTGCGCGTATATTGGATATTTCGGTAATAATATTTCGGGTTATTATATATATACAATGACACTTACCAATAAAGTTGACTTCTGTTAAATAATATTTAAAATCGGTTCAGTAGATTCAGAGATTACCCCTTACAACGAATATTTTTTTTTTTTCTTATGTTTAAGCTGCCAAAATGACTCTGCCCTGCCTGATGGAAAGCATGAGCAGAATCCAAGAGTGGTGGTCACCGCCCTCAATGCGAAAAAGAACAATGCAGCATGGTGACCCACACTATGGCGGCCTGGGGGGAAGGGGGATGGTGAGGGGGATAGGGGGCGTTGGATTGGGGTATGGGCCTCCGGTATCCTCACTCACTCGATGAAACACAGCGTAAGCGCTGTTTCACACCGGTTTTCTGTGAGGCCGTGGTATCACTCCGGTCGAGCCGGCCCATTCATGCCGAAGCGTGGCTCTCCCACGGTGCAAATGAACTCACAAGCTGTATCGCTTTAAAATATTAGTATAGATTCATTGTGAATAAATGACATAATATTATAGCAAATGTTAGTGATGAGACCTTTGATTGCAAATTAATTTTTTTTCTAAAAACATTCCACTATCAGGTATTTGCGTCTTCCATTAAAACCATCACTTTGATCCATAATGCTAATTTTGTTTAATACATTCATCAGAGCAAAATTACCATCATGAAAGGCCGAGACTCGTTCCTATAGAGAGCACCATTAGGTCGGTCGTTCAATAACAATGCTATTGTCATCTCTGACAGATGGATTGATGTTCACAAAACGATCTCGTTACTAATAGTGATAAGTAGGCGGTACGGATAAACGATAGATGTAATAATAATTTACCTTCTTTCTATATTATTGCATAACCTTTTTATATTGTGTAGTCGGTTATTGTTTAATGATCGATCTCAGGCAGTTGTTGTAAACTAACTGTAATTAACACTGTGGTTTTGTGTGTTGGAATCAACTATACTTTATTGTGAGTTAATATTACTTTTGTCGAGCAGTTGCTGAAAGCAGGAGCTGACTACTAGCACACGTGTTTCTCTCCCACTGTGATTCCGGGTCCTTTAAGCGGTTCGTGAAAATCCACATCCCTTTAGACCGCCACAGTGTGGGCTACCATACCGCAATGGCTCCATCGGCAGTGAGTGTAGCGGCTATCACGGCCGAGTAGAATCATGTTGTCAGGCTTTAAATTATTAAAATGAATAGTTTTCAGTTCTATGTCAAATAGCTTCTTTTAAGTATTTAACGAGTTAGCTACCAATCAATTGTAGTTTTTATAATGTACTTGTAATAAGTCTGATAGAAGTTTTTGAACTAGTTTCTTGATGATACAATTAAATGCTTGGCATCATATGCCATAAGTTTTCTACTAAGGAGTATTTTTTAAATCCTATGGCTGTTTCTTTAGCAATTTGTTAACGGAAACATAGGTCCAATATGAGTTTAACTAGAAATATTATAATTTGTTGAGAAATATTAAAATACTTATTGACTTTCATGTTCTTACAATTGCTGAGTTCAGACATTTAGCCGTAGGCAAGGATTGCACACACATAATAATATAATAGAAAAAAGTAACTTTCGTTTTCACACAAGATGGCGGTTATCAATGGAATGTCATTCAACTTTACGCGAGAAATTGTTCGTATGTCGAATGCTAACACGTTCGTTGTTGAAATTATTTTTTATTTAATGAACAAAGCTGGATCTTGGGTAATGCAATTGTAATTGGACTTTCAAATTGAAAAAAGTTGTGTGTATTACTAAACTCATTTTAGATCAGCTGTATTTTTTGACAAAATTAAATGCAGTCAAATCTTCTTCTGGATAAACAGTATGATAAGTCTTCAAAAAGATTTTATTTTATTTTATTTAATCATCCTTACCTTTTCCTCAATGGTATTTTAAGGTCTGCGTTTGTTTTACCTTGTGGTATACTGTTTGGGCCGGTCTCATTGTAACCTACCTTGGAATATAACCCTAAAGGTCCCCCGAGGTGCAAGGACTACTGTTGCTGATGAAATAAAGAAAGAGGATATAAGGAGGATAGCTAGTTTTTTCTTTTTAGCAACGGTGTGGTAGCGACTTGCTCACCTGATACGGTTGCAAGTTGCAATTGATAAATAAGCATCCCACACCTCAGGATGATCTCACGTTTCCTGACCCACCTACCTTACCACCCACCCTCCTATCTGATCCGACTAGTGGCAATGAACATCTTAATGTTACTCCATAGAATGTTTTTTCAGCCATTTGCTCCTTTCGGAATAGATCTGCTGGCGGTCTTGACGGCTTGACACCGCAACATCTGAAAGATCTAATTTGTTCAAGCGCTGAAGAAGCTGGAGACGCTCTCTTAAAGAACTGGACGCCTTTGGTAAACTCATGGGATTGACACAATGCCGTGGTATGTACGTCAAGGCGTATCGTGGCCAAAATTACGGTACCAAACTTGCAGCAAAAGTTCTTACCAGCGCTCCTTAGTTTTGGCTCAAAAGGTGGTTATGAGGCTGTCATTGTCATCAACCAGTCTTGCTGAGCGCGCTCGTTCGTTGGCTGTGGAAGAATGGGAATCAGGTTTATGCACTCAGATATATCAGTATCTTAATTTAATTTTAATATTGTCACAAATTGTTTGAGTAAGTACATAAAATAATAATAAATAATAATACAAAAATAAGAAGTAAATTGCAATAATCAAAATAGATATAGTGAGAAAAAGCTACAGCAGAGATTACAAGTACAGTTGTTCAGAGAACTCAAAAGCTTACCTCATTCAAGGCGTGTCATGTTCATAATGTTATGATAAAAAAAGAGTAAAAAATCAAATTAAAAAAATAAAAGTAAAAAATTCAACATCCGAATATTTTTTCTTGTCTAGTACAAAAATACAATTCCCATTAAAACAGAAGAGAAAACCAACTAAAATTATACAAAACTTCATCTACGAGAGATTTGTAGTTTCATGAAATAAAAATTATGAACAATAACTTGAATACTTGCCAAACCCATTTGAACACTGAAAGCAGCTCAAGTCGAAGTTCTTGCAAGTCTGGAATTAGATTGGATCAGAACCAAACTCAAGGATAGTGAAGAGATTGTTACATGTAATATAAGTTAGTCGGTCTCTTGTGAACAGTGAATCGTATTCCATGACTTTGTGCTGTGAACACTGTGGCTATTTTAAATTTTTGGTAAAATGGATGGGTATTGTATGTAAAAATATCGTCGTGCTTAATTTTTTAAGTCTGCAATATAATCAAGTTGTTCAAAATTGAATACACTACTGTTTTTTTATGTAACGTCGAAGAATATTTGACAAAAAAATTAAGCGTATCTCGGTGAAGAGTGATTAAATACCTTCAAGTTGCTTCTACACAAAATACGTACAAAAGTCGCGTGACTGAAAATATTATATAATAAAGATCAATATCAAATCTCAAACCAAGTGACGAAGTAACAGGACCCAATTAGTGTGTTCACACGCCATACAACAATATTGAAATAAACAGCGTTTACAAATCATCTTGTTTTAATGAGCAATGAATTCATTCAACATTTTGTTTTTCATTCATTTACATTCCACTTCATTCAACACTAAGTATTTGTGTTGAGAATACTTTATTAAATCTTGAGGGTATAATATAAAGCTCTAAAATACAGATGAAAGATGAAAACACTTCAATATGTCTATCGCTGCTAAGCTGTTATACCTATTATTGCTTGTAACCCATTTATTGGCCTGTGTTAACAATTTGACAAAATTTACTAGATCGTAAAAATCCATTAATATAATGTACCAATTGTGCCTTATTAGCTTCCTCTGATGAACTAGGTTGGAAATGACTACACGGTTGGCCTAGTGGCTTCAGTGGTCGCCACACCGCTTCCTACTGCGCCAAGTGTTGTGGGTTCAAATCCTACATGGGACAACACTTTGTGTGATCCACAAATTGTTGTTCTAAGTCTGGGTATACTTTGTGTCCGTTTCATGTATGTTTGTAAAAATCCCCGCGACACAGGAATTTTCTATTCCTAATGCGGGAGTTGTCTTTAANAAAAAAAAAACCTGTGCTTCAGCGAACGGTGCTAATTCTACACAAGCACGATAAAGCTGAAGAGTTTTTTCAGGTCTTGTTTTCTGTATAGTTTGCCCGCAAATTTCTTACAAATAACTAAAATTGAAATGTCTGTTTCTGATTTCGAATTACCAGCTTTACACTAAATACCGATGAAAATATATACGGTACTTACGTCACAAAAAATTTTTTTTTTTCATTTTTCTGTCTCTCTGTTCCGACTAATCTCCAAAGCGGCTAGACCGATTTTAATAGGAATTTAATTAGCAGATAGCTGATAATATAAGGAATCACCGAAGCTACTTTTTTTAGACAAGCAACATCCCGGTTTTACTACATGCGGGGTAAGTTAACAACGGAGTTCAGCTAGTATTAAATAACTCAAAGAACATTAAAATGATTAAACATAATGAGATAGTCCATATCAGAATGAAGCCATCATCCATATAATAATCTGCACAGTGATTATGACATAAGAGCGAGATCGATATAACAATCGCTGTCAGTTCCTTCCGTTCCCCTTCGGGTCGATTGCGCGGGCGCATGTAGAAGGCCGTTTGCGGAATAGGTGCATTAAAAGTTTTATTTATCACTGTCTGGTGCTGAGGTCAAGTTATTGCTGACTCATGGATTACAATCGCTGTGTCTAGTCTTGAGATGAATTTTACATTGTATTAATATGAACTTCTTTTAGTTTTGTTATATTGTTAAGTCACTGAAGAGAAATGTATTAGGAAGCGAACTCTGGACTGAAATCAATATGTATAATACATTTGTAACTGATCGCTGTCTGTACATGGGAGATATATTAGAAAAACAATTTTAGGGGAATTTTTTGTCTGTATATCTGTACGTTTGTGTACGCTCATCTCAGAAATGGCTTAACCAAATTAAATGAAGTTTTTCTAACGCGTTGCGGTTTACCCTACTTAATATTTAAAATTTATATCAGTTTGAAGAATCAACGCGATGACAGACCTTTGCGCGAGCGCGAGCCGCAAGCAAAAGCCAGGGCATAATATATCTATAGGAAAATTATTTGTCACTTATATGTACTGAACAGTTTTTTTGCTTTGTTTAAACTTCTTTTAGGATTTAATCTTGTAATTTTCACAGCGAAAAATATAGCTGACGCCACTTTTAGGAGACCTTGTGTCAGATGTGGGCGGCAATAGCTTGATTATGAAGTTGTCATACCTATTTTCGTAATAAGTAGACTTAGACTACGATAAGTAAATTTTTGTAATGAATATCGCTTAAGGTATTGTATTGTGCTTATTACGTGTCATAAACATCGCTTACATAATTTGGTTAAGTGAAGGTTTAGTGTATTTTCTTTTTTTTTATTATTATTTTTATTTGCTTTACAAGTTATTTTATCTCTCAAGGTAGTTAACGTAATGGCAGAAGCTGTGGACACAAACTATTTATGTACGTATGTACTAGATCAAAACACTATATTAGATTTTAAGGTATTACTGTGCGATATATTGTTTTTGTTCCTTAAAATATAAAAAAATGTTACTGATCAGCTAAAGTAGTGTATAAATAAAGTAACCAGTTAACATTACTTGTGCACATAGCATACCAAGTACAGGTTTAGTATTTTGAACGTTATAAATGTCGCAAATCGTTGGGTGATATCATAGTCGTGGGAAACTTGACTTGGAATGAGTAGTCACCGGTATCAAGATCAAATTTTTATGAGTTCCGGATAATTTAGCACAGATTGACGGCATGCTGGTTTAATAAATAATTAAATATTTCAGACATCTAACACACAACGCCATCTAGTCTCAAGCTAAGCAGAGCTTGTGTTATGGTTACCAGACAACTATATACTTATTATACATAGAAAACACCTAAACTTCGAAGGAAAAATTTGCAGATCACACAAACCTTTGGTCCGACCCGGGCAACCCGAAACCTCAATTATCCTTATCTTTACGATGAATTTGTCATGCGTAATTTTCTCCCTTAACCACCTCTTACGTCACCGCACGCTGCTTTCCTTACATGCTTCTAAACTCCTTAATGTTTAAAAGTAACAGTCGCAGGTTGTAAAAATTCGCGAGCCTCAATATTTAGATGAGGGCCTTACGTAAGAACCGTAACAGTATCATCGCACTAGGTCGTTGCCTTCACACATTAAGATTTCTGAAATTGTGCTGTATTGTGACGTCATAAGTAGCTTTTTCACTAGCTTCTGTTGTTTTACATTTATCGTATTCTTTGAGGCCAGGAAGAACCGTCGGTCCTGTGCTTGATGGTTTTACTCTCTCTCCGGTCGTATCAGATTTTAATAGTTAGTGCATACAGGTGCACATAGTTACACTGTCTGTTCCTCAGTTCTACTTAGCAAACATAGGTTTACGCACGCACTTAATAATATCTCGTGCGTGGCTGTCTCCTTTGAAACTGGCTGCCGTAGTACTATCCATTCTTTACAGTTTTAATTTCATTGAAAAGTAAGTCAGTGATCATCTCTTTCATAGGAGTACAATTCTCATACCTCCATGTTCTGCTGCTGTTGAAGTCTGTTTTGTAATCATGTATATTGTTGTGGTCGAAACTGTGAAAGTTTACTGGTCCCGTAAGAGTAGAGCCTTTCCTTTTAGGTGAAATCTTTTAGTGAAAAACATTTAGGTGGTGGAATATATGGGTCACTTTAGATCTATGTTGATCAATGACAACCTTTTTAGTAATCACTTTCAACTGAGTCAGTTGGGTGGTAACTAAGTTTATTGTATGATTGTTCTTATTTATGCATGATATACGTTTTTATTCATGTTTGTTACACTCTATAAGATCTCTTTGGCTTTTGAGTCGGTGGAACATTTCTAAACGGCTTCCTGAGAAAAAATTAAAACGAAAACATTAATAGTACTTCAGATAGTTTATCTCCAATTCTTGATCAGGATTCAGAAAGAGAATAGGAATATAAAAAATAGGTTATTTTAGAAAATTTTAGTGAGGAAAAAATCCAAAACTTTAAAAACCGGAAACAAAAGAGCTAAAATAAAATTGTCGAACACAAAAGCGGCAACTTGAAAAGAATGAAATTCTAGACAATTTAGATGAATACGTAAGATGTAGAAAAAACGAACTTTTTATGTTTAAGATGATGTGTGTGTATGTGATGTGTTATATATTATGGAGGCATTTACTAAATTATGTTTTTTAGAGTAATAAAAAAATGGGTAAAAGTTTAGTAGTCATTTGTAAGTGAAGTACACATCATTATACAGTCACTCCTTAGTCTTATAAAGACACGAACTGTATATATGTTTCACACTTCGATCAAATGTTGCACGGATGGTGTGAGTTCAATCATCTTAAGGGACAACACTTCTTATGATCCAAAAATATTGTTCAGAGTTTGGGCTTTCTATGTGTCCCTTTCTTGTATATTTGTAATTTCCCTTGCATTCCTAGTACGGGTATTGTGTTGCAGGAAAATGGTCATAAAAATTTATACATGGTATAAGTTGATGGTTTTTAACTAATTTAAATTTTTACTTTGCCTCAAACACAGCAATGTATGTTATGTATGTAAGGAACATACGGAACAACATATCATTAACAGTCTCGTGAACAATACATCTCAACACATCCGTTTGTAAAAAACAAAAACAAATTATTATCTATCATATATTACATAACCACGCTATCACGAAGTAGATAATTTAACAAAATTGTGTTTTGTTCTATTGTTGTAATAATTATACATGTTTCTATACATACAAAAGTAAAAATAACGGTCTGTACTCGTAATTTAGTTAGCAGAAAAAATTGCAAGAACCGGCTCCAATGTTCAAAGACCGTTAAGACGGAGTCAACAATTCATATGTATAAATAAAGGTCCGTCACATTGATGATTCGTCCACACGTAACATTAACCACCTTACATCGCTTATCATCATTTTCTGAGTATTCATATGAAGTTGTTGTTTTGAATTGTAAGTGAAATATAATACCAATGTAAATAAATAAAGCGATGGAACTTACTACACCACAATCTTGTGTATGAATTTGCCTTTTGATGTAAATAGTCAGTTTTTTCTGTACAGTATTGATGGTGTAATCACTAGTTGGAAAGTCCTTGCTCTAAAGCCCTTCAAAAAACAATAGTATAAAAATCTTAAAGAACGGATTCACGAGTAATTAAAGTATAGTATATGCTACTTGTACTGGTACATACAGTAACACGATTAATCATTAAATTTAAAATAGCAATGTCTACAAAAGCTTGCTATGATTTTGATTTCAATAGGCCGAAGGAAACAGTTAACATCTATTAACATACATCTTGATCGATCTTTGAATATAAATAAGTTGTGCGTTGAGTGAGTTTGAATAATTTTGTATGATAATATAAAATAGCTTTTGGAACGGAATGAAAAATTGGTATATTTAGTATTAGATTTTTTAGTAGTAGTAGGAGAGCCACGCTTCGGCATGCATGGGCTGGCTCGACCCGAATGATACCACGGCCTCACAGAAACCTGGTGTGAAACAGCTCCCGCGCTGTTTTTCACCGAGTGGGTAAGAATACCGGAGGCCCGTAATCCAACCCCTCCCCTCATCCCCCTCCCCATCCCCCAAGACTGGAAACGCACTTGTGACACCTCTGGTGTTACGGGTGTCCATTGGCGGCAGTAATCGTTAACCATCAGGCGATATGTCTGCTCGTTTGCCCCTTTTAAGTTAATCTACGGTGGACCAATGATTTGAAGAAAGTGGTCAGTCAATCATGATGCACTAAAATGATGTTTATTTTTTTTATAACGAAGTCAAATTTTTTATGCCATAGCCGACTTGGATTCCTAAATATTGAAAAATCATCGTATCTACTGATACGGTCGCATAAATTTCTATGCTCCTATCTGCCGCATTGTCGATATCCGTCTGTAAATACCTTAACATCTTGACTTTGAGATAATTACGATAATTCACATCTTACTGACGTTACGTGTATATTACGGCATCATTGTAAATGTCCATACATTAACAATTGTTACCTACACATAAAGGTCACAGCTTAATTACCGCCAAGGGGGGCTAATGACTTCATTCATTTGATTATATTAGGCTTATTGACTTTATTTGGTGGCGAGTTACGTGAAGAAATATGTAACATATTTCGTTGCTAATAGACAGTAATAATGCTGTTATATGAAGGCGTTTATGTTAGCACTATATAGTAGAACGACTCGCTGGAAACGATTTGTGGTAGTTACGTCATTTTAGAGTAATATGGAAATGTTGTTTGAAGTTTTAGTGGTTTTACTTAGTGGCCAGCGATGTTTAGAGAGCTAAATTTAAATACATATATTGTAAACCTTATTACATCAAAATTCGAGAACAGTACTATAAGGTATGATAATATTTCTTGCAGATTGTCAAACAAAATATATTTCTGTAACAAAATATCTTTATTTTATATGAAAATTTTGAAGTCACAGTTGCGCTTTGTTTGAATCTCAAAAGTTTATCAATAGAGTTAGTTATGAGGTGCAAAGTATATCCAGGTTAGGATTAGATTATTTATATAGATCTTTATTACTGAGCAGAGCAAATGCCGCTCTAGCGCGTGTTTTTGGGGTATACCAGTGTCTAGCCGATGAATATCACACAGTGTGGCCTACTATGTATTACAACTAAAACTTTTCCAGTAAAAAATTAAACAATAAGGTACTGGAAACAACATTTGTTCAGACATTCGGAACGTTACTGTTAACAAAACACAACTCAGTCTAAAAGGATATTTGGACTTCCTTCTAATTTGCCTTTGAAAACTTATGACTGTACTGATTGTTGAGAGGTTTCAACAGTTACCTCACTGCGTTTTAATACGCTGATTGTTTGAGTGTTGTGGGTTCAAATCCCACATGGGACAACACTTTGTATCACACAAATTGTTGTTATGAAACTGTGTGTTCTTTGTCTCCGTTTCATGTATGTTTGGCAGTCTCCTTACGTTCACCAGACTGCCGTCCACTGTTGACAGAAGGCCGCCCTCAAAGAGCGCCAACTATTCCGTGTTTGGGTAGACCGCAACAATTCGCTGTCTGTTATTTTCTTCGTGTCGTCGGTACATCGTGCAGGTCTCCCTACACTCCTCCTTGACACAGGAATATAAGGAGTATAATACCGAGAGCCGGAGTTGTCTTAAAAATTATTATAATGACATTAGATTATTATGGGCTGAACCATTCTAACATATAACGTAACACAGATGATTTATGTGATAAGTCAGCGATTATACTCTTTAGCTGTAAAACTTTACAACTTTTATGTTTGTAACTTGTTATTCCGTCACCTTACTTTTTTCTATATAATGGTAATGTCGAAGTAAGCCTTCCGTCGGCGTCAACTCAACTGGCATCCATTATCTGGCGGCCGGTTTAAGGGGAGTCCCCTCCGCTAGGCTTTTCTCAATAATTTTATAGTTACACCTACTAAACATTTTCTTTTTTGGATTAAGGGTATTTTTTATAATAAAAAAATTCGGTATTAAATCTTTCTTATAGAGAATAATCTAATTAAAAAATCAAGTAACTCTTTGAAGAGAAGAATATAAGTGGATAGCAATCAATAAAAATAATCTTCATACAAATTTCTGAACCTATTTACTCATAATTTAGACTCTTTTTTCTTCAGAGAGGTAAGTGAGATTTAAAATAAGTTTCGATAGGAAAAAAATATTCAAAACAACATCAAATTAAATACGGGTTTAAATGAGTTGCAACATTATAACTTAATAAGTATTCTTGAAATCTAGCCAGAGCGACACCTACACACTAAGAATTAATGTTATTTTTTTAATTTGAAAAAATGTATAAATGCGTACTGCCCACAACTTTGCCTTTGGTATGTATACTTTATACCTATCGTTTTGTACGAAGTGCGTATGTTTTTATTGTGTAAGGAACTGACATATCACATTACTGCTTGAAATAAAATGTGCGATGTCTGGAAATATCACAGACTTGGTAGCGCAGTGGTAGCGTATGGTGCGAATGGTGTGCATCAATCTCGGATTGATCTGCATATATTTGTTTCGGAGTTTGGTATTTTGTATAAATAATATACACGATATATACAAAAAAGTATACGTGTACTAATATAAGTTGTATAGTAACCAACAGTACAAGCTTTGTTTATGTTTGGCCTAGATGGCGTTGTCTCGATATGTCCGAAATAAAAGTATTTTAATTCGGTAGGCCCACATTACTAGCACAGTCTTATTCAAAGTTTGGGATCAATAACGCAAGCACTGATGTTTACTTAAGAATCCATTATTTTTTTAAAACTAGACTAACTGTGCAAGTGTTGCCTATTCGTAAAATATAAATCCTATACTTTTTAAGAGGCAACACTGATATAGTATTTAATACAGTCCACATCATACCGTTTTACTTTGTATTATTATGCTCGAAGTCGTAAAATAATTGCCGGTGTGCTACTTTAAACGTATTATACAATTTAATTTAACTATCCGTTGTGATATTACTGGCCTTGATTTAATTATAATTTTAACTTTATTACTCTAAAATAAAATGAGAAAAAATCTTGTCTCAAATTATTCCATTACGTTTATTGATTTGGAATAAATTAAGCTTACAGCAAGAAGATTTTGGAATAAAATAGTTTCTAGAATAAGTTATAGTCACTAAGGTAAAAAAAGCATAGGATATTGTTATCCTATTCATTTGCCTTTCAAATAATACGAGGATCGATTATATTTGCATAAAATTTTTTCTGATAATCATTGAGTCTAAATAGTGTTAACTTTTTAGTTACTAAAACTGAGAAAAATCAATATTACATATTATTTTATAAATATATAATTAATTTATTTTTTAATAACTACAATAAAAAATGACTTTCAACAAAGGTGTACACCCAAATAATGTCAAAAAAAGCAATTAACATGTCACATTTTTGCAATGATTACGCTACAATTATTATTCAATGTGTCATTTGTGATTGTAAGTGAGATTTTAATAAATATGTGAATTAACATTATCAATGTAATGCATATAATATTATGTGGGACATTACGTAATTCGATATATCGAATCTCGATTGTGGGAAGTGGGTCACTCGAGGATCGAATGCACCAAATGATATAAGAACATGTGAAATTTTTCGATTTGGTAGAACGTTAACGGTCAATTTCCTTTGATATGTTTACATTTATGTAATAATCGATTTAAAGTAGACTTCGATAAAAGTGAAGGTTAAATAAATATGAGAAAAGTAGCGATATCTTATAAATTATACACTTAGACGTACATATTTGAGACCTCAAAAAAAGGATTTAGGATATTGATGAATTTGAACAATTAACGATCTAGGAAAATAGAGAGAGAGAGTAGAAAAAGAGAGAAGATTAGAAAAGAGGCAGAGGAGGAGTTATATTAAGAGAGTTAAGAATATGAACTACCAGCAAGGTACAACATCAGAATATTTTATTAACAATTCTTTTTTTTTGTTCCAGGTACAGATATATTTTAATTGCGATTTAATAAACCACCAAAAATATTCAAACATTCAAAAGTAAGTATATGCAACAGAAAAAGAAAACAAGAAAACACAATCAACATGACAGTCAAATGGAACATATTTTAAAAAACAAAAGAAATGCGATTTTGATACTTACGATAGCAAATAACTTCTTTAAATATGTGCCATAAATTTAAAATGTTAAAGTTTGAAATTACTTGTGCTATTGATACCTTAAAATTCCTTTTAAAACCGAAAACCTTTTCGAACCTCATCCAAATAGAAGGAATTAAGTTTACTTCACATCTTTTTAAATATAATACTTATGCTATCTGACATTTAGTTCAATATTGTTTTCAAAGTTTAGTAGTTAAAACGTTTTAGTGTAAAAACTCTGTACCAGACCGATAGAATATACACGCAAGTTCAGAAAGTCTGATTGATGATGTCGGTGGTAGATTACACTATTACGTGGAGTAAATAGTAATGGCGGGTCTTTTTAAAACAGTGATTTAACTTTTACATGGAATAAAAACTTTGATAGACTTAGGAAAGCTAAGTTTCATAAAGAATTTTTTGAATTAATCGGCTTAATAACACACAATTGTGTGTGATTTAGTTTACGTGTGAAAGTTTAAAACATTAAATGTTATAATAGTCAAGGAGAAGAACTCTTTTATTGTAAGTGGTTGTTTGAATGCACTTGAAGAGTTGAAACGAACTACAAGAAAAATGGTGAACGATAGTAATGCTTCGTCACGTAGAAGTGGTTTGACTGAAGTGGTGCCGTGGAAAAATAACAATATCAGCCGAAAGACATCATACACGTGTTTCCCTGAAGGTTCTCCACAGCAATCAGTCCCGTGAAGTCCACCAGGTCGTCGATCAACTTGTTACCTATCCACGTCACTCTTTGTGAATGTTTGGTTGCCAACGGCCCTCATTTCTACGAGCAATGTACCACATCCACTTTTTTTTTTGTTATGTGTAAGCTGCCAAAATGACTGCCCTGCCTGATGGAAAGCATGAGCAGAATCCAAGAGTGGTGGTCACCATCCTCAATGCGAAAAAGAACAATGCAGCATGGTGACCCACACTAAGTCGGCCTGGTGAGATGCTTTTTACGCCCCGCTTAAAGGACTACTTGCTACCTCAATTTGTAAATTTTCCGAACAATCCCAGTAACCTTGGTTCGTCTGGGGGTTCTCCTCATTCATGATTCGATTACACAGAAAGGAAACATGCATTAAGCAATTCTTTCATTGGTTTCCCCAGATTGAGTGAAGTGATCGACGGCCTAATTACCCCAATGGGAGCACTCAAATTATAGATATTCATTTGTATTTCTCTGAGTTTCATGCTGCACGTAGCAGCAGTGTAGACCAAATATGTCTACTCTCAGCAGTACGATCCATACTACACTGCACACTGCTCGAGACAGAACCAGAGAGCAAAAAGTCACTAGCAGAATGTTTCCAAGCAGACACGACCCTCAGAATTTGGGAAAGCGACACATTGAAGAAGTTGCATGTGTCAACACATTCTTATCAACTCTTATCCTACGGTCAGCGCCGAAGGACGGAGTGGCGGTAAAGAGGCTAATTCAATGACACTATAAATTCAATTTAATGTTCTTCAGAATGCAATTTTATTTCTCGCAATGAAATAAAACATACCATCACTTGAATTTTTCGTCGTCATTTTATTTCGTTGCATCAAATACAGTTTTGAATTTATCTCTTCGCCATCACTCCATCCATGGGCGGTGATCCCTAAAAGACATCTTTAGTTTTGAAATTTTATTCAGTTCGGACTAAATGTTTGCATGATCTGCAAATATTTTTATCGCAGTTTAGATATTTTCAATGTATATTACATATATATGTATGTGTAAATACACAAGAAATGTAAAAAGTATATATGTATTAGTAAGTAAAGTATATATTATATTAGTTGGCGAGTACACAAGCTCTGATAAGCTTGGGACTATACGACGTTGTGTGTTAGATGTACGAGATATTTTTTATTATTGGATTCGGATGTGGCACACGGTACAATTAACATAAATAGGTACCCATTTTATTTTCAAAACAATAAGACTTTAGAACATATTGCCCAGCTTTAATATGTTTTTAATATGACTTTCTAGGTTTGTCAATATTGTTATTTTATTGCTTAATTATTATAATAAATTAGTTGATTTAACACGCGATCACACTACAGGTGTCCGTTATTTGTGACTAGTGTTCAGGTCTTGGTGTGGATTCGATTCCAACCTAGGACAAATAATATTGTGATGAGCCATTAGCTTGATCATTGATCTGTATCTGAGTGCAATTTACCTGTAACATGCATGTATTTAGAAATATTTAAGTATGTTTATTAACAGTCTGGCTACTATAGTAGGTTTGCCCTAGTTTGGACCAGACTGCCTTAAGTAAAACGTGTGAAATTATTATAATTAAAATAACTTTACCATGTAACAAAACTACTAGACTTTTATTTGTTTGCTGTCTGCGTCACAGTAGCCTCAAAGCCAAGCAATTAACGATTAAATTAACAAGAACACGGAAATTACACACCGATAAGGATCACTGAAGACTTGCAAAAAACAATTTTATTGTTCATTGCGAACTTGCGGTGGGAAAATTGTCTTATTATTCGTATGCACGCGGTCTAACCTCGTGGGAACCATTGTGTGAGTAACAGGACTTTGGTGCAGTTCCGATTACGTCATATATGGTGGGCTTTGTAATCTAATGGGGATAACGGGAGGTGGTTCAATGGGACGTGAGTTTGGCACGTTTGGGTTGTAGCAACGGATATGCCGCCTGCCTTAGTGGGGCAAGAATCACGTATTGTTTACAATGTGATAGTTTTTATTTTGTAAAATTGATAAAGGCAGTGAGATTATATTGATTTTCTGATATTAAGACCTGATTTTTAGTTGTAGGAAGATTTTAGGATACGCAGAACTTAATGTTATAAATGTGAAAGTTTATGAGAATGTTTGTATGGATGTTTCTAATAACTTCATTCTTCTTCATCAACGGTTTTATATGAAACTTTTCAGTAAAATAGCTCATACATGAGAATAGATGATGCAGAAGCATCTCAATAGGCCTCCATAGTGTGCGTCACCGTGCTGCGTTGTCTGTATTCGCAATGAGTATGGTCACCACTAATCTTCGATTGAGCTCATTCTTACCATCGGGCAGAGTAGAGACACTTTTTTTACGATCTAGGTGGCAAACGAGCAGCCGTATGACCTGATGGTAAGCGATTACTGCCGCCCATGGACACCCGCAACACCAGACGCGTCACAAGTGCGTTGCCGGCCTTTTAAAACGGAGTACGCTCTTTTCTTGAAGGTTTGAAGGTCGTATTGGTCCGGAAATACCGCTGGCGACGGTTCATTCCATAGTTTTGTTGAGCAGAAAGTTCCTTGAAAAGCGTAACAGTTGTGGACTGTCAACCATTTAGATGATGGGGATTAAATTTCTGTCGCGAAGGACGACGGCGGAAAGAGGCGGCAGGAATCAGCCCGAACAATACACTTTGGTAGGTCTATATAAAAAAAACACATGGACTACTTTTGCCTTCGACATCCGACTTCCACGTAGGAGGAAGTGCGGGCATAATGTAATATTAATTTAACAAAGATTTAATAAGTTACTGTAAAGTCAAAACTTAACAAACAAAATTGCCAAGTGTGATAAACAACAGCTAGATCATTCTATTATTCATTAAGTGTTGATCTTTTTTTATAATTACAAACGTAATTATTTCATTCAAACACAACAAGTATAAGTAGATGACGCAATACTATATCAAGATAGACTAAACAGCACCTGTCGTTATTGTTGTATAATACATGAAAGTTATATACATAAAGCTATGTCTAAGAGACCTGCGAGTTTAAATTAACCAAGAATATTTAAAGGACTGAATTTAAGAGTTAAAATAATAGGACACAAAGAAATATACTTATCAGAAAGAATATTATAAAGATTTATCGTAAAGTCCTTTCGCTTGCATGCTTATTGTATTTTTAACCTTGAGTTAAGTACTTTTATACATATACTTATTTTAACCTTAGGGGTAGCATTTTAATTTTTTTTTTATGGAGTAGGGGCAAATGAACCACTTATCGCCTAATTACGAGCGATTACCACTTTCCATGGATAACCGCAACACCAGAAGCGTCACAAGTGCGTTGACGGTCTTTGGGGGTAGGGGAGGGGGGTTGGAAGAAGGTTTTGTTGTTGGCCTTCCGGTATCCTCACTCACTTGGTGAAACACAGTGCAGGCAGGCGCTGTTTCACACGGGTTTTCTGTTAGGCCTTGGTATCACTCCGGTCGACCCGGCCCATTCGTGCCGAAGCGTGGCTCTCGCACGGTAAAAGCCCAAACTTTATAATTTTTGGGCCAGTAACTTCGACTCAGCGTTGATGAATAAGTGAGTAGCCAGTGTGTTAGCCAACTAACTTTATATGTATGAATATAATTTGATACTTCACTAGATAACCCTCTGCTCGTCCTCTTAAAAGTTATAAATTTTCCCGGTTTCACAACATTGTTTCTAGATACCCAGCCTTAGCGTAATACTTTAAAACCTATAACCTTCTCACCTTCCTCGATAAATAGGTTATCCAACACCAAAAGAGTTAGCGAATCGGTCCAGTGGTTCACGTATGATGCCGTGACCAAGGGAAAAAGAATTCATTTTCATACTAATAGATTTGTAAATAACCTCAAAACAAAACTTCAAAATATATGCAACTATGACAAAATACGTAACAAGTATTTATTAGCTAGTCTGAAAGCTCAAAAACATATTTTAAAAAGAATAAATCTTGCTCGTATCCACATTTGTCAATTGTGCATAAAACTCAAGAAATAATTATTACCACAGACTATTAATCACAGCCAACTTTCTACGTCCTGTTGGGGCAATTGATATAATGTAGTTATATTAATTAATACTATTCTCACCGTGAAGCGCTATTTATCATTTGAAACTAAATTTCACGAAAACATTTTCTCGCTACGTCTGTTTGGTAAAGGACATACGGACTGTAAGAGTGATTATTAACTTTTGTAGTCTATACTATTCTTTTCACCGAATTAATTGATAGATGTATTACTAACTTGTCTATAAAATTAAAATAATCCTAATCCTATCTACATTAAAAATTTGGTAAAGTTTAATATACCAATCTCTTGGAAGATCTACAAGACTATTGCAAATGTTAAAAGCCACGATGTTTTTTTCTGAAATTTTACTTTATCAAGTAGCTTAAAGGTCTATAGTGTTTTACAACAAATAAATTTGTAAGCTCATTAATAAAACTGATGACTGTTTAAGGCCGAATCTTATTTATGTGTCATGTAGACCACCCCAAAAATAGAAGGGATTTCACTTAGCTACGTTAATAAATACTTCCTCTTTTCTATGTTTGGTTACTTTTATGAATAAATTCAAAATAACAATTTGTAACGCAATGGATCCGTTGTCGTAGCGTAACGCTGAATCCTTATGAAATAACATCGATAGGAAACGTCATCGATAAATCAAAGGCTCGGTACAGACTTGTTTTTGTAGTGAATAATTTAACAAAACAGATAGTCCACTTGTCAGTGTATGATTTATTGCTGTTTCTTCTATGTGCCGTAAAGCGATATTATATATAAGAAACTTACTTGTATGGCAAAAATACGTATGTTCGGTATGCTAAGAAAAGCCAGAATGCCAGGGCCGAAAGAAAAAATTCTGTTTTTTCTACTCTGAAGAAAAACATGTTGTTGGTGTAAAACCTGTGAACCTCAAGTGCAGAGAATCATGAATATTAAAAAATGAAATGGAAGGACAAAAGTGTCCAATATTGGGTGAGATAGATTTTTAACTGCAATTTTCGATCAATGGGTTTGTTTAATAAACAAAGCATAACTTAAAAAAAAATGGTCCAGGAGCATTTCTTAGCTTCGTAATTTATTACCTGCTTAAAAATATATTTTATCATTTGCACTTCTTTACTATAAAATTGTGGATATTGTGCATTGTTTATGTTTTATTTGTTTGCATTAATGTGTATTAAAATCTCTTTATTTTAGTGATGTAAGTGAGTGGACTATCTGAATTGAGTAAATTACTATATTTATTTTGAACACCAATACTATCCATGATTTTGTGTTTCTATAGTCGATTTGTCTATGTAAAGATTGCCTGTAAGAGATTGCTTTTCAGCGATAAGGCCGCCATTTGTACATGGTCATTATATTGTTTAGCGCAAATATAACGGTATCAATTGGTGTATAATAAAGTTTATTCTATTCTATTCTATTCTATTCTATTCTAACTTCCCTAAGTGGTGTAACAGTTTAAAAAGTAGTTACAAGATTTTATTTAAAGCTGTTGTATACAACTTTAAATAAATTTCGACTATAGTCGAAATTGATTTAAAGCTGTATAAACTAGCTAGGTTTAATACCATAAAACAATATTTGACACCTTAAATTATTACGGACTATTAGACCTATAGTATCCATTATTAGCGTGTAGGTGATCAATTAATTGATTACTATCGACAATGGTGTAATCCGAAAATTTAAAACACTTCCTTTTAAATTTTCGGATTTCTACTACTACAATACATGTAAACCTTCTTGATAAATCACTATGTCTGTTATTTATTACTTGATTAGTTTCTAAGCGAACAGACATATGAAAAGACTTTATCTCAAACTATGTAAAGATTTGGTAAGAGGAATACCCGTATAAGATGTGTTATGTTGCCAGTGACTATAATCTGTGGTAGAAACTGGTTATATTTATTTTTTGACGTATGACATATTTCATGACGAGAGTCTTGTCTATTGTTGTAATATCAGACTCTTATTTACTAAAAACAATTATAATACTATGCTGCTTGCCTAAGAGCGAGATTAACCATCGCATTCTTTCGCTATCTCCCTTAACTTGGTTTAGAAATTCATAAATCATTTAACTTTATGTTATTTAATTATTTCGCAACACATCCACAGAATCTGAGTTGTAAAATTCGTAATTTACTGTTAGTCACACCCCTATTGAACCTTCTAGGAAACGTCAGTATTATAATTAGATAGCCACTATAACTATAGAGACATTTATCTAATCCCTTTTTGTAACAATCAAGCGTTTATTGAGCCATTCGTCGTAATGAATCGGTTACTTACAAAATGGCGATTGAAATAGCGTTTAGTCCATCAATCATTCCTGTAGAGGTATAAATAAACATCTATAAAGATATCGATAAGCTATAGATATCAAGTATAGTAAAAGGAATGTTAAAGTTTAATTAGAAATCAATCAGTTCATTAGAAAAAAAAGAACTAAGTTATCATACATTATGAATAAACTAACTGAACCCCACTACTGTGATTTTAATGAAGAACAAAATTGAATGACGAGTTAAAATTTGAGCACACTCCTCGCAGATTTTTTTTAGATTTGAATTGAACAGAAATCAATTTTATTAACATTTAAATTCATTTCAATAGATTACAGAAATACATAACTAAAGCGATAAGCGATGACGTGACGAATCTGATGTCGGTAACCTTTACTACGAAGAACGTCTGATTTATACTTCTATTCTATAGAAGATCTTTTGTAGTAATTAAAGAACGCAGGGCTTACTTTGACTAGATTATTTACATTAACGTTACAATCAAAATTAAATATTACGGTTTTTATGCTATATCGATGCTTTACGATTTCTGTGTATCGATAAATTACAGTCATTGGTGGCACAGTTCTAATTCCGTCTCATTACATGACGCCATTTAATAAGGTATTTTGTTTCTTATTTGTCAGTAATTTATTACGTATGTTTGATAATAGAGTACTAAAGATATACAATAAAAAGAATCAAGTTATTGTGTTATTGCTAAACAATCGTGTAAGTAGTTATCTATACTTATTTGTTATATAATATATATAGTGATAGTTATTTGCACTGTTTTGAGGAGTTTAGCAGTTGGGCAATAATTTGAGAAATAATAAAAAAGGAGCTTCTAAAATAAACTTATGTAAACTGTTAAGTGTTCTGTAAACATCGTTAGGCTCCGTTACATTTATTCCAACTATCTAAAACTTATTGATGTTTAAATTTAAATTAGTTGTATGAGGTTGCCTGGAAGAAATTGCTTTTTAGCGATAAGGCCGCCATTTGTACACGGTGATTCAATTGATGTATTATGTAAACTATATATTTATGTAAACTGTTATATCTGTTGTACAATAAAGTGTATTCTATTCTATTCTATGAGTAACATTATATTACTTTTAAAATTGCTTTGTTTGTTTTCATCCTCGTGATTATTTTTATTTTAGCACTTATATTGCAAATGATATTATATACATGCCTGCGAAAGGTTCTTGATTTTTTCGCTCGCCAGAAAAGAAAGGGACCCACATTTGTTATTTCAATACTGCATGAAAAAAACAAAATGGTTTTAAAGCATGGCGTGTATTTCATTATTTTACCATACATTTAAACGTCTGAACACATTTGAACGTATCACTCTAATCTTTACATTACACGGTGACACTGGATATTAATTTAACGTCTTCATTTGTTTTGGGGGAACATCGTCATGTATTTTTAATTAATTACTGGTTTCTATAACTAGTTATCAGAACCCAGCATGATCTCCTTCGCTTTTACGATAGTGCATAAACAAGCATGATAGTATACTTTTGTAAACACAAATAAACAAATATTTATAATATTTTATTATATTTTATTTCATTCACCACAGCTACAATACAGTTACTTCTTATTCAGTTTCCATAAAAAAACATTCCCAAAAACCGTTTTAAAAACCTCACTTATAAAGATACCGCTACATTCTCAATTCTCGTAACAGATACAAAAATTCCACGGTCTCTTGTATCGCAAAATTCACCCACATACATAAAAGCTTTCTTTTAATTCACTCTATATCTCCTGAACATTCATTAGCCGCAAAGCTTCCGCGAAATATGTGAAATACCGCAACATGTATAAATAAAGTTTGTTATTCACTACATCGTAACAAAATAAAGAAAGAACCGTGGTTGTAGAGATAATTAAACCAACATTTTGAGCCAAAATAAGACTTTTGTGAACATTATTGCAATATATTAGATAACTTGAGGCGCTTATAGCCCAGTTGCATTCGGTGATTACAAACAATCAGCGAGGGCAAGCAACGACGGCGCGGTCAGTACCTGGATGGGTGACCGCTGGTGGCATGTTACCATGAGCGTCTCCGTGATTCGGAGGTCACGTTAAGCAGTCGGTCCCGGTTGTTATCATAGGATAACAGTCGTGAAGCTTAGTTGGAGGCCTTCGGGCGGCTTAAAAACATCAAACGGTAAGATTACGTAGCCACAACGTTGTCTTGCCAGTCCCCAATCCGCACTTGACCAGCGTGGGGACGTATGGCCTTAACCCTCTCCTGAGAGGAGACCCGAGCCCAGCAGTGGGACATTATGGGTTGTTGATTTGATTTGATTGATTACATAACTTAATCACTATAGCGTAACGTTATGACGGTGTGGTTCGTCCTTTAGTATAAACGTCACCGAGGTGATTAAACTGTGTATGGAATTACCTGAACATTTTTGTAGTCTGTTAGGGTAGTATCCACTATACCGTAACATTATCTCGGAAAGACCGTGGCTCATATTTGTGTGTGTCCGCCGCTGAGGTGATTAAACGGGCGTGTGTTGCCAAAAATGAGAATTTCGTGAACATTATGACAGCCTGTTAGGTTTTGCTTTCACTATACCATAACGTTATGTATGAAAGATCGTGATTAGACCTTAAGTGAATACGCTACTGACGTGATCAAATATGCGTGTTTCCAAAAATTAGAATTTTGTGAACATTATTGCAGTATGTTAAGCAAGGCATTCGCTATACTGTAATGTAATGTACGAAGGGTGGTGGTTCGGCCTTGAGTGTGCCGGCTTTTGAGGTGATTGACCGTACGTGTTTTGCCAAATGCTAGCTAATATGAATTTTATTGCAACGTGTTAGATAATATTTAGAGATGACTGTTGCAAATGACTTTGAGCTTTATGAAAAGTGTCATTTGGACATGTTTTCAATAACGTATTAAATTCATACTGTTTCTATTACTAGATGTGACGCTTCGGTATGCTACATTGTGTTTGCATTATTTAATTAGGAAGAACTGACGCAAAAACAGATATGAACAATCTTTGAAACTGTTTGTATATTTTCTTAAAATAACAAAGAAATTAATCGATGCCGAACTTTTTGAGTTATTGAACTTAATAGTTTTATACATACATATAGATTTTTGTTATTTGTTTATATATGAGATATACATGTGTAAAATTGTAAGCAAAGTATTGATAGTGTTAATTGAAGTTACGAGTAACCTTATTTTCTTTTAAGTAATTTTATTACAGTTTAAAAAAAGGTATACTAGGCTATTTAACAAAGTAACTCTTTTTAAAAACCTAGGATATAATTGGAATGTCAATAGTTTGGAACATGAAATGAATTGCACTGATTCAAATTCAGAACGCATCGACTTCAATGTAGACTATAGGTGAATTGAATAGTCCCATAGACTAGTTATGTCACCCATTCGTCTTCTAGTCCCGGATCTAACCTGAAATTGATCTATAACATTAGAAACCAGATTGAATCGTGTGTGTGATTCAATCAACTGTGACCTGCAAGTCACAAAGTCACAAATTATCACTTGAATAAGGAAGTCCCGTTAAGTTTATAGTCCTGTGTGGTACTACCGTTTGGTTTCCGTCTCTAAATAGCTTCTTATGCCTTTTATGTACAACTCTAGCGCCATAGAGACTAGAACATCCCGTGCATTTGTTATATTCTTAATTAAGGTATTGCAATATCGAAAAACATTAAATATATTTTTGACCAACTTTTAGTCCCAAGATTTAAGAAAAAAAATTGAATTGAACCTAATTATGTAACAAAAAATCAATCCACACACATGCCACATACATACCATAATCTTCATTATGGTATGTATGTGGATTGGTTCCTTGCTGCATAACTAGGTCCATTTAATCACCATCACCACCAACAGATAAGGACTTTACTGTTCTATGTGCTTAGTCGACCATTATATAAAACAAACTTACCTTCGCTATTTCCCAGAGAATATCTAGCACATTAATTATCTAGAAGATTAAATGTAATTTAAAGCCATACTAAGGAAAAATAATATGCTGACACAATTTTTGACGTAATGCAATTGTGTATGAAATGACTTCCACAAAGTACTAAAGCTTAAACCATTATAGAGGTCTATGATAGAAAGTTGAGGGCAAGTCACGACGCGAAGAAAATCGCACAAAATAAATTGCACATTGTGCATTTATGCATAATTGCACGTAATAAGAACTGTGACATCATTAAATGGAGATCTTAATGCATAATTTGTCAGTGGTTTATAATATTGTGTTATGCACGATATTTGAATTTCGAACTGTTAAACCCAACTTTTTTGTTTGTGTGTTCAAGACTTAATTTATCAAATGATAATAATAGGTCAAACTTTAAAAAACAAATGCCATCTTGGAATTCTGAGTATCATTTGAAAATTTATCAATCAGACATCTATAAGAGACTTCCATTAATAAAAGTAACGATTTTAATTATACACAATTTCTGTTTCTTTTGCGTAAAATCCATTTTTCAGAAGTCCTCATTAAATTTGAAGCTTGAATTAATGAAGCAAATTTATAATTAACCAATGAATCAGTGTGTTTTCGAAATTCAAATTTCATAGTTATAAAATGGTTGCGTGCAGAGACAACTTAAACAACTTTTTATTGTTGTTTATTAATGACGGTGTCATTGTAAATATAGAAGGAACTCATTTGCAACGACCTTTATAGAGGAAGAGAATTATTTTAGTAAGTAACAAGGAAGTAACGTAAATTGTCGGTAAACAGTAGGCTTATAATACATTAAGGGCCATCAAGGTGCATACATGGTTAGTTATGTTATTAAGGGACTATTAAAGTGATTGGCTATCAAGCTATGTAGTTAGGTATGATGTACTTACTACTGTGAGTCATATATTTTTTTAAGAAGTATATATAAATATTTTAAATTGTCTTGGTAATTTGAGTATTTTTTTATAGTCCTGTTACAGTGACTCCACTATGCCTGATGGAAAGCATGAGCAAAATCCAAGAGTAGTGGTCACAATATTCTTTGTGAATGCAGACAAGATAGCATGGTGATAGGTACTACGGCGGTCTATTGAAATGTTTCAGCATCATTGGGAAAATTATATAATTAATAAATAATAATATTTTGTATAGAATACGATCACAGCAGGTTCAATAGTGTTAAAAGAAAATTCCCTGAACGGTGGTCAAGCATCTTATTTGAGATCATTCGCGTTAAAAAAATAGTGACGCATCCATCAAAATAATTTCTTTTCATCTTAACACACCAAAATACTAATTAAATATCAAATTAAAACAAAAGGGTTATGTAATAACATTCACGTAATATACATATATAAAATAGTTACCTTGTGACGTTAACATGGCGGACCACCGTAAATATAGGCCACACTGATCAAAGCATAAAAGCCTAGACCAGTTCTAGGTAATGAGGTCAGAAGGGGGATTTATATTAACGTTTGACGTCATTGCTATGACTAAAGCTGTAACATATGACTTTGTAAGGTGGTAAACCACCAATTATTTATTAATTATAATTATATTATAAAAAGGTGCTCATAGCTCAGTTGCACTCGGTGATTGGAAACAATCATTAGGGTAAGCCACGATGGCGCGGTCGGTACCTGGATGGGTGGCCGCTGGTGGCGTGTTACCATGAGCGTCTCCGTGATTCAGAGCTCACATTAAGCAGTCGGTCCTGGTTGTTATCATAGGATAACAGTCATGAAGCTTAGTTGGAGGCCTTTGGGCGGCCTAAAAACATCCAACGGTAAGATTACGTAGCCACAATGTATTCTTGCCAGTCCCCAACCCGCAGTTGGCCAGGGTGGGGACGTATGGGCTCCCTCTCCTGAGAGGAAACCCGACCCCAGTAGTGGGACATTATGTGTTGTTGTATATTATATAATAACTAATTAATTAAAAATTGTCTTTGTGTACAACTAAAAATAATTACTAAGTTATTAGGAATAAATTTAATGTGAATAATTAAAATAATAGAAAAATCTTTATATTTAAATAACCCTTCTTAGCATATTGATGCCATATCTACACAGTTTATTGTTATGCATTTTCGTTATTACCAATTATACTTATATGTTGTCTTCTCTTCTGTTTAGTAAAAATATTGAAAAAATAACGAAAATCGCGACGAAAATATACAATACGTTATGCGTAACTTCTGGTAAATCGCTAAAGATTAAAATTACCATAAACGATTAATATTGATCATTTATTCTAGTCGGTGAAAAGGGTAGACATATGAATATGGTAGAACCAATTTATCGTCACCAATTTATGTAGTACCGCGGTAATCAAGCAAAAACGCACACCTTTAATCAATACCCAATTTAAGTATTACCTGTCACGTAGCCCCACAGTTCAAGAAGGGTAATTGAATTTTTGGAGAAAAGAAAGTAATATCATATACTCGTCGTCGTATACCGAAGGGATTTATTTCTGAGTGTTCTGTCATGTATATTTCGAGAATTCACGAATGCGAAAGGTATATTTCTTCGCTGATTTTAGCTAGAATATTAAATTACGGCGTGTATATTTATCTTCATAAAATTATTTAGATCGTTATACTTGACAAAAATGAGTTTTAAATAATTTCTTTAAAAAAAGGTATCCGCCTAGCGATCGTATTTTTCATGTTTAATTTTTTTAACCTTACAAGTGATAAACCTCAAAGTTTATAACTTTTTAGGATCTTTATTTATTTGACGTTTGGCTGTCATATGTCAAATACTCGTAACTCGTGCCATATTTTCTCTACCATTGAGATTATTCCTATTTTAAAATCAAAAAGTACGTTTTGAAATTCTATTTTCTAAAAGCTTTCAGAATTCAATTCATGAGACGTCAAATACACTTCAGTGGCAGATACATTGAAATAAAATTGAAGCAATATGTATACTCGTCTTTGATTTCCTCGTAACTTGGAAGGATCCAACCTTATTTTTTTCACAGATTATTTAACAGTAACCCATTTATACTGTCCTGGATTTACTCAAATCCCGCAATCTAGACATCCAAGAAACTCGAGCAAAATATTCTCAAACCGTCTTTCCTTTAACAGGCTTTCAGTTTATTCAATTATCTTGACTTGTAGGTATTTCTACATGCGACATGCAGATGGTCAGAATGATTTAGATTTATTATTGAAGTAGATTACATGATACGTCCATTTAAAAAGTAATAAATTAATAGAGACTACGTGTCAAGAGACGCTTTGCAAGCAGCAGTATTGTACTGGTTGCAAAAGGAAACTGACAAAAAATAAGTGAAAATAATCTTTAAGAGGGTTGTATATTGGATCTAAATTTGAGCTAAATTAGTGCACAAGTTTTTGAGATCTTTATGTGTATGCAAACTTTAACATTTAAGTTAAAACAATTGTAAGAATAATAGAGATCAAATTGTTACCTAATTTATACTGACATAATTTACTTACACAATATCATACATTTATTCCACGGTTTACATCAAAAGAATACTTAAAACAATCACGTATTTAATGTTTTCACAGAACGAGGACAACACATGTAACATATTGCAGCAGAAAACATACAAAGTTTTCATATTAATTAGACGCATCTTAGATCTGTCGGCCATTTTGATGACGCACCTGTTATTTACCGTAATAGTTCGTAGACTTGTTAAATAAACACAAATACCGATTGCATGCATGGCGTAGTGGTTTAAGCGTGAAGCCGCTTTCTACTGAATATTACGAGTTCAAACCCTTCATGGAACAACATTTTGTATGATCCACATATTATTTTTGTAAGTCTGCGTGTTTTTTTTTTCCGTCTCATATCTGTTCATAAAGTGCCCCTGCGATACCGGTATATATCCAGGGTGGAAGTTGTTCTTTTTTTGATTTTTTTTTTTATAAAAAACCTTTTTAATTAGAATGACCAAGTAATTGTACGGCACGTTTAATAAGTAAAAGCCTCTTAACTCTCAACTTAAATTACATAAAAGATGTGTAATTCTTACATAAGTATTAATGCTGAGTGTCACAAAAGTGGGTGATATATTGTAGGAACTATCTTTGAAGTGAATGTGATCGATTCAGTCTTTTCTCAGTGGGAACGGATAACAGATGAATGTACAAAAATATATTTGTATCATGTCGGCCTTATTAATGTTTATCAAATAAATCTTGGAAAAATAAATGTGATGTGTTGATGCTAAAATACCTCACGACAGAGAATGGCTTTTAATTAAGATGTGAAAGATTTTTTTTCGTAATAATAATGTTGTTGCTGTTGAATAAATAACACGAAAGTAAACTTTATTATTTAAAGAAACATCTACAGGATAATATTATATTCCCGTAAATGCAAATACAATTTCGCAACCATTTGTATTTTGTCCATTTTTTTTCACCGGAAAGTATTTGTGTATTTATATCAGTTGTCTAGTACCCATAATACAAGTTCTGCTTAGTTTGGGCCTAGATGGCGTTTTGTGTTAATTGTTCAAAATAATTATTTTTATTTTATTTTTTATTTGCAGCAAGAACTTCAATTAAACCAACCTGTCACATAATCTTTCCATGTACTTTTTGGGGTTGAGGATATTCAATATGCCATTTTGCTGCAGTAATCTATTGGGGCTCTACACAAAATTTACGAAAATACTTTTTTGAAATATAACTCATATTATCTAATTATTTTTTGAGACAGATTATATAATGGGACAGTTCTATCAACCTCTGGAATACTGCTATGTGTAGCGATAGAAACTAACATATAGGTAATTTGTTTTTGTCCACATACGGTAACTTAACTTACCTTTTGTAGCAACGCGATGTTAATTTACACAAATATAAGTCACAAATCGTGTGATCGTTGATAACTTAATGGCTGAGTACCGAGAAACACGCTATTACTAGCCGACAACCGACATGGCGTGAAAATTACACGTTTTTAAAATCACTTTACATAAATAGTAGCTATTTGCTAATGTGGGCATTTAAATTTAATGCCTCGTTGATTCCATGGCGTAAAATTGTACCTATTAGTAAGCATAATCATGAATACCAGGGCTTTATATTTATGAAGCTGCCGCTTAAGCTGATATAAGCTCCTGCACTTCAGCATTTGCTCACCATAGTCTTACAAAAGCCGTGTTCGAAACGCAAACTCCATTATAGCCTTACACTTGTGGTGAATTCCACATACTGCGCAACAGTACATGCTACAGGGCCATCTGAAGATGCGTTGAATTACGGAGTAACAAATTAAACGAAAAAACTACCAATTTTGAATCGCGCAATAGAAGTTCTTGCATCGATTATCATTATACAAAATCCCAAATTCAACCTTTATGGTGTGGCCTGCCAGGCATGATCACCTCGCCTGGTCGGACATGACACCTTTTCCTTCACATCGGTGGCCTTTTGGACTTCTAGCATTGCTATTTTTAGGTAAACGTAGAACTACTCATGTTAACATAAATGTAGTTGAAACTGTTGCAAACCGTTAGTCGACTTATAAATCATCACCGTGGTCATCAACAAATAACCTTTAACAGGCGACATATACCTCTACCTAGACAAGAGGTTTTTTAGACATACTTATATCACGCTAGCAAGACTGGTTTGTATATAGTTTGTATCAAATTTTTCTTCTTTTTGCAATATAATAGTCCTGTTTAGTTTCCTCTCGTAGTAAGCTTTTACGATACCAACGTAATGAATAAGAGAGACACTTTGTATGATTCATTCATCACCGCATACAACATAAATATTCGTGTACTAAGTGTATCGTATACAATGTTCATAATTTCGTAAATATGTAATTTCCGGATGGACATAGGCCACTAAAAATAGCACATTTCATAATTAGCGCTTTTAGTCACACTTATAAACGTTGTATGTATATTTCTGAAAATATACGTATATCCTTTGCCATAGTTTGGATTAAAATGTAATCTAGCTGAACACGGTCGCAGTGGGCGGGGCATTACATTCTGTTTTATATCTGCGAATGCAATCTACTGCATTTGATCACGTGTTGCCAGCGAAATAATGGGGTTTACCTGAAAATTGATAAATTTCATAGTAAAATACTTATTTCGATGATCTTTAATGATTTTTATTACTGCCTTGCATTTATTTCATTAATTTAAGCATATTTATCCGTGCTGAGAAACCATGATACGATTCAAAATTCCTTCTCAAAATTTGACTAAAATCTTGTATGCTTTTTGTTCGTGTTGCGAGATTAAACGCGCATGTACAACCTCTTGGGGAATTTTTGAAGTTGTCATGCTCGTTAAGATTCTCTTCAAATCCACCCCTTTTGTGGTCATTAAGTATTTTTTTTCCCTAAAATAGATAATCTTTAAAAGTGAATTTTATGCCTTTGAAATAAACTTCGGTATTAAATTAAAGTTTCATAACCTAAACTTTTCTTCATCATAGTTCGTCGTCAAATTAAAAAATTACAAAATAATATCATACGATCTGTATCTCCGATGATTCTAGTGATCATCGTGTTCCAACAAACTAAACTTATTATCTCCATTAACATATTTGAAAAGTCGTCTATTAAACATAGTGTTATAAATATAGACTGCCTCTCCTCAGCAAGGAGGTTTGGCCTAATACGACGCTAACCCCAACAACTGGCAGCGTTTGTTTCAAGACTTCCTTCTTTTACTATATCATCTTCTCCATACCATAAAATAGAATAAAGATAACCATATTATATATAGATATAGATTACACGGTTGGCCTAGTGGTTTCAGTGGTCGCCACACCGCTTCCTACTACGCCAAGGGTTGTGGGTTCAAATCCTACAAGGGACAACACTTTGTGTGATCCATAAATTGTTGTTCTAAGTCTGGATGTACTTTGTGTCCGTTTCATGTATGTTTGTAAAGATCTCGCGATACAGGAATTTATATTCTTAATGAAGGAGTTGTCTTTTTAAAAAATAAATTAATTAATATTGATTTACGCACACATAACTCGTCATGGCAGTCTCTATAATTTCTACAGTCATAGAACGGGACTCGAGCACTTAATATATCTACAAATATTACATTCGAACTCGTTTGCCAAAACTTCCGTGAAATTCCCATTTCCTTATGTAATACAAATGTTAGTGTATTACAATTACTTTTTTAAGTTATAGTAACATCTAATCTGTCATGATTGCGTGAGGAACGTTACCGTTGCCGGGAGGCAATCAGAAAGGTTAATGATGAAAGTGTCTAAGATGTCTCATATATATGTATGTACGTGTGTAATGATAGAGGCATTTTCATGATGAATCACACTGTTTGTGGTTTAAAGGTTTGTTTTCTAATGAAGTCTATTAGTAAGTGTTATTTGGCAACTGAGGTAATAAATGAATGAATATTGTTACGGTAATGTATTAGTTTAAATTGTACCTAAATTTAGTTAATCTCATAAGTTAAGTGTAAAAATACTAAGTTTTAATGTATATCTTTTATCAGTCATTGTCATACTGAGAAAAGGGAAGGAAGTGTGTAAGCGGAAGCACGTGCAATTAAAATGACCAATAGTGTCATGAAAATATTTAATGAATAAAATAATGAACAATATCAAAACTAAAAATTGAATTATTCAAGTAAGTGAGTTATCTTTTTGCTAGGTAACCTTTATAGGATGAAAGGATATGATATCGCAATATACATATTCAATTGCTGGGGCTGCCAATATTAACCTTCCCCTAATTGCTTACTGATAATGCCTGCTCAGACCACATCCCAAACAATTTTATCCAAACAAAATGTCTGGACCATTTGGTCCAGAAAAGCTACCAATAGAGAAGAATGGAAGCAGTTGGAAGAGGCTTATGTGTCACAGGACACGCTAATCACTGAACTGGGAAACCCGATGTATTAGATTTAAATTAAAATAATCTGCTGTATGTTAAATCATTGTTTAGTATCAGCAAGAAAGGCTAACAAAAAAAAGAGAAATTGCTTACTTGATGATAGTATCTCATTCGATAGTTAACATAAGCAAAATATTAGATGTTGGTTTTATTATAAAACTGGTAAAGCTACGCGTACGAAATTTGGTATAGAGATTGGTTATAATAGCACATAGATTACTTTCTCATCACTAAATATTAAACAACAACAGGAGCGGAGCCGCAGGAAAAAGCTAGTAGTGTGATACTAATCCTAGACGACATCCATGTACTAAATGAAGTCAAAACCAAGTATCATTTAATCTAAAAGTGGAAGTGATGAAGAAGTGGCTGAAGTGGAGCGGTCGAGAGTATGCGCGACATTCTTGACGCGATAAGTAATTAACGCTGTCATTCAACTGTCTGTCAAATTAACGCCATTTTGAATTGTGGTACAAGTAAACCCATAAAGCGTGCGTTATGGAATGCTAGATAGATAGATAGAAACACTTTATTTGCACACTATAATATTACAGTTAGAAGAGAATACATAAAATATGAGATGGAGTGTACGAAGGGCGGCCTTGATAGGTTTTGTGTTTGGAATATTTTTGTTAGAGCGATATATTTAAGAACATATTCTTTTCTGAATTACAGGGTTGGTAATGTTAAGCAATTTGGGTTTAAATATTTATTTTGCATTTCAAAGGCTGTGAAACAATGAGAACCATAATAAAATCAAAAACCACTTCTGAAGATGAAGAATCTTACAAAAAAATATGTTCGGTAGCCATCTATGCTATCTGACAGCTGTTTATACATGACGCTCTGGTAGCATAAAAAGTGTGGAAACCCCTTCATTGGCTCATTCTTTCTTTTATATTTGAAAAAAAATAATAAAACGTAATATGCCCGTATATGAACGTATATAGCGTAAACTGACATTAAAGGAAAAGATTGTCCATGTCCATATTATGATTGTCTGGTAAAGATCCCTGTGAGATATAATAGTGCCAATTGTTATATTAAATTACAAATAATGTTATGTATATTTCAATATATTTATTCGAAATCTTTTGTCTTATTCCACAACCCATCCCTTTCGTTTAAAACGCACAATGTCTGGCTGACTTGTCAAATTTTATAATAATTGCGTTTGTAGGGGGTAATGTCCCGCGTCATTATCGTGCACGATGGGGCTCTAACCAGGGGCTGGTTAGGACAGATTTATTGAAGACCACTCTTTCGGAAAACTTGACAAAATGGCCTTACGGGACCGTTATTTGCTGAAAAAAGAACCACATATTACATTGAATTGCTTCTTTTTAATATTTACATACATTATACATTATTACACATATATTATACATTATACAAATTGTACGTTGAACAAACAGTAATATTAAGTATATTATCGTAGACACATTTCTAGTTTACAGGTATATAAAACTGTTATTAGACCTTCAGGGTAAAACCATAAAGCATTCTACACGTAGCAACCATAAATATAATTTTAAAAAGTTACAATTCTAAAACGGAATATATTTTAAAAATAAAACGATTTTTTCTGCCTTTGTCATTAGCTGTAAACATTGCCATTTCTCTCGAGTTCACAAATATGCGTTTGAACTCTTGCCAAGTGTCTCTTTTGGGAAGAAAAATGTTCTCAGTATAGCTGTTGTTGGATAGGAACCGCTTATTATACGATTTTTAAGTGATTTACTGCGACCAATTATGTCTAAACTTTGCTGTTGTCTCAAGGGTCAATAACCAGTCGTGATAGACAGTTAGTTACTAGTTGACAACATAATTTTATTAACGCATGATTTAGCGTTATGGCAGTGTAGTAAACAAAATTCTGTTGACTTTAAATTAATGTTGCCAGTTTGGAAGTTTTTCTTCAGAATAATTTTGATCTGTGTTATTATTAACATTGCCATCAAATTTGCACTAGTTTAATTGTATTTATATATTTGTATTTATTTTTTATTGCACACATTGAAAATACAAGTATGAAAGAAATACAAGGAAGTGTCATGTACAAAAGGCGTGCTTAACCCAACATTGAGTTTTCTGCCAGCAGTTTAATGAGAATTTGTGGAGTAAAAAAAATTTTAAATATTTTGTTTTACCATTATTTTATTCACTTAATTGCAAGGTGGCTGGCAGGAACTGAATGCGAGAAGCCCAAAATCAATCAGAGTAACAAGGTTTGGCAAGTGGACTGGTGGCTGAAAATGGAAAACAAATGTTTCCTTGCAATTATAATCTATCGTGATTTTTACAAAAGAGAGGGAAATGGAGAAAAGGGAGATGTAAAAATTGATTGACAAATTATGAGTCAAACTGAAAAATAAGTTGACTTAAATAAATGCTCAATAAAATTTCAAAATTCTATAATTCTTTAGGTTATATTCTAATGTACTTAAAATAATAAGATATTTATTGTTAATAAACTATCACTGCTACTTAGAGCAAGAAAACGTCAAATATGAGACACAATCCTTTGGACGAGGTTTCACCTCGTGTATATTGGCTATCGCGTCAAAAAGTAGCCTATATCCTTCTCAAAGATACAATCTATCTAGTGGTCATAGTACAAGCTCTTATTAGTTTAGATGGCTTAGTGTGACAGATGATTGAAATATTTACATTACAATTATTCTCACTGCATTTTTCGTCATCGGTCCCGGATGTCATGATCATCTATGGCAATAATTATTGCGAAGTCAGTGCCCTTAAATATACTGACAACTAGTTCAACCTTCGAATTCAGTTCACCCTCAGGGTTGAGGAGATCTGATGCCAGCCGCTCCGTGTAAAAACTGACATTCAGGTAAATCTGGTTGAACTAGTAGCCGACCCCAAATCTTGGGAAATAATAAAGGCTAGGAAGATGATGATGATGTCGATTATTCGGATATTGTTTCTCATACTGATTGTTAGTGAGTTCACTAACTAGGCATAATTATATATACTACTATGCTATATAATTATACCTAGTTAGTAGTATACTATATATACTTAACAAGCAAAAAGTAATATATTTACAGGAGCTAATTAATTAGTGAAGAATTTTACATTAAATTTTAATCGAAATACACACGGCTGTTACACAAGATATATTTACATTTATACCCACTTTTTTGGCCTTATAGGACTCAATTTTGTTTGGTGTAACACAAATTTTATTACTCGCGTTTTAAGTGTAAAGGCGTAAAATTTATTACAGCTTATAAGCTCGATTTCATATTGATTTGCAATCGGGAGCCATAAACATATTCTGACGACATTTATGTTGCCGGTAACCTTATTATTTTCTTGCTATAAAAATTTAAGTATACATTCTCATACATACATAACTCGCATGTTAGCCTACTAGTTGATTGCCCAGCCTGATAATCGTGGATTCGATTCCCACCCAGGATAAATATTTGCGTCTGAGTGTAATAACAATGCAAAGTGTTACAGCCGCTTTATTTCTTTTTTCACCATCTCTCCTATCTTGTTATTTATAGGATTGTGGTGATCACTTTGTATGTTATAAAGCCTTTGGTGATTATTATACCCTAATTGTAAATTTTTGCGATCATAAACGTTCGCGATCACTACAACCTCGCGATCGTAAACATTCGCGATCACTAAAACCTCGTGATCGTAAAATCGCGTCCCGTTACTAAGCTCTTTGCCGGCTCCTTTATAAACTATAATACAAATACATGATCAAGTCTCGCTTTATAACATAACGATCATTTATCTGCAATCCTGTTTATTTAAATAAGGCTTAGTTGTGAAAACGCGTTATGACTACCCAACACAAAGAAAGTAAAACTGGCTATATTTGCATATAACCACATTTCAAGTAGCTGACATTGTACTTAATCTTGTACAATTACTGTCAATAGTAGTACCTAAGGTCGACATAGTTATTGACTGTGTTTGACGTTTGAATGTTAATTTTAACCTTCATAGTTTTTCTTAAATTTTTGATAAGAATAATGCCAATCCTCGTATGTAAAATATTCCATTTATTAATTACTCTAACATTTATTCATTATCTCTAAATTGTAACCGTCTTTTTGTAACTTAAACTGTTTAGTCTTAAAATAATGGTAATCAATTATGTATTATTTATTAAATTTAATGTTTAAATAAAATTCATGTGTATAAAGCCAATAAATTAATCTATACATCTATACAAATAAATAAAATGAGAGTGATAAATGGACATGTAATGTACCTTCTTGTGACTGTAACATATTATGGTGTACAAATAAAGAGATAGTGTGCAAAATTTCTATATATCTGCCTATAAGCTTAGTAATTCCAATCAACACAATCAAAAACCGGTCTTACATAGAATACCGATACAAAATAGACTTAAGTTTAACAAGTGGAGCAGTTAAATTGTAGGTTAATCAACGCGTCAAAACTTTGCACCCAACTGTATCCAATGATCCAATGGAAATTATCCGTGCATTTATTCCTGACTTCGTTTGCCGACAGGTTTTACCGAACCTATTTCCACAGTATATAATTAACCACTCACGAAATATGGGCCGATTCAATTTTCACTTTTATGGTGTTCGTAATAAGGTGTCAAATGAGAAAAAAGTTTTATGAGACTTTTATTCGAAAAATAGGTTACGATGGAACCTGAAATTTTAGTACGTTTAATAAAATGTTAGTTCATATTTAAATAAATAGTTTATTTTTCTTATGTTAGCAAATATCTTTGAACATTTTAATTTGCCTTTAACCCTGGCGCAGTGGTAGCGTATGTGACTGCTGCCCATGAGGTTTTTTTTTTTTTTTTTTATATGTAAGCTGCCGAAATGACTCTGCCCTGCCTGATGGAAAGCATGAGCAGAATCCTAGAGTAGAGGTCACCAGCCTCAATGCGAAAAAGAACAATGCAGCATGGTGACCCACACTATGGCGGCCTGGTGAGATGCTTCTTCACGCCCCGCTTAAAGGACCCGGGATCATAGTGGGAAGGAAACACGTGCGCTGGTAGTGAGTTCCAGGTTTTGACCGCTCGGCACAGGAAGGAATTACCGAAGCGATGAGTACATGGTCTGGACGGACTGCTCCGCTGGAGATTGCGGGTTCGATTCCCGGATTGCAAATATTTGTTTCGGAGTTTGGGTGTTTTCTATGTGTATAAGGTATACATTTACAATATATATATCTATCTGTATTTATTTATTTATCAAAAAATTAAATTTCAGAAGGAACGTCTGTTCTTTTGTCTATTATGGTTCATGGCTAAACTGCAGAACCGAATCCAATGAAATTTTCAACGGGGATCCTTTGATTCTAGAGGAGATACATGGGCTACTACTATTTGTCGCGTTAACAAAGAGCGGGCGTAATCGCTTGCAAAAGCTAGTTTAATCTAAGACCTTTAAACGTAAAAATTAGCGTTTAGCTTATTTGTTTTGAATTCAGTCAAACAGTTTATAGTGCAATAACAAATAAACACATATAGAGTGTGAAGTATATAATTTCATAATACACCGGTTTTTGTTCCACAAATTATATAATTATTCATACAAAGTGGAATTTCAAATTAATTTGGTCCGTTCTCGTTGCGGTTTTTTACGGAAGTGGAACACTTTGTTGCAATTAGTCTTCTCGTATTATATACATAATTTTTATGTACTTTTATACAGGGTGGTATAAGTACGAAGGTCAACAGAAATTGTCAGATATAAACGGTTATTTTTACAAATAGTGACTTATACTGGCTTACACTAAATTAAAAACTACTTCGATGTTTGTTGATAGATGTTTGAATGATTATTTTCTTTTTTATTTATGATTACAGTTAACATGAATTAATAACATTAATATTAAAAGTTAGGATCTAATAATTTGATAAAATAACATATTTAATAGTATTTTTTACACAATAATAGATTAATATGAAAAAGTATTAATTGTTAATGTCATGTTCTGTATTTCAATATAGAAAAAGTCTATATATAATTTGATTACATATATTTTTTTGTAAAATATTATTTATTTGATATAAAATACAAAAAAGTATTGAACTTAAGATTTTCGTTAAAATTAGTTTTCATCTCCCTTCCGATCAATACGGATCTCTTAACAGTACTCGAGACAAAAACCGGACGGAATTCGAGGGTTCCGTATATTAGTCACTTAAAGCTTCTGTGCCTGACAGATGGGGTGCCACCGTATCACACGTCCAGCTCAACAAAATCTCTACCATCGTTAACAAATCCTCTGCCAAAAAATATTTTGGTCTAGGTTCTGAGGGATGGGAAGGTCTATTTAAAATGGTTGACGAAAGTGTTTCTGTAGAGCTGACGTTAGAAATATTTGATGAGCCGTTTATTTTAACTCTACGGTCGATAGATTGTGTGAATATGATATTGAGTTCGTGATTATTTGAGCATGTCTTAATTTAAATTGACGTTTATTTTGGAGGATTAATTTTAGCTTATGTACATTTTAGTTTTAAGTTTCACTATGAAAATGACAGAATATCAAAAATCATTATACATGTATATTTAACTATATCAATTGAGCTAGTACAATAAATTTATAATTACATTAGTAAAAATATAAACTATAAAGAAAATAAAAATTGTTAAGCAAATAATGCAAGCAATAATGCTTACCATCAGGCGACGAGTCTGCTGGTTTACCCGCTATTAAATAAAATAATACAGGGTTTCCGAGGGCGATAAATCGATATTGCTATGATTTTTTTTTAAATTTACAAAAATAAAAAAAACAGAGCAAGGCGTGGTTATCCAGGTACTTTATATTAAATGAGATACAGATCCTAAATGACTATTATTTTCTTTGATACTAAGTTATTTAAATTTTTATTTCTATTTTTATGTTCAATCTAATTATATGTTTATGAATTAAATGAGGTTGTATTACTTGGAGATAGAAAGGTTTTCAAGAACATCACAGTTAATTATTTTTTATCAGTATTTTGAAACTAAAATACTTTCAAATTAAACATTTCACTATAGAAAGTTACAGAAAAAGTATTATGAGTCGTATCCACACAATGTCAAGCGGTACTATTCTGACATGAAGAGGGTACGGTAATAACATTAGGCGCTCCGTAGACAGCACTGACTTATGTTATTAGCGGCCAAGATACAATCAATTCCCCTCCAAACACAGTTAGTGTATATATACTGGGGTATCTAGCTTACAAGAAGGATCCTAACTATAGTTAATAGAGATACAGGTACGATTACTTAATCGCACAGTACGAATAAATTAAAAATATCAAATTTAATTCATTAAAAATATCAGTAACACATATGTACATAATAAAAATAAATATGTATATATAGTTATTTTATTTTCTGCCTACGTTTTTTTTACTTAAGAGTTAAAAGAAGATTGACTTATATCCCTTAATTTTCTATTCCACATTCTTTTTTTTAGTCTTTCGTCGTGTGGGACTAGTTGGCGCTATGTGTCTTTGGCGCTGTTCCAGTTGCATATTTTTTGTTCGTTTAACTATTATTATGCATGCAACAGACATTGTATTCCAATTTCTACTTCAAGAAATTAAAAGACAATCCCCTGCGTTTGGAATATACATTCCTGTGTCACGGGGGACTTTACAAACATACATGAAATGGACACAAAGTACACCCAGACTTAGTACAACAATTTATGGATCACACAAAGTGTTGTCCCATGTAGGATTTGAACCCACAACACTTGGCGCAGTAGGAAGCGGTGTGGCGACCACTTAAACTGTAAAAAAAAGATTGCATTAGAAGACTGCTGTATACACTATTGAAACAGTTAAACTTTGAACGGTAATTTCAACGGACCACGAAGGTGTCTGGATAGTTTCGGTAAATCCCAGCTTGACTGCTAGCTTCGTTACGAGTCCCTGCAGACATCATTAACTTTTATGGCTTGGAGTGCACCTATACTCTAGACAGTACGATGTTGCATACAAATCGATGTTTCTCGGTGCCCCTAGAAGTCTACGATAGCTACAAAACGAATGCTATGAAATTAGTGTTCAAAAACCCATAATGAAGACGCTTAAAGGTATGAACTTGGGCAAAATAAACTGCCTGTAGTTGGTATATGGCCTCATTAAACGATGGAATACCTACTTAAATGATTGCTCACTATGTGTTTCGTATAATGTATTTGACAACTTAAAAAAATTAATAATAAATTCTTGAGGAAAAGAATTTCAAAGTCAGACTTAAATTTAAATTGCAATTAAATAAATAAATAAATATGTTCAGACATTTTAACACGCAACGCCATCTAGTCCCAAACTAAGCAGAGCTTGTACTATGGTTACTAGACAACTGATATTAATACTTATATACTTTGTAAATACATACATATTATACATAGAAAACACCCAAACTCCGAAACAAATATTTGCAGATTATACAAACATTTGGTCCGACTCAGGAATCGAAACCAAGACCTCTAGAACACCAGTCGCATTCGCTACCACTGAGCCACAGAGGCAGTCAAGAAGAAAAAAAGAGCGGAGAGAAAAAAAATGTCATGTCATAAATAGACATAAGTTGTAGTTAAACATACATCCTTTCATACCAGAGGCTGAACAAAAATATTATAAATATTTTCACCGTGCCACGCTTCAGCATGCTTGGCTCGACCGGAGTGATACCACAGCCTCACAGAAAATCAGAGTGAAAGCGCGCGCCACCACGCGATTGACTAAGATTACCGGAGGCCCATCCCTCAACCCCTCCACCAAAGCCGGTAACGCTACAGGGGCGTTACCTGGTGATGCGGGTTTCCATGGGCGGCGGTAATCGCTTACTTTCAGGAGCTACGTCTGCTCGTTTGCCTAAGGGGCAAAATAACACTTTGACATAAAGATTTACTTTTCTTTTTTAACTCCAATAGTTTTATTACTAAATTGTCTAACGAGATCAAGTTTTACGGCAAATATCACTACCACAACTTATACCAACAAACAAGCTATAAACAGCAAACTGCCTCTGTACATATTGCAGCTGCAATTTTTTCACAAAATGCTGCGCGATCGTCAAAGCGTATTCGCCCACTACTGTGCCAATAACATGTTATCGAAGCAATCGGCATCGTTCCAACTGATTGGGTCAAATACTACCATTGTAACTCGAAAGCTATAAAACGGAACTACATTTAAACTATAAATCGAACGCAATAGGCGTTGAAGTTGGTTACCTACTTAGTTTTATTAAGTCCAAGTTGTAATGCAAAAAAAACGAGATGGAATTTAAGTTTATAGTCAAACCAGGGTTTTTTTGATTTTTATTCAGTAATTCATTATTATTTTATTATTGAAATTCGAAAACGATATTTCTCTCTAAAAAATATATATTTAAAAAAAAGCTATTTTGTTCTGCTCGCAGTCATCTTACGCAAGTCAATAATTAATGTAGAGAGAGGGAGAAAAAAATAGACAAAGAGAAAGAATATAATATGTATGAGTTACGTATACATAATATTCTTTCTTTCTGTCTTTACATGGAAACAAAACTGAACTAAGATCGTTTATTAATGTTTGTATCGATGTCAGACCTTTGTTTTCTTTTCCTCTCCTTCGAAAAATATTCCTCAGGGCTCATAATAATTTGGATAGTTAAATATCCGGTTCCAAATAATATAATCTAACCACTAGGGAATGATACTGCGCTTTATTGGTTGATCAAACTTTCTGGTTGTATTTTGCAATTTCATGATAGAAAATATCATAAAAATTAGGAGTACGAATTTGGGTATTAAAAGAGACTACAATCTAACGTGATTAAATAAAGCGACAAAGTTTGTCAACGGAACTTGCTTCTGTGGACTTTGTGTGTGCGGACACCCGTTCCGGGTGTGATGTCCTTCTAACACAAGGGGAGGAACCTCCGACCAGGCGAGGTAATCATGCCTGGTGGGCTACTGCCCAACGGTTGATGTTGGGAAGTTGTATGTATGTTAATCGGCGCGAGAACTTTTATTGCGCGATGCAAGATTGGTAGCGTCTTCGTACACTACGTTACTCCGTAGTTCAGTCTATCTTCGGTAGATGGCGTTATCATATGTTTATGTGGCCGCTGTATGTGGAAGTGTGGCGACACACTTAAAATACAAATTAAGCCGCAAACTAGAAAACTTTCATTTTAAAACACGAAAGTAACTAAAAGTTACGCCAGAACTGATATCTGTATTCAATAACGGTGCATCTTACAGAGACAATTCCAAAAAAATATCTTCAAAGTGTTTCTAATATTTTTAACCATCCGTAGCCGGGATTGGCAACAAGCTAACATATTTTTACAAACATTACTCCTCCCTCCAATTGGCGGAGACAGTCAGTTCGAGTTACTGTGGTAATTTATTGGCCATAGACGAACCGATTGGCTTTTCACCCAGCAATTCTGTACTTGTATTGGCAAAGTTATAGGCAGAATTATCCGTAATTTAGATGTTTCCCGTATCAATTTGCCAATTTCAGAACTGATAAAGATTGATTCGTACCGAATGGGACTTTTTTTCCTTATAGGCCCTGTTTATTTACAAAAATGGGTTAATTGATAGATGTGGTTTCTGATTTAAAAAGTTAGAAGCCACTTTTAATGGAACTGCGGTAAGGCATATATTTATAGGTAGCTGACCCACGCAACCTCGTTTACGAGTCCTTTTTCCCCAATTTTGTAACAATCCTCATAGGTGCTCCACTCATATTGGCCTCAGCTTTATGATATATAGCCTATAGCATTTCTTGATAAATCTGTCGCCTATCGAACACTGAAGGAATTTTTTAAAGTTGGAGTGTCTGTTTGTAATATTAAAATAATTTACTAAATGCCCTCTCATAGACGGTTCTTATTCCAAAATAATGTTTTTTACAAAAAAAATATGTCTGTCTATCTATCGATCTGTCTGTTTTTTTGTTTCGGCTAATCTCTGGAATGGTTGGACCGATTTAGATGCTGATGATTTAGGGAGTAACTTAGGCTACTTTTTAGACTACTTGTGCAAGGCAGCATTACCTGCCGTGTTGTACCGCGAGCAGCACCCCAGAACTCGGCTATTTTATTATAAAAATAAAACTGGGTACCATCAAAAGTTATGAAGCCTAATGATAGTTGAAAACAATGACCTAAATTCTCCTCAAGCCAGAGATGATGCATCCGGATGTACGCTCTGGCTGCGATGTCCGTTTAAATCTCCATTATAGATGTTACAATAGATTGTAAGTCCAACCACTTATGGCGTCCGATGTCCCACTTTGCGGAATTAATTCCTATTGACTACTGAGTGTTTACTGTTCTTATTATTCTTACTGTTTAAGAGGACTTACTTTGATTGTGTATTAATCTGTATTAATCTCAAACAAATGGCGGCTAAGTGCACATTGAAGAGAGCCTATCTTCGTATCATAAACAATTTCAGTACTACTCAAGCAATTTTCTGATTTGTCTATCATTTAACATGTGGAACTAGTTTAAATTACTCTTAAATTGAAAGTGCTTTTATTGTACTGTGCCAGTTCTTTATTCGATTTGATATTGTGAATTTAGCTGAAGTTTTAGTTTCCAGTTCTGTTCCTGGTGATATTTTTCATCATTTTTTAAAGATTTCTTTATACGAAACTGTTAGCTATAGGGAGTCAAAAAAAAAGATTCTATATAATAATACATAAATACTAAACAAGAGTACATTTTGCAGTACAACAAAAATTATTGATATTTTGCATAGCTACTAGTTATCACGTCAGAAGTGATTATTTACTGTAATTCCACAGTAAATAATACAATATAATACAACCCTTGCATTTAATTTTATCCAAAATATCACACATATTGCCAAACAAATTGTCAAACTGATCCACGAATTTATGTGACGACACTGCCTATTTATTAATATACTTACAAATCATTAAAAGCTAGATTTGATCGATAGTTAGCTTTCAAATTGTTCAAGTTATATAAGATTGCTTGTAACATGATAAATGGGATTGTTTTTTTATAAGTGTGTTCCAAATCAATCACAATTAGGCTATATTTTAAATACATGAAATATAGCATAAGAAATGTGTTCTAAATTTAGTAGAATTGAAACCCAATCTGTCATAATTAATCATAAAAGTTTTGACTCTCGAGACCTAAATGTCAAAACAGATCTGCGTATGTCTTGGATTATGCGTTGTTTAATAATGCCGTATATATTATCAACAGTAATTTGTTTCTACATCACATCAATATCGTTATATAACTTGGCCTTTGACCTAAAACAAGTTATACATCAGCGAAGTAACAATTGTGATAGTACTTACTTCTGCTATAATGTCATGTTGGCAGCCATGTTAGAGATCAAACGTTGCTGTATGTACTTTTGATTGGCCTTTAACATTGTTTTATAGTGATCTCTCTGTGAATAGTCACGTGCTGTGGAATAAATATTATTCTTTTTTTTATTTATCATGTAAATCGTTCGTGTGGTAATGGATAAAGAATACAAAATGACACCATCACATCGTAAGAGCCGATTTAAGAAGTAAGTTAGACAAGACATCATCATTGCAAAGAAGGAAATCTTGAAATAATGTCTGTCGAGTATGGTACAGTTGATCAATACCTTTTTTCTGATTTATTTCTTTATGGAATAGGGACAAACGAGCAGACATATAGCCTGATGGTTAGCGACTACCGAAGCCCATAAAGAATGTTAACACTAGAGGCGTCACAAGTGCGTTGCTGGTCTTTGGAAGATGGGAGAAAGATAGGGGGAGGAGTTAGGGTATGGACCTCTATCCTAACTCGATAAAACGTAGCGCAAGCGCTGTTTCACACCGGTTTTCTGTGAGGCAGTGGTATCACTCCGGTCGAGCCGGCCTATTCATGCCAACTGGGGCTCTCTTATGTATTATTGAAGGCTCTTGATGATGATGTTATTCATTTTAATCACAAAGATTACCATTACTAGAAGAATTTAATTACATATATCGAGATTAAAATACGTGATAAAATATAAGCCCTTTTTGTATTTTGAATATTCTTAAGTTTTGAATAAGGTTTAAGCTGTTTTGTGACTAACAACAACTTATCTTACCAACATGCCAAGGTAAATCATAAAACAAAGCGATAAACTGAACGCTGCATATTATTGATGATATAAGTCAGTATTGTATAGCTAAGTTCCAAACATGCCGATTAAGGAAAAGTGATTTTACCGACGTAAATTTTTTAGCAGGGTTTTGAATGGGGAGAATGAATTTATCATGTAATTAGTCATTGACATGGTCATGGTCGTGGTGTGACGTGCTAAACCAGTGAATGTAAAAATACGCGCGCAGTCAGTACGCAAAACAGCGAACGACGTCGAAATTTTGATTTACGATCAAACAATTGATTTGAATATCCAAAAATAACATCTATTTGTTTATAGTATTAAGTTTTCTCTTCAGTTCACCATCAACATCAGCAACCTATAATGTCCCACTGCTGCGCTCGGATTTCTTCTCAAGACAGGGTTAAGGCCATACGTCCCCACGCTAGCCCACTGCGGACAATATTGTGGCTATGTAATATGTAATTTCACTGTGGGACGTTTTTGAAGCCGTCCAAAGGACCCAAACTAAGCTTTACGACTGTTAGCATGGAGATACCATTGGTATCATGCCACTAGCGGTCTGCCATCCAGGTACTGACCTCTCTATCATTACTTACCATCGGTGATTGTTTCTAATCACCGAATGCAACTGGGCTATGAGCGCCAGCCGCTGCTATGTGTTAATTTCTTCTTTCCCACTTCTTTCTTTCTCCACCTCCCACATATGATAACTAGAATGTTGATAAACATAATTGTATATTTATACAAACATACATATATATGTAGATAAATTACCCAATAGAAAAACGTGATCGCGTTCATCAAACGATATTTTTCCTTAGTGGGAATAGATCCCATAACCTCTGGCTAAGCAATCAATACCCTCTATCCAATTTCATTAATATTTCTCTAGTTTCTTCTAATAAATGATTAGTTCCTGAATGACCTGTACTTTCTTTTTGGTAAATCCTTAAAATGAATCTAGGCAGATAGATTTATCGTCCCCGAAACCCCTCGCACACAAAATTTCATGATAATCGTGGGAGCCGTTTCTGAGATTCAGATTATGTATATATATAGAGTATATAGACATCTAACACACAACGTCGTCTAGACTCAAGTTAAGCAGAGCTTGTGTTATGGGTACTAGACAACTGATATAAAAAATAATGTATACACAGAAAACACCCAAACTCTGAAACAAATATATGTAGATCATACAAACATTTGGTCCAACCCGGGAATCGAACCCGAGACCTCAAGCACAGCAGTCGCAATCGCTACCACTGCGGCACCGTGGCAGTTTATATGTACAATTACTCGTTTAAAGGTATTAGAAATATACTTATCGATTGATGAATAAAACGTATTAAATTGTTCATGAATTATCAAAACTAAATATTAATTACTCCAGCGAAAGCCCACAGACCCGGAACACAGGCAATCCAGTTCGTTTTCAAGTAGACCACTTGACCTGCCCATACAAGTGGGGAAAACAATATTTCCTTTGAACTGAGCCTAGCGTTTGTAAGGAATGCGGCCCTTGAAATACTTATAGCTATGCCCTGTTCAGTTTCTGCCTTCATTCATATCCATATTGATTGATTTTATTGGCTTATCTACTTTCACTTCATTCATAAGATTAACCTGTCAATGATTTATGATGATTAATATCTGTTTAATGACGTTTTAATGAAAACGTTTCAAGTTAAGATAAGCTGCATCATAGATTAATTTAGTGCATATAACATATACAGGTATTGCTTAAAGACTGCCATTAACAGACTCCTGCGAGGCGCCTCCTTGGAAACTTTCGGCACGAGTCTCGGCGAGTGGAAGGAGCAGGAGTGCTAGCGATCCATGCTCTCGCGGAGTTGTGGTCGATTGTCTCGCATCACCCCTCGCGTCCTTTGACTTGCGCCCGAAAATCCAATACGAAGCGGAGTGACAGCGAGGCGATGGGAGGGAAGACGAGGTGACACAAGCGCATCGTCCTCACTCTAGCTCTCGCGTTTACTCGTGTAGCCTCGTAGAGGGTCTGCATGGGGCATTAGAAAAACCATGCTTTGACATGTATGTGATCAATTGAAGTGGTGTCACAAATTGTCAGAAATGCGATGCATATTTGTTATTTTACTATTGACTAAATGAAAGAGTGATAGTGTCTTTAGAACCAAAGGTTTTTCAATTATATATCTATAGTTTGTAATCTTCTAGATGTTTATATTTTCAATATTGCACATTTCTGTAATAATATTAGTGATAAATTGTTCCCACATAATTTTTCACGCATCCAGCTTTATTACTATACTGGTTTAAAATAACAAATTTTAATAGTGGAACCTAGATACATACTTGAATTACAAAAAAAACAATTGGTCATGATAAATATCGTTACATTCAGTCTCTAATTTATTTTGACATTATTACAACAGTGTTACTCCCTGCTTAATCATAACAATTCAACCGCACTTTTACTGGTAACCTTTACAAATTTGATTGTGGTAACATTGACTCCATAAACTAACAATGTATCAAATTATCCAATTGCGTAAGTAAATCTAATAATAAAACTATAAATCATATAATCAGGGTCCATGTTTGACACAACTGTAAAGTTTATTTGAAGCCGTTATTTTAAGTTTAATACGCCCACGTAAGGCATACGATATGCGGCGTATATTTTGCCAAATATATTCTCCATCCATCTCATTGTCGAGGTGTGTCATATGTTTTTTTTTGCTTAGGGTCAATCTCGTACTATATATAAATAATTTTTGAAGTATTATTAACAATGGATATTTATGTATTATGTGCTTATAAAAGGTAGGATATTTTCATTGCTATTTGAATATCAGGGCAGTTCTTGCGCATTAAATGCAATTAATGAAATATTTTTCTATTTTATTACAAAAAACGGAGAATACCATAATTAATGTACTCAAATAATACCCAGACGTCATTTGACACATTTGTACAGTACAAAAATAGCTATAGGAGTATAGAGTTAGCCAGTTCACTGGCTATAGTTATTCGCTAACTCTTTGCTATACATGTACAGTGCCTAAATCTGATTTAGAAGCAAATTTAATGGTGGACAGTGTTGTAATATGATACGCAATGCTCGTAAATCTCAATCAAAACTATTGTGAGTTGGTCCGTTGCACTTTATTGTAGATTTAACTATCACGTAACGTAAGTAAGTAGTGCAGTATTTGAACGCAGGTTAACTTGTAATGGTATCGTCTTAATACAAATTTATTGTTATTTAGTTGTTAGTTCACGATAATATTTGATACAATTCACACACCGCAAACAGACCTCAAACTAGACACAAGAATGTAATAATAATTATTATTTTACACGTCTCATCTTAGTGACACGGCAGATTAGTTAAGACTAGAGAGACCCTTTCTTTTTTTTAACTATGCTATGGTATGGAATTGTTCTTAAATACGTTCTTATTCTAAATAATTTGAAAAGAAGAGCATTAAAAAGATAAAAGTGAACTAACAATTAAAAAATTCTAAATTTATACTAATGTCATAAAGATGTAAAAAAAAAGTATTTATGTATTTATATCAGTTGTTTAGTACCCATAATACAAGCTCTGCTTAGTTTGGGACTAGATGGCGTTGTGTGTTAGACGTCTGAAATATTTATATTTATTTTATTTTTATATTTATGTAAAATTTTGTAACTTTGAATGATTCTAGGGGGTAATCTTCGGTAGTACTGATCCGATCCTGAAACCCTAACTTATTTAATACTAACCCTAAATTAATTAGCAGTAAGCGACACTATTCAGGAGTGACATAAGCATATTTTTCTTATGATTAAACAAAAAATTTAGTGAAAAATAATAGTATTTGTAAATCAAGTCGAAGAAGCAGGTGGATCACGCCTAACGAAGTAGTCGGCTATATGCTCAATAAATTACGGCGTAACAAAAAGAAAAGAACGAAGAAAAAAGTAAAAGAACCGACACCTTGCTTAAAATCCTTTTCCTTTTCTTCAATTCGAATAAAAATTAAATTTAGAATTCTTTAAGTATGGAGGTCAAATTCAACAAACTTTTATTACCATTACTGGATTCCGTGATATGTAAATGTCATTTTATCTTCGATACATAGAATATGCAAAAACAATTAATTTAAGAATACAATGCGGAAAAACAAGATAAGATTCTTCGACTCTAGCTGGTTTCCTGTTTTTGGAATTCCTATAACGCGTTAAGGAAACACATCGTTAATCCAAATACGAGTGCTATAAAAGTTCACAGCGCTTATAGTGATTAAAAAAAGCTAAAAATAGTTCGGTCAGCTACAAGAAATTGCTTTTTAGCGGCACGTGTTGCAAGAATAGTTTTTAGGGCGGCTGTTTGAGTGGATTCCTTTGCCAATTATAGTCTTAAATATATACGCCGAAGTTAGGAAAGCAACAACTTTCAATCTCCATTCCAGAAATTTGGGAACTTATAAGTAAAATTTGTTTATTTATGTACATTTGTGTGACTATCTATGGTATCAAATATTTTTATCATCATCAACAGCCCATAATGTCTCACTGCTGGGCTCGGATCTCCTCTCAAGGGAGGGTTAATTATCTTGAAATGGATAGTTTTGATTGAGTTGTTTATTTCAAATGTGATTATATCGATAGTGTTCTTAATGAATGTATGAAGAAATTGTCTTGTCAAGTTTACATCTGCGATAATTTTGGTTGATTTATTTAAACTAATTCATCAATTTTTGATGATGATGAACAGATTGCAAATTGTGATTTGATCCGCCATTTTAAAATGTTATTTAGTTGTCAATTGTCAAATGTTAAATTATAAAACAAATTTTGAAGGTTTGGACGAAATTTTAAAGCTCTTGTGTCAATTGCTTATTAATTTTATAAAAGTTTTAATTCAACTTTTGTATGTACGTACATTTCAAAATTCATTGTAATATTTTGGCTTTATCCGTATTTAGAAATGTCGTATATTATAGTTTGTGTTAGCTTTAATTACTCCGAAAGAATTACACCAATTTACATCAAATCTAGTATATAAAATTCTCGTGTCGCGGTGCTTGTAACCTAACTCCTTCGAAACGGCTGGACCGATTTTTATGAATTTTTTGTGCATATCTAGTAGGTCTGAGAATCGGCCAGCACCCATTGTTCTTATTTTTTATCGTATTACATTAAAACAATTTTTCCTAGAAATGTATATAGCAAAACAACTTATACCAAAGATGGTTTTAATCTATTTCTCGGGTCAGTTTTATTTCTTATTTCTTATCAATACAATAACAATGTTACACAGCCGAATATGGCTTGCTACAGCGAGACTTTGATATACTTGTACAAAATCACTGCCATTTTGTTATTACAACAAGACTAGAAATTCATTTGCCAAACTATTTCTCACTCAAATTTTATTGCTTTTCTCCTAAGAAGGGCTTTAAATCACCACGTTTCCCACGAGACTGTATAATATATAATTCATATAATAGTCGTACTACGTATGTATGCGAAGCTTTTATAGAAATTATGTATAGATAATATCCTCACACGGGAACTGCCGCTAGACCGTAACACAATGCGTATTATCAGGCAATCCAAGATGGCGTTGATTTACTCATTTCTCACACAAATATAACCAATAGCCAATGTTGGCTAAGTTTTGGCTACTGAAAAAAAAGTGTGCGTTCAATCATAAGAGAGAGAGCCACGCTTCGGCATGAATGGGCCGGCTCGACCGGAGTGATACCACGGCCTCACAGAAAACCGGTGTGAAACAGCGCTTACGCTGTGTTTCATCGAGTGAGTGAGGATATTGGAGGCCCATACCCTAATCCAACGCCCCCTATCCCCCTCACCATCCCCTTTCCCCCCAGGCCGCCATAGTGTGGGTCGCCATGCTGCATTGTTCTTTTTCGCATTGAGGATGGTGACCACCACTCTTGGATTCTGCTCATGCTTTCCATCAGGCAAGGCAGAGTCATTTTGGCAGCTTAAATATAAAAAAAAAAAAAAAAAAATCATCAATTAAAAGCTCTGTGACACTTAAAAAGCCGAAAAAAGTTGAAATTCAATTCAACCTTTACGCTATAGAGCTGCGCTCCGCGGTGTTATCCGTAGTTGTTATTGCAAATCACATAAGAAATCTAAATTTTTCGTTATAAAGAGATTCTATATTAAACGGTTTTGTTTTTTATGGTGATGCCTGATGGCAAGTGATTACCATTATCGCCACCCATGGACACCAGCAATACCAGAGACGTCACAAGTTCTAAAGCCGGCCTTTGGGGGATGGGGAGGGGGATGGGGGAGGGGTTGGTGTATGTTGTGTAGGCCGTGGCCTGAGTGGCAGCGCTGGTATTACGATAGCGCCCAAACTCGGTGTCGTCGGTCTGCTTGTGTCCGGTGGCATATATTTTGAAGGGTTATATATAATTATTAAATATCCATACACATGCATAAAACGCATAATATCAATCAAATTAAAAATTAATGTGTAGTGACTTAGGATACTTATTTGTGTTTATTATGTAGTCATTATTATTATTATATTCTTATTTTCATTCTTATTATTTATACAATCTGTCAGTGTTAATATTATAAAACTACTGTGGACACTACACAAAGGGAGGATCCTCCGACCAGACGAGGTGATCATGCCTGGCGGGCCACTGCCCAACGGTTGATGTTTGGCAGTTGTATATATGTTGATCGGCGCGAGAACTTATATTGCGCGATGCAGGATTGGTAGTATCTTTCTTCAGTGTATCTCCAGTAGATGGCGTTATCATATGCTTATGTTGCCGCTGTATATGGAAGTCTCCACAAGTGTGACAAAAATAAAACAAAGACGCGTGACAAAGCATTTTTTTGAAGCTAGTATTCTGCATACATTACAGTGGTGTGAGGAAAAAAACCAACATTGTTAGTTAATGACCGGATACTTCTCTATTTTCTTATTTCAAATAGATTCAATTTCGTAGTTGGTGCTTTCACTAATCTCTCAGTGTTAGCAAACATTGGTCCATACTTGGTTCCATGTTCGGTAGACGTTGGACAGACAACGCTGACGAGTGGCACGGGTAATTAAACAGTGCATTGTTATTGCACTAGTGAGAAACTTTTTGCTGCATGTTTTTTTTGCTAATTATTCATTAGCTGTATGTACAATGCAATGGGAGCCGAGGAATTAAGTCCAATTGAAATTTTTAAGTAAAATAGTTGATATAACTAAAGATCCACGTCTAGTTCTCTTCTACCTGTAAAGTCCGACGTATAAAAATATCTCGAAAGGTTGCAAAACTTGTTTTGTATTAAAATGTAAATATTGAAGGAATTTGTCAGAAGGTGTCTTGATTTCAGTAAACGGAACAACACGTGCCGGCCTTGGAAGTCACCGCTTTAAGGTGGAAGACATACGTTCTCGTACTCATCGCTTCGTTACTTCTTTCCTGTGCCGAGCGGTCAAAACCTGGAACTCACGACCATCGCACGTGTTTCCTTCCCACTATGATACCGGGTCCTTTAAGCGGGGCGTGAAAAAGCATCTCACCAGGCCGCCATAGTGTGGGTCACCATGCTGCACTGTTCTTTTTCGCATTGAGGATGGTAACCACCACTCTTGGATTCTGCTCATGCTTTCCATCAGGCAGGACAGAGTCATTTTGGCAGCTTATACATAAAAAAAGGTGTCCAATCACAAAACGAGAAAACGAGATAAAGTAAAATTGTTTGGTTTGCTACAATCAATCTCTTTTCGAAAGTTAGATACTTTTGGATAAGAAAATGTTTCAAAATAATAATAATAAAAATAGTTCAAATTTTTTAACACTATCATCAATTTTAAACCTTATCAACATAATTATAAGCCATGCTGTCCCATAAAAGGCCTTTAATATCCCACGATCAGAGTCGCTTGTCCCACAGACGATTTTTGGAAATAACTCCACTGACGTAAGGTTTAAAATCCTGTACAGAGTAATTACAAGCTGCTGTCCGATTCAACCCCAGTTCGAATTAAGCCTAAAGCGCTAAATAATTGTACACACCTAAGTAATTGCAAGTTAAAATTCTCATTCGACATAGATAGTTTTATGAGACAGTATAATAAGAAATAATCACAGTGTTAGGTGGTAATAATATCCTCTGAACTTGCAGAGCCGTGAGCTCTCCTATCCGTCTACTTTCACGTCATAAGTATGATACACCATACTTGTGTTTGTCAATTAACTTTGAAAATGGAAGAAATTTTCTACTGATGTAAACACTGGTTTTTTATAAACTTGGAAAATATCAAACCTAAAGGTTTTTAATATGTTCCAAATTTAAAAAAAAAAGAATACAAACTGTTTGACAGTTCTTAAAGCTTGTATATTGTAGCGTGTTCATATTTTAAGAAAAAAAGCTGAATTAAAAATATTACTAGTACTTCAGTTTGTAGTGAATTCTTTTTTTAAATAAAGTGTCAGTTTTGACAGCTAATTTTAAATGTAAACGAGCTTTTACTTTACTATTTTATGAGCGATGCTGTCAGTAAACACTGAATAAAATTATTAAAAGGTGGCAATTTACTCTTTGTAAGTTTAGACAAGTTTTCTCTTTTCACGCAAAATGCAAAGGGCGGACCATTTTCCCCGCTGTCCATCAAAATGTGCCAACGATAAACGTTTCTAGAGAATTATGTTAAAAATATAAACCTGTAACTATTTGTTACTACGTATTTAAATATTGAAGTTATACTTCTTTTGGCGCGTTAGGGAAAAATGATGAGAGTAAATTTTTACGATGCGCGCGCACACCGTCATGATAAACCGATACCCTGAACTTAGCTATACCTAGTCAACATTTTAGTATTTCAAATATTCATCTTGTTACGCCAAGGAAGTACTTCTAACTTGGCTTCTAACTTAACTTCTAACGTGTGTACATAAGTACACACACACTTTTAATTTTTTGATAATTGGGTTTTCTATTAAAATTATTAACAGTCCCTGTAATTTTAATGTAATTGCTTTTAAAATAATTGAGTTTAACATTAAACTATAATTTCTTGAAGACTTGTTCTGCAATCACGACTTTCAAAGTATTTTACTTAATAAATGCAATAATTTGTACATTTTGGAAAAATGCTGGCAAATAGTCTTAACCATAATCGTTTACTTCTAAACAACCTGCATTGTGTTTGGAATTTTAAAGCAAACAATGAATAAAATAATTATATCAGTATTAGTTTACTTAACAGTTTAGTAACTTTTTGCTTTAGTAGCTTTTACCCATGGCTTCGTCCGCGTGTTATCACTTACCGAAGTAAATAGTAGAACGAGAATACAAGTTACTCTTATGTACCTATAAGCAATATTGCTGAAAAGTTTTATCAAACTCCGTTCGCATGAAAGAATAACAAACATCAATACATTTATCCTCACAAACATTTATAATATTAGACAGTAGGTTAAGATTGATTATTGTAATAATAATTTATATTTTGAATGATAAACTTAAATAAATTCTCTATCTTGTAACAAGAGCGTTATTTATTCAAGCCCCGCACTAAGAATATATCCTTTACTTCTTTACCTTACAAACATACACAAAACGGACGCAAAAGACACCCAAACTCAGAACTAGAATTTGTGGTCCACACAAAGTGTTGTCACATATGGGATTTGACACACAACACTTGCGCAATGGGAACCTTCAACCACCAGGCCATACTTGCAGTCAAATTGACACATGCTGACCATGACTTCATTAAACATTATAAATAAACTCTGTATAATATTACAAACTGAAATTACTAACGTCTTTATTGCAATCCTACTCAAAGATCTCTTTCTCGTCGCATTCCATTAAAAGACTGATTAAAAATATGTTCGGTCTGTATCAACCAGCCTCTTTATTTCGTAACGGCCTATGTAGTGCAGGACCTAAAGAGCATCGTTGTGAAATACTGAAATGCCAGAAGGCGCTAAGTGCCGGTCAAGGACAACGGATGTTGGAATTTCATATCGAGAGTACTCTGTGGTATACGGTCCACTTTTTGTTGCCAAGCTGTCGTAGGAAAACCGAGATGCAATAATCCATTTATATTTTCAACTGTTAAATTGAGTTATCGTTGTCTTGATACTAACTTCAAACTGTAGAAAAAATATTCTATTAATTTATATTTTTTAAATTAACTGATAATATTTTGCTGATGGTGAACTTAAAGACGATGGATGTTTTATGTAGTTAGAGACGAGAATCAGAGCTGTGTATGTGTTCAAATAAAATGAATGTGATGTATTGCTAAGCTAATAGATATAACAAAAGCTAGTCTTCATAAGATTAAGAATAAATAAAAAACAAAAATGAACATTAAAGAAAGTGGTTGGGTAATATATTGTCAATAGAAGGTACCTTTATGCAACTTTAGATAATATAGGGTAGCTTACTAACTGAAATCGAGCAACAAATAGTTGCTAGTCTGACTTGGGTCAATGGAGCATGAGCTAAGGATCTATGTTTCACGAATATTGGGCTGGGTTTTATTACTTTCAAATTTTGGCAACAAGTTAATTCGATTTATATATTAATGTTTTACAAAACACGCCTGTAGTATACCGCTGTGCTATGTAATTAAATTTTAATGCATCTAGTTTCGTTACTCAAGGTATTAATGGAACGTTTAACAATCTATAATATCCGATCTATATTTATATACCTAGCTAATTATCGTAGTCTAAGTGCGTTATATTACTGATTTACGGTACACAGTACTTGTTTTAAAATATTGTTTTTAATGAATTAATCTCAAACCTAACTTTACGAGGTCTCTCTCAGCTGAACTTAATAGTTAGTTTAAGAGACCTTGTAATCTCCACATCTTTATCCAATGACTTTAAATGTAATAAATTTCAAACAAAAGGGAGTTCCTGGATTCAGTGGTAGGTTTTTTGATGTGTGTTGTCTCCGAATTTCGTCATTTTTTAACTTATGTTGAAATAATTTATGTTTGTATCCTCGGTGATTGGCAAATAATTTAGGCCTAACACCCACTTGTGAATTGTGTAGCCGTAACTATTTTGTAAGACTTGTTTAGTACATAAACATGTATTCCGTAAATGTTGTTAGACAATAAAATAACTGCATCTAATGTGTGTGAAGTAATTTTGTATATTCTCAGGCGTGTAGAAAAGGACTTACACCCACATTCACATTTAAATATGTCTCTATAAAGATTAAAAATTTATCATTCTTTGTTCCAGGGCTTTTTATCAGCAAATGCAAAATGTTGGTGGGCTGGGGCTCTCGCGGCCGCTACGGCAGAGCTCCGGTACGCTGGCTACGTGTCTCCTGGAGTGTTACTGGTGGCTGGTGCTCCCAGGGCACTGGAGACCGTCCGGGGGGCTTACGCCAGGTCTGTGCTGAAGCCACCACCGACCTATCTTATTTGTGGACTTGGTGAGTACTAGGAATACAAATTATAACCTGCATTTAAAATAAATAATGTACTATTGTTGCTGACCTTTTTGATCTTAAGTGGGATCTGGAGTAATTATAATACCTTCACATTTGACCTGATGTGAAGAAAATAATGATAAATATGTGCTCTATTACTCTATATGTGAATGTAAGTTTGTTTGTTACGCTTTCACGCGAAAACTGCTTCACCGATCATCATAACACTTTGTATACATATCCTTGGTGGAATTGAAAATAACAAATATACTACTATATATACTACTATAGATACTTTTTGTTAAATGCGAGCGAAGCCGCGGGCAATAGCTAGTAGTTTATAGAATTAAAAATACGTTTACAAAAGTTGGTTACAAACAAACGTACAGGTGATCCAATTAGAACTTTCATGTTTCGAAATATCCTACTCTTTTCAAACTTTGATAGCCATTTCGATAAGGTAATGTAATTAATCATAACATTAATATAATATATAATGTAGGCTATGTACCAGTTTCAACTAGGCTGTTATGTGTTTTATAGCCTATAATTATGACTGTTATAACCGAGCCCCTTATAAACATACGATTTAGTATAGTACTATAATTTAATTATTAAAAGTAATTAAATAATGTAAGTGTACCAATTTTCTATTTATATGATTGTGCTAGTATTGCGTGTTTGTGTGTGATTGTCAAAGTGTCCATGTGTGTATATATGTTCCTACATCTAATTTCAGTTTACAGCATAAAAATCTCTACTCAAAGAAAAGTAATCAGTAACTGCGAATAGTATAGTTGTGTGAGTGTGTTTGGTTAATAACTGAGTTTGAACAGTGCATAAATTATGTTCTTTTAAGGTAACTTTATCCTCATATAAATTGATATTTCTAGTAACACCCAACTTAGGCTGATCTCGTGTTTGACCAAAATTGCTTGCAACACTTACCTGATTCTACGAATATTGAATCAATTGAATTCGCTTCAAAAAATAGTGTTGTATTTTAGAAGTATTATATTTAGGTTCAAAAAACGATTTCAAATGACATTTTCCTCCTACCTCACTTTCACCATAAAGTTTAGATTCAATTTTGTTTTTTGAAGTACGTTGACGCAAACAGTTATCCGTAATTCAGATAGCTGCTAGGCTACTACATACTTTCATGGTCCGTTTATGCATGGAAAATTTCATTCTACTATAGATTTTTGGAGATGTGTTAATAGGAACTGCTGGGTATACTTGTAAAGACCAGGTTATTTATCTGATAAGCCTCCCCCTTATGCTTTATGAACCGGTAACCTCTCTCTCTCGGTAAAAACCTACGAATTTTTAAAACTGTAAACCAAAGCAACTGTAACATAAACTACTGCAATACCTACTGGAATCATCAATAAATTCTGTTCTGACGAGGCAAAGTCGAAGGGGTCTGACGTCGTTTATCGAGAAAATTTATTCTGATATTTTTTTGACTAATACTTGGGAGGAGTACAGGAAGCTGACGGCCAACGTTCAGGATTGAAGAGGCACCCGGAGAAGAAGAAGAATACTTGGGAACTTAATGTATAGAGCCTTTGCATTCTTACGCAACAGAAGATTAGTCATCAAACATTTTGCATAAAATTAATTAACTCTTTTTCTAGTCATTAATTACCCTTCAATATTTTTACTGTTATTTTATAACGCATAGAGAGTAGACATTGTTCTTTACAAATGATCTAAGCTCTAAAACAAATTGAAAAACACATTTTGAGATTACTTCTCAGTAATGAGAGTCTGGTGAAAGTTGTATTGACTAGGTATCTTGTGATATTCACGGTCATTTTTGACACTCACGTTATTACCTCTAAGGAGGTTACATAGTCACTCTTTTGGTTACTTTTCTGAAAGTTTTAGGTCTGAAATTGAAATGAACCTTATTACAAAATAACGTTAACAAATTTTATAAATCAAATCACTACTATGTACGGCGATTGTTAAACTTACTGGTCCATAGAGAGCGCATATATACACCTGCACTTAAAATGCAATTCTTTGGATAGTGTTGTAGGAGGGAGCTAAACACGATGGAGAATTCAGTATTGGATTACCAATTATTTAACAAATTTTCATCCTAAATACTTTTGATACCTTTTGATTTTAGATTTGCAGGTTTCAGGTATTTACTTTAAATTTTCCTATCCTCATAGCCCAGTGAGAGAGACGCTCGTATCCCAGTTGCACTGCGTGATTAGAAACTATCACCTAGGGTAAGCAACGACGGCGCGGTCAGTACCTGGATGGGTGACCGCTGGTGGCATGGTACCATGAGGTTTCCGTGATTCGGAGGTCACGTTAAGCAGTCGGTCTCGGTTGTTATCTTAGGATAACAGTCGTGAAGCTTAGTTGGAGGCCTTCGGGCGGCTTAAAAACATCCAACGCCAGAATTTACGTAGCCACAACGTTGTCTTGCCAGTTCCCAACCCGCACTCGGCCAGCGTGGAGACGTATGACCTTAACCCTCTGCTGAGAGGAGACCCGAGCAGAGCAGTGGAACATAGTGAGTTGTTGACTTATTGATTGATTGATCCTATCCGCACTCACTCGGTGAAACGCAGCGCAATTACTGTTTCAAACCGGTTTTCTGCGAGGCCGTGGTATCACTCTGGTCAAGCCGGCCCATTCGTATTAAAATAATGTCTCGTCTCTCACGGTAAAAGAAGAAGTCAATATATAGATTGTTGGATTGCTGAAGAAGAGAGTAAACAGTCTGGGGTAAAATGAACCGAAAAAACAATTGCACCGACTCAAATTTATTTTATTTGCTAAGTGAATAAAGGACGAATACACAAAGATAATGAGCTATATAATTATTATGACCGCTACATTAAAAATCATGAATGATGGTCCGTGTTGCAACAATTCTTCTATCGTAACATAAAACCATAGACCTTGCGGTATCTTCCCACGAGGAAACTCAAGGCCCATCACATAACATAGGGATTGTTATTATTTTTTACTGTCTAAACACCATTATGATAAACATTTTTGCAACAGCCATGTACCTTTATGAACATGATCATGCATAAATTGCAGAATAAGCTATTTGGTCATATGTTTGTTAAGAAAATATTTATGAATAGCTCTTTGTATTTTTAGAAATTTTACCTGCTTTTGTAATCACTGTATCAATGATTTCGGTAGCGGTTTTTATTGAATAACTTGTAATACATGTGTATAAATAATTATGATTATAATATTTTTAATATGATTATTGTAACATAGATTACCATATTCATATAAAGTAATTCAAATACTTACGTAGTACTTACTTCTTTTAAAAAATATCACCAACTAAAATGCGACTAAAATTTTTGTAATTTGTAAATTTTATTAAACAGATTTTTTCTAATTTTTTTTTCTGATAGGCCTATTCTTTTATTCCTTGAACATGAATAGGAAATATACCCTCCAAAGTGGTATTCAAATTGAAATCAACTCGTAAATCACTGTGTTCTATGGTAAAAATAACAGAAAATACAACCAAATTGAGAATCTGCTCTTTTTTGAAGGAAAATCTTTAATCATTTCATTGGAAAAACCTAATTAAAGATATGATTACGATTCATTTCATAATCAACAGTCCCAAAAATGGTGCATTAAATGCAATATTAACTACCATTGTAATGAAATCTACGAAACCACTTTAGTTATGACCAAATCAACTTGTCCACTAATCATTAAGCTGATTTAAATAACAAACGACGCTAACCACTGCAATTAGGTTACGAAACTTAAAGCTTACACCGCTGAACAAACCTGCCTAGATCAACATCTTATAATTTTGACCTCGTCGACTAAAGAATAAATTAAAAAAACATAGGAGTCCTTAATAACATCAACTACTAGATGACATAATAAAACATTTGACATTTACCGATAATAGAGCTATGGCATGGCATAATGAAGCTAGAACAGTATGTCATCTTCGTACCGAATTAGTTTGATAAGTGGCTAAAACCTTATAAACGAAACGATTTTTTAATTCAAATATTATATAATAATATATTAGCCATTGATCGAACTAAGTGGCGTGAAATTGGAGAGGCCTATGTCCTGCAGTGGACTGCGATAGGCTGATGATGATGATGATGAAATATTATACTAATCTAGAGGAATAGAGAGAGTGTAGAAATAATTATTTATGCAACTGTTGTATAATAAGGGGTATTGAAACACGAATGTAGGTTTGTTCGATAACAGTATCACATGAGTATTTTAAAATAATACCTTATTATGTACAGTTCCATCCAAGACGTACTTATCTACCAATGATATGAATCCTCTATAAAAAATTGCAATACTAATTTCGAACAAAAATGACACTGTGGTAATTTAAGGCGCGAGCCTGACAGTGTTCTTCATTGAAAAATTATGAAATTTAGTACACAATTATAATACTAGTTTGAATAATATTATTGTTACTATTACACAGAATATTTTAATGCTAGCTAGCTGTTTCAGAAACTTTTATAGAGAATTGACAGCATGGGTGTAGAAAATCGCATTAATTTAATTATAAGATCAATTGTTTATATTTGTATGAAATTATGCACAATATTCTACTTGCATTGAACTTGTGTAATCTATCTGATAAATGTAAAATACTTAAATTATGTATGATTAATTTATATGTATATTTAATTTCTCTTTGTGTTTTAATAAATAAATATTTTATATATACGTGTAATTATCTCTAATTAGACTACAATGATAAACATAATATTTTTCGTCATCTTCAAGAACATGTTGTTATTATTAAATACAATTGTGGAGAGTTTACTTACTTATTTAAGTATAATGTGGCCACGGTTACGTAAAGCTGCAACGTCCTTGCAAGGCCGCGCCGTGGGCTGCGCAGGGGCAACTAGCGCCGCCGACGCGATCTGTAATTATACCGCCTTTGTTACGTCGACGTGGGAAAAGGATTGTACTAAAGATATGTTTTATGATCAGTACAGGAAATAAAGTTATACTTAAAAAGTGGGATACTGTTATAAAAGGTAGTGAAAGAAATGAGTGTAAATAAAAGTAATGTGTTGCAAATGTCGTTCATTTTATATTGATGTTATTCTTTTAACTATGTTGAATAATAGTTTCAGAATAAATATTCGTATTCTCCTGAGAGAAGATCCGAGCCCAGCAGTGGGACATGATGAGTTGTTGATGATGATGATGATGATAAAGTATTCGTAGAGATACTCCGTCGGCAGAGGTACAACATTTGAGTAAAGTTACATTTTTAAATGTATTTAGAACATAAGTAATAATCTGTCGTATTTACCATCAGTGGGACATTATGAGTTGTTGATGATGATGATAAAATATTCGTAGAGATACTCTGTCGACAGAGGTACACATTTAAGTAAGGTTACATTTTTAAATGCAGTTAGAACATAAGTAATAATCGTATCTCGTTTCTTATTTCTATTGACCTCACTTGCTGAAATCTTAGTATCATTTTGTAGCTTTATAAACTTTGGTTATAAATTCTATTTCCTTATCTAAAGGCTGGTTTTATATCTACCAAGGCAGTTAGCCACAGAAATCGTATTATATTACATTTTCTCTGTAGTTAGCAGTCATTACGTTATAATTTTCACAGAGGACATAAATTCAGCAATAATAATAATAATAAATAAAATAGAAACGATTGGCAAACGTATTTACTTACAGTTGTTGTTTTATTTTGTCGCAATAACTTGTTGTCTAAACTTTCTTGTAGGAAATTATACTGACAGTCCTTGGCTGTAATAGTCTTAGAGCTAATAAAGTTCGATTTACACCCATCTGATAAACACATTAGACTTTTTATTTGAAATTGTAATAATTAATGAACACACCTATGACGACTTGCCTAGCGTAAAACTGTCATGACTATTTTTTTAATAATTTTATTGATTCAACGACTTAAGGTGAGCCTATACCATTAGATTACTTATTTAATAACGTTTTTTTGGTACCAATTTGAATTAGTTATTAGCTTGATGTATTTACCTATATTGATTTACCTGTTCATACCTGTTGCCAGTATAAATGTTAATTTTCTGTATAGACAAGAAGCCTTCATATAGAAATAAGTAAGCAAGCCTACTAAAGCATATTTTCTATATGGAAAATTAACATTTGGGACTAAATTTAGTTGGTTATCAATATACTGAAGGGGATGAAAAAATTTGTTAAAAATTAATTTAATTTTGAAAATAGTTAGGACAATATTTCGATAGTCAAGCCATCGTTAATGTGTTCATTAATTAATACAATAAAAGAAATTGATCTGGTTATCAGATGGACATACGTCGATCTTCACCGGCTCTTGTACTATAAGGGCTCTCACTCTGAAAACAAGTCAAAACGAGTGTTTTAATTTCTGAACGAAGAAACCATAAACAACATTCTTCTGATTAGCTTTTTAACGGTGCTTATGTCAACTAATGTCAATGTCAAATGACATTTTATCTACAAACTATCATAGTCACGTATTTTCAACAATACAAACCATCATAGCCAATTAACATACATATTTAAGTCCCCCACGCACGTGGTTTGCATGTTTATAAATTTCAACCTTCAAACTAATAATTAACAAGAAGTATTATACTGGTAATCATGGTAGCGTTCATCTATTTTCATGATCTGTGCCCTGCTCTTAAAAGTCTTAGCGTGATGAAAAGCCTATGATTTTTTAAACTGGACCATGTAAAGCAATAAGATTGTTTCAAATTCAATACATCGTTTGTGAGATAATCTCATTTGAGCTAACCAAATTATCAATCTCTTAAGTTTTTGGAGATCGTTTTTTGTTTTTACGAAAGACGGTCCCCATTTCATGTGATCAACATTTTTCATAATTTTTATCATTAATTTCACCAAGAAGAAGACTTGAGGACTCAAAGACTTAAAATTTAAGACGTTAAATACTTGATATTGACAGAAATAACTGATTCGGCTGGTTGCCATCTCATCAAAAGAAGAAGAACTCCTTAGTTTTTTATCTAAACATATAAATATGTACCTTTACTTGCGGCAACACTCACGTTTATGTCGATTATAGCGTTAAAAACTAGTATAAGTTACCCGCTGTTATTGTAACTTTCCATTGGTAAAAGAATAATTAAAATCAGTTTAGGCGTGAAAATTTAACAAACACAAACAAATAAAAACAATATGTGTAGATAGCTAACTGCCACCTACCCTGCCAATATATCTAGGTACACATATATAAGTATATTGTAGTCAGGGCAGGCGGCAGATTTTTAGACCAAATCAAGACGGCGCCAACCAAATATGTTTAGGAAGTGATTGTTTGAAGTTTTCGCGGCGTTCCTATTCCATCGATTCTATTTTCCTTGTCGTTTCTTTTAAGGCGTTCCAAAATGTATTGCGAATATTTTATTCAGTGTAAAAGTACATACAGATCTTGATTCTTCCTATTTCGATAAGCTTATTCAATTGTTGATTCATGTTTGGTTCTATTAAATTAATTTTGGAATGAATGAAATGGAATAATTGTATGCCATCATTTGTTCTATTTGTGATCAAGATAAGCTAAAAAGATATCATTCATTCACCATTGACGTGTATCAGGTCCAAAACTTCATTCACAAATTGTTTTTCATTGTTAATTTGATTGTCTTTCTACTTGTGACTTCAAATGTTAATTTATTTTGTAAATGCTTTAAAGACTCACCAAATTCTGCACCGATTAAGATCAAATTTTGACGAAATACTTAAAAAAAATATTTTGTTGAATTATTTGAATCAGTTTTGTCTCACAAGGCAAACGTAATACACCGCAGCAAAGTGTGTCATAATATAGTTAGTTTTAAATACAATTTAACTTCAAGAAATAATTTTCTTGAAAAGGATGTTTTATTGAAAAGGTCTGTTGACTATACTCGCAGGGTTACTTCGAAAGTGACCGAGGTTAAAATGTTCGAAACCATTTTTGCTGTAGTTTCGATTACTGCAATACTATTTACCGACATTAAGGTTTTTATCTATTTTTTTTACTTTTCTTAGTAAATAAGGATACGACTTGCTTTAAGACAGGTTTGTTCTTTTTTTCGTGAAAGATTATGGAATGAGTAATTGGTGTGGAATGAGTGTTCTAGCTTTAAAGAATATTTCAATGTTGTTTAAATTGTTCAAATCTGTTTTACGGCTTATGTACAATGTCTCAATATACAAACACCTAAACTTAATAGAAACTCTAATAGTTTTCTAACGTACAAGAGCTAAAGGGTATAATTATTTCTTTATAGATAAATCTGTTGTGAAAAATTAACCCCAAATTTTTTATTCAACCTTTCCAAGTTGAACTGTTTAATCGCTTTAAAATATCGACTTGTTAGCTTTTAACTTAATACAAATAAAAATTCATACAACTTAACAAATGCACCAAGAAAATACGTCCCTACAAAAAGAGAAATGTTCCAAAAACAATTACTTACATGTCGTTGTTATGTTTTCAATAATAAACAACGGAAACGTCGCCTGTTCTGCCCCGACACGCAATGGCTTTTTACTTTATTTTTTTTAATTAAAGCGATGAAATATTTAACGCGATAATGTGATCCGGTGATATTTCATTCGTTACCTAAATATAACAAGTTTGCAGTGACTCTCAGGTCTTACAAAAAGGTTAAACTCACTTTCGTAAAAGTATTTACAACTTGATGAATGAATATTCGTATCGATCACTTTTTATTCGATTAAAAGTTTAACTACGTAATAGTTTGTTGCATAATTAATTTAATGTCATACAACGTTATCTGAAATTTTAATCAATAACACATCCTCGTCATCAGGAACTTAATTAGTTGGCACCTGAATATAGAGATCTCCTTAGCCAAGAGGTTTCGGCCTATTATACTTTGTAGGGTTAGCAAAGAGAGTGTTTAAAGTTTTCCTTATATTTGTAGGGCTGTTATCCTACAGTTTTCTCCCTTCGTCGGTATTAACGACATCCATCGATGGTGGCAATGTATATTTTTCATCCCTTAACACGCGGACTTAAATTAAATCAAATTATGTACCTATAATTTGTATACGAATCAAAATTGGATTCATTCAAAAGTAGAGCTTAAAAAACCAATATTGTTAACATTGGAAAGTGTAAAAAACCTGACTAAATTTAGACTATCTCTATTTGTGTTCATTTATCAAAGAACGAAGCAGTAACGAAATCCTATCTCTAATTCACATTGAAAGTAAAAAAGTAAAGCAACTGAAACTTCAAATGAAAGTATACAAATAAATGATTGCCGCAACTAATGTGTGTGAACGTTGAATTCAATTAGTGTTGATAGAATTTTAAGTGGATACATTTGATACAGAATAACAATACTTAAGAAATACTAAGTCCAGCTGGAGTGGACCTCGCCATACGCAGTGTAGAATACCCACAACCAGGTTGAGTGTCGCTTCAATGAATCGCAAGCTTGTTCCTGTCGAACGAGCGGGATGTGGATCAGAGTCGGTATGCTAAAGAAGAGGTCTACGTTCATCTGCGGATAGGGATAGTCGAGCATTTTAATTTAGACTGGTTTTCAGAATATTCTATTCTTTTGGTTTGCTATCTTAACTGCTAAGCGGCTGTTATAGCTGCGATACTCCTGGGCAAATGAATCCGTGATGAGAACTATAGGCAGTTGATAACGATGATGATCTGGAGAGAGATATAGTATAGCACTTTATGGTATTTAACCTTTATTACACCCATACATAGTACAAATGCCTCGGTGGCGTAATGGTTGCGTGCTTGCATTGCTATGCTTCAGGTCTTGGGTTCGATTCCCGGTAGCAAATGTTAGTATGATCTATAAACATTTGTTTCGGAGTTAGGATGTTTTGTATTATATGTATTTTATGACCAAAGAATAGATTCATGTATTGATATCTGTTGTCTAGTACCCATAGTACAAGCTCTGCTTAGTTTGAGACAAGATGGCGTTGTGTGTTAGATGTGCGAAATATAAAGAAATGGCCGTACTAATTATGTAATATTTTTACCGGGTGACATCGAATCTATGACCTCTAGCTCAGTAGTCAGGGTCACTTACCACTAGACTAACAAACTGATCAACACACATTATTTAAAAACATACATTTATGTATGTAAATCACTGTATATACGAGTATAGAGATCCATATGTAATCAGAATATATCAATATTTAGTAATAATGCGTATATATAATTTTTTTATACATATCACGGTCTTGTTAATAAATTTGGTTTATTTTATAATAATTATATCCTTTTATGGCTATGTTAAAACGTATGATATCTGTTAATTAGCATCGCCTTCACAATAACTGGTCTTAGACAGTATATTTTTTAAATTTATTTATTGAATAGAGGGCAAACGAGCACACATATCACCTGGTGGCAAGCGATTACTGCCGCCTCTGGACACTCGCAACAACAGGGACGTCACAAGTGCGTTGCGGATCTTTGGGGGACTGAGGGACGGGTTGGGTGTAGGCCTCCGATATCATCACTCAATTGATAAAACACTGCGCAAGCGCTATTTCACATCGGTTTTCTGTGAGGCCGTGGTATCATTCCGGTCAAGCCGACCCATTGGTACCAGGGCTTTACAGAAAGCGAGTGTTTAGCAATTATTCCTTTGCTTGTCAACAATTGTGTGAGATTTCCACAGTCCTAACGGCCTCACCATCTCTCTTTCATGAGTTGCATGTGCTTATGGGATACGCCACCATTCAATTATGGACATTGACCGCTACTTCTGTCAGTACACGAGTCAACAATACAAAGTGTTATCGTTCCTAATCATACCGTGGGTGTCGTCAGAGCTGACTGAGATAACAAAATTAGTAAAGCAATGACTTCTCTGGCTTGACCAACGTATCGTAGCGCCGTGGTCTACTGAGTGGGTTCGGACATAACTAGTACCAAACCACAATATATTGTGAATGTAATATTTTGAAATGTAAAACGGTATACCGTTTTACATTCCAAAAGGTGCATAAGCTCCTTCTTAACGAAATGGCCCAAGCTACTAACCGATAATTGGTATATATTAAAGTTTTCATAGTGTACGAATATAAGCGTGTATGTATATTTATATACGTATATTTTTGAGTGTTTATTTAAGACATATGTATCCTATACGTGTTTATGTATGTTTAAGTATTTATTTCATTCTTTTGTGTACTGTTTGCAGTTAGTTTCATGAGGAAACCTCTGTGCACCGCTTACCTTACAAGATTTCTACACCACCCTAAGGTTGACCGAAAAAGAATGCCTTGGGCATTAAGTCCGCCAATATACAGTTTTAAACAAAGTAAACAAATAAATAATACCTTATACGTGTCAGGATTAATTAAATATTTGTTAAAAAAGACACTGCGTAGGAAGTACGCATTCCTTGTTCTGTGCATGTATTCATAATAAATTCCGTCAGACATTTAACTTATATACTCGCTATACTGGACAATATGTAGCAAAGAAATTCCGTCAGATTACGAAGTTTGCATACGGAATACAGCTAACATTATTTGCGTTGACGTAATGTTGTGGGAAGCGGTCAGCTAGGAAGGGAAATATACCGCATCCGTTCACTAACTCATGTATGTTATCAATTTGCAAAACGTTTCTGGTATTTATTGACAAAGTAACTATTCAGTAAAGTAATGTGAATACCATCTTTAATTAAATTTAATTTTATTTTTGATCTTTCATTTTCGCTTTTTAATGCATATACTTTTTATCTAAATTAATACTATACAGTGAAAATTGCTGGTTTGTTTCGCTATTTTAGTTTAGTTTGTTTATCCTACTTATCGAGATATCCATCTATTATAACTTCATGCCGTCACCAGTAAGAATAGATCAGCATTGCACAAGTAAAAGACTATTGATGGTGATAGTGGAAGCTAAAATACTATATAAATTTTTATGTAATCAGTTATTACAAACGTAATTTTACTATTTTTATTTTCAAGCACATCACACAAGTTCACTAGTAATTGTGGCGCGTTCTGTAATAGTATAGTTAACTTATTCCCAAATACGAACTTGAAATATTCCAAATTCAAATTCAAAATCATAAGACACTAAGTGACATTTATGAACGTTAAATTGAAGCTAAAGTTTAAAAAAAATCATAGATCAACACAAGACGATAGACGCAACAGATGTATTGTCAAGGTGAATACACCAAAATCCACTGCCTGCCTGTGTCGATCTGTAACTTCCAGTTTCCTAAATGCGTAGAGCCTTACGAGAAGAATACTGGCAAAGAAACTCCTGGCCAGTCTTTTTTAAAAGCGAGAAAGTACCGTTTATAAAAATTTTCAAATAAGTGTATCAACTAAGTAGATATATAGATTTATGAAGCCATGCCAACTATCCATATGTACCGACTCTTTATTAATCACAGCAAAAATCTAACCACTGCTTCATAACCTTGATCCTTAAATCAATAATTCATTAGAATGATAATGGTTTTAGATGATAATACTGGTCACAGTTACTATGACGCAACACCATTGAATTATTCAAAGGCAAATTTAAATAAAAATAATGATAACCATTCAAAGTATATATTAAATATAATTAATTACATATTAATGTTGTCGGATGACATCGTGCTTTTATATAAAAACTTTGAGTAGTTTTCGTTACTACCCTGAGTTTGCACGGGTGTACTATTAAATACCGAATCTTTCCCTTAACAGTTTTAGAGCTTATTTATTTATAAAACAAAGACCGGGTTCTTCGAATACAATAGAAAAAAAAACAATGTAATAAACCGAACTACTAAGCATTCATCTCCCAAATTTGCCAATAGTTATTTTCGATGTACGTGCTCTGTCTTTCTACCTTTAGAAAGATATACGCTGTTTTATCAATTTTTTTTTTTACAAACCTCGTCCTGAACAAAACAGATGTATAGGCACTTAAGTGATGAGCTTATATACGCCAACTCATTGCATGTATATATTACCTATATATACAGGTACAGATAAAATTTAGCATAAGAGTTTATTTTGGGGATCCCCAATTAGTTTTAAGTCTGACGAGGTGGGCCGAAAAACAATTCCAACAAATATATGTGGTTAAACTAAATTATTTTATTAATTATGTGAAATAGTACTAGATAGACAGATAAAAAGGATTTTACATGTTATGAATTGGACCTACTTATGCAACAAAGAACCAATTCTAATACATGCCAAATTGAAATAAAGACCCTATTTATAAGGAGGTAAGGAAAAACATGCAATTGAGACTTGTGTGTAGATTTGTTACATGTTGCATAAGTAGGTCCAATTGTCAATTTGTACTGTGGCAAGAAATTAAAGGCATTTTTTACTTTTTATTTTTTTAAACAAAACTCCAACATATTTTTAAAGTCTCTCAGTTGTGAGTTACATCCTGTTTTCCTCAGAGCAAGTGAAAATTAATTTCTAACGCGTTCATAAACAGTGAAAAGTCAGAGGTTATTGGAGACCAAACCAGATGGTGCGAAACTACTTAATGCCCACGCAAGAACACGTGTAATTAAGGAGTAGAAAAGTGGCTGGTTCAACGGTAATCTTAGTGTTGACTACAATTTGAATATTGACCATTGACAAACTGAAAGTAAGGTATATAATGGAAACACTGTAAGTTAAATGGTAGTAAAACTTAAGAAGACAAGTAATTTAAAGTGATATTTTTCAATACCAACCATAGAGAAATATAGACCAGTAGACCAGAGGGAAGAAGTCACGCGTCTTTTTCCGAAACAACATAATCTATCCTTTTTTCCGAGGAGGAATCTTCACATATAGACACTTTTAACTCACATACAAAAACAATCAAACACACACATAGTAATTGAAAAATTCACGGCCTCACACACATATAAACTCGTTTTGTATCTTAACAGTGTTATGCATAGGCCCATTTGGGCTTATATTTTTACAGACGGGAACGCGTGTGTATGGCTAACCTACCATGTTACTCTATGTTCGGCTCTATAAACTTTCTAGATCGGTGTGATACCATAGCTACACAGAAAACTGGTATTAACCAATTCTTTCGCTTTTTATCCGACTGCGAAAGAAACAGGATTATGTTTTTTGTTGTATTTATGTATAGTTCTTCGGCACGCCCTAGAGCGTAAATGGCTTATCGTATGCTTATGCGAGTGATGTCAATAGATTCGTCTTAGTCGTGAGAGTGACACTGGGTACATCAAAATTAAAAGATAACAAACAAAATGATGTATATCTTACACACAACGCTTCTAGTCCCAAACGAAGCAGAGCTTGTGTTATGGGTAAAAGATAACTGATATAAGTACATATTTACTTTTTTGTAAATATTAGTATATATGTATGTAATAGTATATATATGTATGTATAAAACATAGAAAACACCCAAACTCCGAAACAAATATTTGCAGATCATACAAACATTTAGTCCGACCTGGTATTAGAACCCGAGACCTCAAGCACAGCAGTTGCAGTTGGTTTGAAACATAATTAGACTTGATAGATGATGTTACTCTTGGTATGTTAATAATTTTCAGGCGGTACTAAATAAGTTCACCCGGGAACGGGCCAGGTTCCGCAGACGACTTGGGCGCCTCCGTTCGTTTCGTTATCGCTTTGCGATCTCCCTCCTCCATAATTACAAGCCCGAGGGTCACATGTGTGGCCACCAGTCACCCTAGCAGAACAAGGTCTGGATGGCGGCGCGAGCTCTACAAAGTGCTCGCGCCCTTTTCTAAATAGAGCATTAGGGCTTGTTCACAAAAGAGGGCCATCTACAAACCTACCTACATGGCTACCAGTTGGTAGCATCCGAGGGGATTTCAGCACAAAAATAAAATGAAAAATAAGACGATACAAAGTTCGCCAGGTTTGATTGTGTAGTATTTTTTTGCATACCAAAGTCGTCACAAGTGCGTAGTCCGGGATGGGGAAGAGGATGGAGATGGGAAGAGGGATGGTGGTATGGGCCTCCTGTATCCTCACTTACTCAGTGAAACACAGCGCAAGCGCTGTTTCACTCTGGTCCTCTGTAAGGCTGTAGTATCACTCCGGTCGAGCCGGCCCGTTCATGCCGAAGAGTGGCTCTCCCACGGTAAGTATTATACAATTCATTTACGAAGAAAACGTCTAACGAAAAAATCTAAAAATGATTAATCGTGTTTATATACCGTAGGACACTTTCTCAGTTTTTAAAATAGTAATAAATCCCACAGTATTTTTGTTATACCTTTCACGACACATCCTACTTCAAGTACAGACAGATGTGCAAATATTCGGTTACACTTCTATAGCACTCAATCGCATCTGGCGACCATATTCAGCACAATTTCCCTTAATATATTACTAATAATAAAAGCAGCACCTGTCCATCTGTCGATGCAATAACTATTCACTAGTTTCCTTTATTGTTAATATATGTAAAAATAGAGGCGAACTTGCAATCTTATGCAGTTTTGTATAACGATTTCGAAAAGGCAGCAAATACCAAAATAGCTCTTCATCTAGTAAACTAGTGAATCAGAGGACAAAATTTGGCTGTTATGTATACCAAACCGTCAATTGGAGTCCTAACCATATAAGATACATGTAGACAAACATTGCTTTAATGTAATACAATTTCATCTTTCTACATTTTTCACATACTACGTCTTCTGTCCAAAATATTTTACTCCATACTTAGGTTGCCTCGAAGAGATTTAAATAAATTAAGAACATTAAAGATTTTCAATAAATGGTTGTAAATATTTTTTTTATAACAGAGTGACAATTAGATAACATTACTGTTTAAGGTGGTAACTCATTGTGTTCGGCGTGTAAACAGTTGAAGGTCACAGGGTTTGTTTAACGTAATGTTAGCAAGAGGGTGTAAAACAAATGCCCTCTTTTATTGCAGATTCATACCTGCAATAAAAGAGGGCATTTGTTATATACAGCTTGTCATGTCTGTAATAAAATTGCGACCTGTGACAATTTTATTTCTCCATCGTAGCTACAATTTCTTTGTATTATATTAAATGAATCAAGCAATTCTAATTTCTTACGTATCTCCTTGAGTGCTTCGTAATTTTGAATCCCCTAATTCTGAAGGGAGTAGCACTTAAACGTGGCAACGCACTTGTGATTAAGAATTGTTATGATAAAAGTTCATCTATACTAAACACGTAGTTGCATCTAAAGTTAAAATATTCCAAAGCTTTTTCCACGTGAGAGAAAATTTCTTCAAAGTAATAAACTTTTCGTATTACAATAGTCCCATGCGACATCCATCCATGACGACATTTCATATTATTGTTGAGAAATCACACCCACAGTTCTAAGAAGTAACAAATGAAGACGCATCAACCCAAGCGATCGTTTATAGCTAGAAAGCTCCACTTAATGTGTCTACATTACAGTTTTTATTTGCATATCATTATATCAAAATTATATCGTTCACATGAATTGTAGACAGATGAACATAACAATTTATTTCAGTGAAGAGTTCGTAAACAATCAGAGAGGCTTTGCATGCCTGAGTTTAAACTATCTTATGAGAACCTACTACGCGTTTACTAGTACTTTCTATTCTTAGTATTCATGAAGACTTAATAAATATCGTAAGAGACCCATTACATATTCCAACATAAAGTGATACTGGTGAATTAACAGAAAACCGGTGCTCAAAGCGTTTTCGTCATTTTTCATCGAGCAGCTTCCTACTAGTGTAGTAGTTCTTAATTAACTTGCCTCCCGGTTTACACCTTACCATATTCGTTGAATGGTGAAATTCAATTATCGGTATAGAAACTCTGTGGCATTTTTTTACAAACTCATTCGAAATGAAAAATCTTAAATCTTATCACTCAAAATGCATAACGATTTTAAATTTGTCAGAGTTGTCAGTCTTATCTCTATAACACAATACCCCATAACACAATACCTATAAGCTTTGTTACTCAGCGGTAAAAGGCATGCGGCAACGGCCTTGCCACCTAATAAGTACAATCAAACCGGTCCCATTCTTGCTACTTTCTTATTCGTACTACTGTTTTACAGCGACAGTTTTGCATCGTTCTTTCGTCTTTTAGTACAGTTATTTCAGATCCAGAGCACAATTTCGCTTTCATTCCCAATTTTGTACTTTTACAATCAACTTGCGAATGATATATAAATCCAAAATTTGACAAAAAATCTATTCCAAATTTCTGGCATTATTAATGACTAATTTTTCTTTATCTAAAATATAATGATTCGAAATTTAAACCCACGAACTTAGTACGAAAGACCATTGTACAATTTATTTTACTCCGCATATCCATCTCTATTATCACATACAATATGTCAAACGTGTCTTAAATCTCACTTTCCATTTCTATGACACCACATTCAAGAATACAATTGAACTTTAACCCATTGTACAAGTCCGTCACGACATTTCATGGCGATAAGCTTACAGGATAGAAATATACAAAAATGTTAGTTTGACAGTTTCACATTAATGACAAATTGGTTCGACTCAAAAGGAGAGTAAAACAATATATTCCTTTCACTGTAACCCATATAAGGGCTTGGGCTGAGCGTGAACAAACATGGGGAAATGGTTTAAAAAGTGAAAGCATTCCTTTACTTAATGTTCTGATGAAAGATTAGACACTGATACGCTTTTAAGCAAAATAATTTTTAATACAACACATTACACAGATATTGTTCAATGATAAGGTAAACAACAGTGACACAATAAAAACATGGTATACAAGGTTAATTATGTCGAAAGACCAAAAGTAAAAGTGGAGAAATAAAAAGTAAAAGTAAAGACCATTGAATTTAATTAATTCAAAATGCACGTATGCACCCCAGAATTAAATATATATTTAAATATTATTGTTCTACTTAATTGCAATAAAAAGCAGTGACAATAACATATTCAATGACAATCGCAAATTTTACCATCTAATATATAAAATTCTGGTGTCGCGGTGTTTGTTACCAAATTCCTCCAAAACGGCTGGACCAATTTTTATGAAATATTGTGTGCATATTATTCTTCCTAGTCCTAAACGATGGTGACCCACCCCAATTTTTTTTTAATGGCAAAGCTACCTTTTTCGGGTTACCTAGTCTGTGTAATAAATTCTTCATTTTCCAGTAATTTTATGATGATACTATTAGATCAGGCGCAGAGTTTTCAGACATCATAAAACCTTAAAGCCATAACAATAAGCGGGAAGTAAATACACCGTTCTCACAACTTTACATCAAAACGTTAAAATAACTGCTAATAATTTCAAAGATGACGGTAGGGACGACAACAAAAAGACGGTAGATGTGTCTTCATGAAATTTATATTCACTTAATAGCACACGATTTGAATGTACATCGTCATAATTCAGAAAATATCAAATCAATGTTACACTGAGGAATAAAATAACCATTTCAAAAGCTGTGATGTAATTTATAGATTTAAACATAACTTGTGCATTATATAATAATGTTTTGTTTGTTTTGTATATTGCAGAAGCTTATGAGGTTTTATTTATCAAATTTAATAAACCTATACATTGACCATAAAATTAACGATCTGATTTGATTAAATTAATTGCTGATAAATTATTTGCCTTCATATTAGATGGTGAAATGTCGTGACAGGATCTCTAAAATTTTGTAATTGATTTAAATTTATGGCATTATAAATTTAAATCAATTACATATGGGCAAGCAACAACGGCGCGGTCAGTACCTGGATGGGTGACCGCTGTTGGCATGTTACCATGAGCGTCTCCGTGATTCGGAGGTCACGTTAAGCAGTCGGTCCCGGTTGTTGTCATACGATAACAGTCGTGAAGCTTAGTTGGAGGCCTTTGGGCGGCTTAAAAACATCCAACGGCAAGATTTACGTAGCCACAACGTATTCTTGCCAGTCCCCAACCCGCACTTGGCCAGCGTGAGGACGTATGGCCTAAACCTCTCTTGAGAGGAGACCCGAGCCCAGCAGTGGGACATTATGGGTTGTTGATTGATTGATTAAATTTATATAGCTTCCTTGATGCCTGATTTCATGTGCCCAATCATTTTATTTTATTTATTTGATAAAACTAATAATGCATTTATAATGAATGAATTTGTTTCATGATATAATTTATCGTGAAATAAATTCAGAGTAACTGGCTAAGCAAATTAGGTAATTCTTCTCGTATGAATGGTATAGCGACCTCACCGGGATCTTTTAACGTTCCAAGCATATTCTTCAGTAAACCTATCCTGTCCATGTTGATTACTATAACATCTGCTTGATCCTAAAGCTCAAAATCATGAACTCTTTCACAGCTTGCCTAAAGTTCTAAATTCACTGGCAAATGTACAACGAAAAACACATCTGCAGGTGATTTGTCGCCATTGGTAATGCAAATTCATCTATCAACATTGACACTTACTAACAATCCATGTGTATTGATGTATACAAGTAAGATAGTGAATTTTATGTTTTAGACTGATCGGAGTAAAGTTGATATTGGGTTGATTAATAAGTTAGCTGTCGTATTCAGTGATCGAACGTCAAATCTTACTTAGGAGATAGCATCGAGTCGTGACTACTGTGTGATCAGCTTTGATCTAAAGCCGAACGTTCATTTCGATCAGTTATAACAAAAAATGTTATTCATCGCAAAGTTTATCAAACCAAAGGCAATTGGTTTTAATTTCTACAACAATTTACAATAAATTCATATTAAATTAGATGTTAAAGCCACAACAATGGGTGTTTTCCGATTTTGATGCTGTGTTAATGTTAAATTGATTTAAATATTAAAATGTAATTGTCCTCATACTTTCTTTGTTTTGTCAGGGAGAAATGAAACCTTACATAATACCGTGTGTAGAAAGAGGACAGCTTCATTTATTAGTTTTTGTCTAAGCAAAGAAACCGTACGTTATTGTTCCCTTTTTATGGAAGCATTTACCCTACAGGTACCTTCAACCACTTAGCCACCAAGCAAACTGTAATTTGTCAACCGCCTTGTAAAAAGTTTCGAAATATTAATTTGCAAACAGGAAATCACGGTTGAACGAATTCACTTCATGTGAATTTGTTTCCCAATCAAACTTAGATCTAAGATAGGTGCCGATAATAGTAAAAGAACAAGTATATCACGTCACGAGAACAGCGAAAGTATACTTAATGAGTTCCACCTCAGGCTATTCTGTAACGAAACAGCCTTTAACATCAAATTGACTCTCATTTGATACACTCTTCTAACTTGAAGAAGCTTGATAATGACGACTAAGAAAAATACAATTTATCTTTACAAGTCTGATACAGATTTCATTGCTCCCGATTGATTTACCGTCTATAGTGAAGAAGACACTCAATTTCATATACAAGCAAAATCAGATCTTAATCAGATAGCAAATGGTCTGAATTATCTTACAGTACAAGAAGCTCATTGTTCGCATCACTGACGTGAGATCGATGTTGATTATTTTGTACTGACAAACAAATTAACCGATGCCTTTGTCTCGTTTGGACGTATTAGCTGTGATAAGTGATTGAAAGAGTTTAGATAAGGAAGCGGGCGTGGTGTTCAATTAAACAGTTCATTTGATATCATGTAGCCAATACTGTATAGAGGTATATACCAGACTGTTATCTAATATAAGTTAACTAGTGAGACTTTCTTTAATCGAACATGTATTGTTAGATACAAAGTTTTAGTTTATGTCTACTTTCACATCAGTGTAACGTACAAAACAAATAAAGGTCACACGCAACTGTTAATTATCAACTATAATTAAACAATTTCCACTACTTATGATCTAGACTTTCGTAAGTGATAACATGTTAGAATGGGTTATAATCTACAACGTACTATAGAAAGTTATAATCATGTTTGTGTACCTTTCTCTCTTTTTCAAAGATGTATTATGTTTTATTTTACTCATTTCATACACATTTTTAAATACTCTTACTTTGATTGTGATACTATTATGTCAATTCAATTTTTTCTTTAACAATAGCATTGTATGAGAACACTACAATAACAATAACATTCGCAACCTACTTTGTATATTAAGTTCCGTAGTTGTATCGTTAAAGCCGGTAGAGCATTGTGTATGCATTTAGCCTGGATTCCGGCAATAGCAGTAAACAATAACCCAGTCTTAGGCCCATAAATGTAAGACCGTCACGACATGATCACATATGACCCTGGCTCTTACCCAAGCTCCATTGAAAGCGATTCCTGTACACTAGAAAGTTACAGTAATTGTGTGGAATTCACTTACACCTAAATTAAGATGCGAAGAATGTGATAATTGTGTGAAAATGTCAACTGTGCAATCTTGAATAGTCTCTTTTGTTTTCTGTTAAATATTTTTAATTTTAAATCGCTATATAACCAGGCTTAGTAAAATTTTCGTCTGGTAAATATTAAGAGAAGCATAACAAGTGCACCGGTTTGCTGTAATGCAATGTAGATATCTCTATACAACGCTTTCCCTTGATCTCATAGGCTTTTACTGTCTTAGAGCCAGTGAATATTTAAATGTTGTGGATGCAAATCGGCAAAACATGTTCTCATAGATTTTCACCAACTGCCGATTGTCACAACAGATAGACATTGTTGTTACAGAACAGACATACAGACACGAGTGCCACACACACCACTCATTACATTGACTGATGCAAATGAAACTTATATGAATAGAAACCTTATCACAGTCGATTACAATACGCATGTAACTATACTTTCGATTGTAACGGCAGTCTCATAGTAGGCGGTTGTAGTTGACGAGTGTTTAAATGATACTGATGGTTATCAAGTATAGCAAGTTGTGATCGATTTTGACGAAAGTGAATGTGAAATTTGAGACACAACTTAGAAGAAAGCAAGAGTGAACAATTAAAGTGATTAACGTGGACATCTGATACCAGTAGAGTCTTGACAAATGCAAATGTTTCTTCTTTATGTTATATTATGTCCGGTTGTCAATATGTGCTGTCAATCTTAGGTATCGCACTGTCGGCATCACATTTGTCATTTAGAATTATCTGAATGTGTTGTATTCTCACTAGTGTCAAAGTATTAGTCGTTACGAGAGCTAGGTACACTTTGAGGGTAATAAACAGTAGCATACTAAACTGGTTTATCATCTAAGCGTATTTTATGTTTGTCGCAGCGGTTTGCGAGATCTGAACGTGTTTTCCGCGGTTGATACTCATGCACCGTTACTTGGAGAATCGTTGACCCGTGCCTTTCTTTGTGTTACATACGTGTAGTTTAATCACTTATGACATTTTGGATCAAATTGGCGGTTTTATGTCTTCATATTCGATTTTTTTGTATTGTCATCTAATAATTCTAGTAATATTTACTAACGTCGTTTTTGATGATACCAAATGAAATGATCCGTCTTTTAACTAGAGAATAATGATGAATTTGGTTATGAAGAGTTATTACGGCTTGTGTTGACAAGTTATTTAGACTTATAATAGTATGTTAGCTTCAAGCGTACTAATAATAATAGTTAGCAAATGGAAATGGTTGGGATGTCATGTTTCATAAATAATTGTGATGAACAGTCACTATTACTTATGAAACATGTTCTTTGATGATCGACTGTAATATCAAGGTAGTAAAGCCAAGCTGATTTCAGCACGAACGGCTCGAAAGGGCGGTACTATCCTCGCTCATAAGATCAACGTTAAATAGCTACGTTCGTACTTTCGTGTTTTCTCGTTGAGTGCGTGAACGAAGGCCAATGATGCAGAAGCATCGCTAACTCGCCATGGCGTGGCTCAAAATGCTGCATTGCTGCATTGTCTGCATTCGCAACCATGCTTTGCGCAACCTTATGCTTTCCATCAGGCAGAGTATAGTCATTTTTTGACAAAATTTATAAAAAAGAATAATAATTTGAGGTGCAGAATATAATAGTCTATCTCTTTATTTTAGGCAGATATTTTAACATATAACATATACAGTTAGTTGTTCTGACTCTGAGTGTCCGTTTCATGTATGTTTGTAAAGTACCCCGTAACACAGGATGTATGCGGTTTGATCTTAATGCGAGACTTGTCTTTCTAAAGCAAAAAAATGTGGCAACAGTTTCCAAATTGAGTTTATTAAAGTTTGCTATCGTTATCATTTCCTCAGAATATATGCCTACATACAATCACTTCTTTGTTACAGATTACGATTGTTTCTTATAATAGTTAGTACCGTATCTATTGTGATATCAAAACCTTGGCCATGAATAATTTTGCCACACATACCTAGTTCTCAAGCAATTTTGTCAGTGTGTTTAATTGAGCAAAGCCGTTGTAATTTCCTTTCTTGAGATATCTTTCATTAAAGTTTAACATAGAAGTGTTCCTATATATTTGGAATTACATAGAGTGTAATGAATTAATTAGTAATATACTTAGTTTCATTTAGCAGTAGGCCTACTTATTTTTCATATTAGCTGACCCGGCAAACAAAAAAATGTATTGCCATATATAAAAAATGTCAAAAAAATAAAAAACAAAAAGTGAAACGTGTGTCATCCTTATCATTCGAGGTATCTCTTTATATATATATAAAATTTTATTCAATTTTCAGACCTACCCGATAAACACACAAAATTTCATAAAAATCGGTTCAGCCGTTTCAGCGAGACGAGAATTTTATATATTAGATTTCATTATATACAAGTTGTTTTATGTAATATTTATTCATAACTTAAAAAATAAATTTATAAACCACCTTACCACAAATCACATCAGGATTAAAAATATTGTTGTTGAGACAATTGTATAAATCAGTTGTAACATAATCATAATGTTATGCAAAAAAAGTGATACATTAATGCAAAAAAACTTTTTTTTAATGAAATTTGGGGTAAACGAACAGACGTATCGCCTGATGGTGAGCGATCACCGCCGCCCATAGACACCCGTAACACCAGAAGTGTCAGAAGTGCGCTGCCGGCATTGGAGGATGGGAGGATGAGGGGTATGAGTGGAAGGGTTGGAATATGAGCCTCCGGTATCCTCACTCACTCGGTGAAACACAGCGCAGGCGCTGTTTCCCACCGGTTTTCTGTGAGGCCGTGGTATCACTCCGGTCGAGCCGGCCCATGCATGTAGAAGCGTGGCTCTATCACGGTCAAAACTAGTTTATTAAGGGAATTTTAGTGTGAAATTTATTAATATTCTTTATACTACGAAATAGAGCCAGAACATATAAGTTTATTTATTTTATACACATATTTCCGTTAAAGTCTGTATAATTTTCTCAAAAGAAAAATAGGTAAAAAAATACCCGAAAAAGTATAAGCTACTTTTTAATTCTTGACTTGGTAAAACAACCTCAATTGGTTCAAATAATTCAAAATATCTATATTTAATAAAGATATTTCGAAACGTTCACAATTGTTATTGTTATTTTTATACGCTGCCAAATTAGAGTGTGTGTAAACGCCATAAAAAGTTTTTTAAGTTTTGCAACTTTTATCTTTATTAGCGTTACAAAAACTACAAGCTCTTAAATGCACTTTTTTCAGAAACAGTTATTTTGTCAGTCTCATAACTGATTAAGTGAAATCCTCAAAATACGATCTTGTGCTGCTGATTAATAAACTACTTCTCACGTTGAGCCTCATTTTGGATTAACGTTACAATATTTTATTACTGACCCACTTTGTAAAATAAAATCAATTTTGCAAAAGCATATATTTATCTACAATTTTATTATTGACCCAATAATAAAATTGTAGATAAATATAAAAACTTCGGTTTCATACAATAGATTTGTGATCACAATAGAATGAATGAATTATTCAAATAATACAAATGTCATCTTTGACGTTTGTATCTTCACTTATTTTTTATCAATTATTTAAAATCCCGAATGCATAATATCAGTTATTTGTATTAAATGTAATAATTTAGTAAATTTCTGACTGATGGGATAACTGCCGAAAATAACGCTTCTGCAATAATTACTATTAAATAAATAGCAATGAGAATGTTTAAAAGTTTTTAAGTTAGCTGTACAGGGTTTTAAGACTATGGTGTGTTTTTATTTTCATTTTGTAAGAAGGCAAACGAAAGGGTTTTCTAATAATAAATGCATGACTTCACACATGGACATACGCAACTTAAAAGTCAGAACTGGAAATCACACTTTGAATCCCCGTCGTTAAAAAGAATGGCATCTCACTTATAAATGTATGGTAAAACCTTATAATACTGGTAGATGTTTAAGTGAAATTTTCCATTAACTTCACTTTACTCAATCTGAACATTGAAATAATGAGCCTCTCAGTTTCAACAATAGCGAAACATCTTGCTCCAGTTCTCACTGACAACGATGGTTTCTAATCCTGAACCATAATGACCGGGCCATATTCACACGTATCATATTCACTCAACGGAAAAACAACTATCCACCGTTGAATCTTATTTTATATGCGACTGGTTCTAATTTCGGCATTCTCTTTGTTCTCGACACAACGGTCCTGCTGACCTTGTTGATGAAAGTAAAGCTATTGTCCTATCACAGGTCAAATTGCCATCTGTATTCCAAGTTCCTCAAACGGGAGAAGGCCCGTCACGAAACAACATCATGATACAATTTCACGATGTTAATGTCACGTCTTGATATTCTCTACAGATATTGTCGCCAGAAGTTGCATTCAAATTTGTCTGAATTAAACGCTTTGCACTATTGTAGTGAACAATGTAAAGGTTATCGAGATCAAAGATTCTATTCATTCGAGGATGTGCGACCATCTCGGAAGCATGCACTTATGTAATATGAATTTCACTTTCAGGAATGTTGGCACCTTAATAATTAAGTGCATCAAAGATCATAAGGTCAGCGTTATGGATTAAACACGTATTTAATAAGGTTAATATGAAGCAATTTCTATCCTAAGGCGTATGTCCCGTCGCCTTTATTGTCTAATCGTTATCGACACTTTCTAACACTTGCTTTTAAATATCAATTGCTTCGGGCAAGATGTTCACATTATTATTTGAGTTACCTTTCCCTTTTAAGTCATTTTTATATTCTATAACGTAACTGTTATCAACGATCTGGTGTTTCAATTCTTTTACTTCCTTGATCTTCTGTATCTGTGTTAATCTAAAACTAGCTGTGGGTTTCTTGGTCTGTTTTAAGTCTAGACCAAAAGTTGTTTCAATCCTCATTCTTACGCTCGATTATCAGTAATTCTAATCATATAATAATCCTTTTAATTTTCTTTTCTAGCATTATTATTTTCCAACCAAATCTAGCTGACACTTTGAATCAATTTCACACTATTTTTGAAATCTATAGCCACATACTTTCTGTAGCAATATTATCTTGTGACTAACTTGGCCTAGCATATAAATATGTATGGCCATAGTGTATTTAAGGTTAAACAACACAATGAGTCCCTTTGGAAGCAAATAGCAGCGATGATTATATGGATATTGCTAACGAGGCTTCATGTGCAGGATGAGGGTAATTCAATATGATTACGTCTTTAATTGTGATGATGGTTTCTAGTTCCATTATTCTCTTATTCTTTGAATGTAAAGGAAATATGGTTCATGTATTCTGAATGGTGGTTTTAGTCGGTTTTATGAGTATTTAAGTAGCTTTAATGTTTGCATTATTTCACTATATATTCTTTGAGTTTTACATTTAACTTGAATATTGGTCGAAAATTTAAAAACAGTACACAATGTATATTAAATTAATTTTTACTGTAGTCGTTTGGTAATGGTTATGGTACTGGCCGCCGTGGCTGTAATCTGCTAGGAGAACTAGTGATATCATAAATCTAGTTATTATATAACTTTTTTGACTTTTTATCGTATTCATTTGTTTGTTAGCCAGTGTTTTCGTTCTGAGCAACAGCACCCTAAAATACTAATATGGCTTTACAATTATGAATATCAATACAAACCATAACTGTATTGCAATAACAGTTTCCATAACTTATTATTTAACATGCAAGTCAATAAACTGTGGTAGTTAAATCTAGATCGATGACGGGCCATGAATATTTATCGTGCCCCACTTAATAATTGAGCATTCCTTCACGTTAATGTTTTTTTCATAATACCCTGACAATGAAATATCAAACGATAACCGTTATCTACCTAAATCGTTTGTGGTAGAAATTTTAGTCTGTGGCCACACTATAGCGGTGGTTATCAATAAAATGGGAAATAAATTTGCTCTACTGTTGATTAAAATTGCACCTGAATACGTAAGTGATGATAAGCTTTGCCCTTTATGAACTTGTTATTGTCTTCATACAAATAATTTAAAAAAATATATCAAAACAAATTTATTACCATGGGAGAGCCATGCTTCGATACGAATGGGCCGACGGGAGTATAACCACGGCCTCGCAGAAAACCGGCGTGGAACAGCGCTTGCGCTGTGTTTCACTGTGTGAGTGAGGATAGTCATAGCCTAACCCCTTTTCCCTGTCCTCTAAAGGCCGGCAACGCATATGTGACGCCTCTGGTGTTGCGGGTGTCCATGGGCGGAGATAATCGCTTACCATAAGGCGATACGTCTGCTCGTTTACCCGATATTCCATAGAAAAGACACGTCAGACATGCCCGTCTATATCTAAATCAACCAAAGCCAATGTACTATTCTTAACCAGACAGCTGAACAACTTACTTATACGAGTGTACCTAAATTTTAAAATTAATTTACCCAAATACAGGACTAATAAATGATGAACGTTATCACAAAATTATATAGTATTCGACATGAAACTTGAATTTTTGACTTGATTAACAGAAAATCGACCAGCGGGTCTGTCAATAAATGAAATTATAGATAACACAGATCATTTTTGATAAATGTAAAAAAGTTAGTCTGAGTAGCTTAATCACAATATATCATTCGGCTAAACATTTATACCATCTCCGTTCGCTCGCCATAGATCGTTAAATCTACTTAGGTGTTTTAGCAAAAAGAATCGAATAGAAAAATTGCGGATTAATCAAAGATAACTACAGTGTGGTTGAAGCAGCGGATTTTAGTTCCTAATAAAAAATCTCATTGAATTGAATTATCCACGCCATGGCGGGGTGAAAACTTGTAGGGAAAAACAGAGTGTACGTGACCTTATAAAGTTATTAATCATTTTATTGAACGTCATGGTGTATATTGTAATGACCCAGTTTTAAAGATAGTGGAAATGGCGAATAGGGAAAACTGTCAAAACGAATGTCAAATTGGTGAACTATTTTGAGAAAGAGAAATGTGGAAAGAAAGATTTAGTATGTATTTCTAGTATTAGGGGAGCGATATTTTTTTTCCAAAATTTAATATTATCAAAAATCCATATATTGATATTATCAAATATATTGGTGAACTAAGTGGCGTGAAATTGGAGAGGCCTATGTCCAGCCGTGGATTGCGATAGTCTGATGATGATGATGATATCCAGAGCGCTTATTATTTGTTTTCAAGGTTTGATTCCTTAAGAATATCACTTCGTTGTCTGTCATTACTGTCTAGTATATTATTTTGCTCAAAATATTAACTGTCACTAATATGGATTTATGTAATGCCTAGTATTTCGAAAAGGTAATATATATTTTACCAGAAAATGAGTACTAATCTTGAAACATCGATTCCTAAGAAAGGCATACTATCTACATACTACACATACGATTTATATTACCCTCAAATCTTAAATCTCATTCTATTGCTTTGAACCATATTTGCACTTATTCGATTTGTAATTTTGAATTAAATGTGTTAATGGCATACTGCTAGCAATATGAGAGAGCTATGTAAATTTTTACTAATGTAGTATTTTTCATAATGACATAATTACTATGATTTATTAGGTACTAGCGAACCCGCGCAAATTCCTAGAGTTATAAAAAAGCATTTCATTTCATTAATGCTCCTATTGGAGCATGATTTTACCGTGGAGATTTTACCGTGATTGTTTACGGCTATTAACCTTCCTGGATAAATGGGTTATCCAATACTAAAACAATTAACGAAATTGATCCAGCCGTTCTCGCGTGATGCTGTAATCAAGGGATATAGGAGTTCATTTTTCATATGTTTTATATAGATTTATATTTATTTTTAGACGCATCAATTTGACATAGCCCAAAATTAAGAGTACTTCTGCTGTATTAGATTGGTTTTTAACAGGACCAAGGCACTGAATCTCTTAATTACTGCGATTTCTTTACAAGGTTTTACTTTACCGATAAATTAATTGATAATTAATTTCTAATACGTCAATTAACTTGTAAAAGTCGTGTGACCGGGAATCGAACTTGATCCACTGACGTCAATAGTGAGAAGGTGAAAACTACGATAAGCTACTGCTTCAGACATGAAATTGAATTTATAGTTTCTATTTTTATGGCAAATGAGCTGACGTATCGCCTAATCGTAAGTTAATACCGCTGCCCATAGACAGCCGTGCGTTGACGGCCTTGGGATTCCGGATGGGGAGGGAGGTGGGAACTCCTCGTTACACAGTCGCTATTTAACACCGGTTTTCTTTGAGGTAGTGGTCTCCGGTCGAGCCGGCCCATGCATGCCGAAGTGTGGCTCTCCCACGGTAAACATATTAGGGGAATTACGTATTCATAATTAGTATTAAGATTATGACGAACTTGACGGCCTAGTGTTTAATAATCCTGACAGCTAAGCCGGAGGTCCGGGGTACGATACACGCCGAGTACCAATAATAATAATTTGCCAATGGGATTGTTTGTTCTATGTATGGGATTTTAAAATTATTAGGAAGTAACTATCCATGATAATTTTACACTGTTTAAATATTGCCTCAACTCTGAAATGTTTATAACTCTTAAAAAAAGTCCAATGTTTCCTGAGCTGTAGTAAGACTAACGACCAGAAATTCATTTTAATTTATAAAACGATTTTAAAACGCTGTAGTTTAAACATTAGTTATATATAATATATGAAATGTCTGTAAAACTAGTTAGGGAATTACTTAAAGAGATTGGTCTCCCAGTTCAAGTGCAAGAGAAGTTTTCAAGTGAATAGAAATTCAATGCTCGTCTAAGTGAACTTAAAGATAGAGGCAGCCAGATTGCATTTGTAACGGCAAACTAGCAACTTAAAAGTTCCTTGGTGCTTCACAAGTGTTTGCTGACGACGTTTTACTTTGCTCCCTACTTGTGAAGACCAGGAAATGTTCTATGTGGTTGCCATGCTTCCAGCGCTGTTTACTTAACGCTGTATTATTCGATTGACGTGCTTTTTTGTTGGAGAGAAAAAAAAAATTACTTCACCTAAACTTCTTTTGGCGCGTTAGGGAAAAATGATGAGAGTAAATTTTTAGGATGCGCGCGCACACCGTCACGTTAAACCGATACCCTGAACTTAGCTATACCTAGTCAACATTTTAGTTTTTCAAATATTCATCTTGTTACGCCAAAGAAGTATAACACACACACACACACAGTTTTTTAAATTTATACTTCTTTTAGCGCGTTAGAGACAAATGATGAGAGTAATTTTTTACGAAACGTGCGCATTCTTTCACGAAAAATCGACACCTTAAAGTTAGCTGTGATCAACAATTTAGTTTGACGATGCGCCCGCAAACCATCACGAAAAACCGATACCCTGAAGGTAGCTATAGTCAACATTTTAGGTTTTCCAATTTTAATTTTGATAAGAAGTATAACTTCTAACTCAAATACATAAATAAGCCTACACATACACTTTTATTTTTATTTTTAACGGTTTATAAGAATGACTTTTCAATTTATTGACTGAATCTTTGTTAAAATATGCGTCGTTGGTTCGAAGTTTAAAATGTTCAACATTCATCATAAAAAAAAAAAAAACTCTAGTGAACAAAATCCAAATGATCAGATAAAAAGGTCAGTGTTATATTAAGAAACGTTAGATGATTGAGCGTTATTATTTTATTTTTAGTTATTAACGCTGGTAAAAAATGGTAACATAATAAAAATAATATTGACGCTTTTTAAATGAGTCTGCTAAAGTGCTTCTACTCTGTCTGGTACAAGGCATGAGCATAATCCAAGAGGAGTGGTGAACATGCTCATTGCAAATGCTATGCTGGACCCACACTATGGCGGCCTATTGAGATGTTTCAGTGTCATTGGGCCTCCGGTTTCGCACTCACCAACGAAATACGGCTACACGAATGCGTCATTTTAGATTGGCGACTTATGTTTACATACATGTTAGACATTATCATTAACTTAATTCGTAAATGTCTAACATGTTTACATGTTAGACATTTACGACTTAAGTTTTTATGCTTCATTTAGTATTAGTTTTTATTTTATATTTTTAATTCTTTATAGGGGAAGATTTTAAATTTCCGTGTCCTTAATATCTAAGAAACTAGTGGATTTTAACCTTCTTTAAACCCTCCAAGAACACAAATAGCAGTAACATATGTAAGCATGCGATGCCAATTCTTTCATTACTGTTTTCCTTATTTAATTGTAGGCTTCAAATAATAAATAAATAAAAGAAAAATAGACTTTACCTACTTCACCTTTGCACGATTTGTGTTATAACATGAAACTGTGCTGACTATACTGAATTACACTATATTAACTCTATTATTCCTATTTTTCTGTATGTATATAACTCAACATTTACTGTCAGTTACCAGCTCAGGCTGTCTTGCGAAATAGGCCTCTTCAAGATCCTTTCACATTTGCCTGTCCATTGATATCCTTCTCCAACGCTTGAGAAAATCGTCTTCTCATCTTTTTTCTATCTTCCCTTACGTTTTTTTCCGCAGGTACCATTCTGTTACTTTTTGGTCCACCTTCCTGTTATTGATTTCATTTTTGAGCGTACTCCTTCTTAAAAGGTCGGCAACGCACTTGTGACGCCTCTGGTGTTGCGGGTGTCCATGGGCGGCGGTAATCGCTTACCATCAAGCGGTACGCCTGCTCGTTTGCCTCCTATACAATAAAAAAAGGCCCGTCTATTTCCATTTCAAGGTACGTGTTTTTACATCTGCTACTTTGATGATGCTAATTTGTGTCCTAATTGTTATAAACTTCCATTTTTCTTTCAACCTTAGTCCCAAAATATTTCTTTCCATTCTTCTTTCGTATACACCTAATTTGTGTGTTAGCGGTCTGGTCTGGCAGCCGTAGCTGAAATATGGAAGTATACAAGTATACAATATATATACACCAAATTAATACACCGTACACCATACACCGTACACCGCAATGATGTCCATTTATTGTAATTTGTTTTAGAGAAAATGTAAATTTCAGGTTCCTACCCGAGTGTGCTTTAATCATTTTTTTTTAAAGATAGTTTAGTACTAAGAATTGCAAAATTAAAAAAATAGCTTATGTCATAACGCACACTTCTACAATATAGATAAATATTAGTTATTAATTGATAATACGATTGAGTAACAATTCCATTTCATAATATAATGTTCTAATTACTCAAATAAATTTAAAAGATGTAATGATCTATAAGATTTATATTCTACAATATTTCCTTGTTGCCTGTTCAAGATTCGTTTATGCAAATAAAACTGATTACATATCAATAACTAATTACAATGTCTTTATGATATACAACTCGTTTTGATTAAAATTTACGGATCATTTAATTTAGTAACATATTACAACACGATTCTTTAAGGCAAGATGTAAAAGTTAAATAAAACTATTTGTACGTTTATTCATATTATAATGATGTTTTGATTATTTTATGCTAGGAGCTAATATTCGGTTATTAGACGAATTTGCACATTACAGTTCCGGTGTCGCGTTGACGTGCGTTTAAACATGATATTATGAGAGTTAGATATTTTGAGTATTGACCTTTTTAAAACATTCCGACAAAACAACAATTTCATCTCACAAAGTGCTAACAAGTGAATTCACATTAAGTACTGGCTAAGTACAAGATGCAAGGATGCAATTACCATACGATTAAGGTAAGTGACACGTGGGTGTGGGACCTAAGAGTACTTCAAATAAATATGCATCCATTGACAAATGAATTGTAATAATTCTGTACGTAAATCAAGTGAAGATGGCGTGGCCTTGTAAGCCGTCAGTTCATGCGTAGGTATAGAGTGCCGCCGCTGGTATAAATAGAAACGAAATCCTTTTACTTGGCTAATTAATTAATACACCAATAGAGAATATGCATAAAACAATATTTATCTCAAATACTTTTTTCCAGATTCTTTGTTGTTTTACAACGTACTTAAAAGGTACTTTTTTGATATAATGATACCTAAACCCACTAATTATTAAATAAAAAGTGAAATTAAAGAAATTCAGACTTACAAAACGTTACTATTGGTCGAAACGAAATGTGACGTCGATGTTTACTATATCGAAAAATTTTCGGCATGAATATAAATTTAAGTAATAATAAAATTTATCTCAAAAACACCACTAAAACAGTATCATACTATTTTAGTAGTATTTGTGATAAAAATAAACATCACCTTCCGTTCATCGTCCCATAGCAATTAAAACTGTAAATAAATATAAAGTAACTGAAACACTGAATAGAAAACAAACATGAAATGACAATGACGTCATTAGCCTCGTTAAAGGGGTAAAATAAGAAAGAAAAAAAATGATCAAATTTATTGGGGGGAGGCCCCATTTCCCATTATGCCCCAAAGGGCAGGCAACGCGCTTGTGACGCCTCTTGTGTTGCGGGTGTCCAAGGGCGGCATAATTCGCTTACCATCAGGCTATACATCTGCTCCCTGTTTGCCCCTTATTCCATAAAAAATGGACTGATTTTGATTTAAGTTTTTTTATCTTCATTAAGTTAGCTTTAAATGTGTTGCTATTTCTGACGATTTAGGTAATGATTTTGCAGTTATTACCTAAATAATCAGAAATTGCAATACATTTTAGTATTGTTTTAAGGATTACAGGGCAAACGACTAAACGGGTCACAAGATCCTAAGTGACTACCATTTATACCTATAATCGCAAGTCAGGAATCATGAATTCATATAAATAACTAAGAGCTTTGATAGACAGACACAGATGTGTACCTAAAACGACACAGATACATACTTGTAAAATTTATAACGCCACTCATTTTCGCGTCATTAAAAGTACAGTTTATTAAGACGTTACCTACTTATGATTTATATGCACGAAGGCTTTAATTTATTACTGGCGTCATACACGACATGATAAAGTTTAAACTTATTAATTGCACGACTGCATTCTACCGATGCGAAGCTAACTTATGTTCAGTTATGAGTTTTTGAGAGTTCAGGATGCAAATTTACGTAAATTTATTTCATTGTAGGCACGATACAGAAATCGTTAATGACTCACTCACTCATTTCATTCGCTTACTTTAAATAATCGTGATAGAAATGGTTCAGTACGACGCCAACCGTCATTTTAATAATTTTGTATTTCTTTAACTTAGTAATGGAGAAAAATTTCATAATATTTTATTCTCTAGTTGTACGAAGCCACCCCTTCGTTTACTCCTTTGGGGATAAAGGCATTTGTAACGTGAAGTTTTTTCTATTAAAATAAATATAATAATATCAACTTTATTTATTTTCTCATGACAGATGTATAGTACAATTTATATACAGTACAGTGTAGATTCTTATTTTAAATACTCGTACTTTGAAACAAACATTTTGAGACACTAAAGTGTATTGTTGCCTAGAAGTTGTTAGTGTATATCTATCGCATTAACCTTAACCATATTTCTGGCCGCTACTGTCGACTTTAAAACAATCACTCTTATATTAAAACTGAAATATAATCTAGCACATAAGCTGCCAATAAAATAACAGTAAGCTGACACCCATTTAAATCAAGTATATAACAGCATATTTCGCCCACTGACTATCCAATTCGGTTTTGTCCAGATGTTGATATTCAGAAGAATATTCAAACTTTGCCCTTGGTACGTCAACACTTGTTCTACAATTTCTTAAATAAAAATAATGAATCATTATAACATTAATTTTATATAAAGTTTGCCTTGGCCCGGCTTGGTCATTTCTTTATTTCTCGTAATGACATACATCGGTAAATGCAACTCAAAAATAATTATTAATGATCGGCAAATTGTGGTCTGACAAATCTTTACATGTTAAAATAAAGAAGAGTATTACCATGAAATGGAGTGGAGCAAATTATCGATTGTGCGATATTGACGTGGATACGTCTGGATTTGGATCGATTACGAAGCATAATCGTTATATCGATGCTTTTAATCGAACAATATCGGAAGGGTTCGACGGGGTCATGTGTCTATAATGTTTCGTAACCAGAGCTGTGCAGTTAAACTTCGTGGGTCAGTGAAGATACCTTCTAAAAGCTTTGTATTCAATAAACGAATAGACAAAAACTAATGTAATCAAAACGCTTCATTTGTCTAACCCTTTCTACTGCTATATATTTATATTTCAGTGTTATTGTTGGCATTAAATTTTTATGAAATATGATAACAATACTTACTCGACCTGCGTTATATCACAGCCTCACAGAAAACTGGTATGGAACAGCTTGCGCTGTGTTTCACCGAGTATAATAAAATTGAATTTAAAAAGAACATAATTACCACACAATTTTTAAATAACAGCCAATCTGAATAGTACTAAAGTCTGACCACCATAAACTTGCGATGGCGGCCACAGAAAGGGGCACTTACAATTTTATTTATTTTTTTCGCAACGAGGTTGGCTATAAAGTGTGGTATTTACGAGCCTGCGGGACTACCCACGTGGATAGAAACTGGTTAAATGCCAATCTAAGTGAGAATTCCATACACTTGCAAGTATTATGAAGGTAGTTTAGTAGTTATTGTAGTAGGAGTGGATAAGTACAAACAGGAACAAAACAGTAAAAATGTTTTTATATTGAGTAGTAGTTTCTTGAAAACAAAAGTTCAGTAGATTTTACTGTCAAAAAGTAATGACAATAATGATCTAATTTATTGCGAAACATTCCTAATTTTGGATAAAACAAAATATTGAGTAAATGATCACAATGAAGAAATTACTGGACGCGGAGTTACAAAAACAAAATATGCTACGTGGCTCGTTTTTTGGCATCGAAGAAGAAAATTTTTTTTTAATGGAATATGGGCAAACGGGCGGACGTATCGCCTGGTGGGAAGCGATTACCGCCTCCTATGGACTCCCGTAACACCAGAGGCGTCAAAAGTGCGTTGCCGGTCTTGGGGGATGGGGAGAGGGATGAGGGGTAGGGTTGGATTATGGGCCTCCGGTATGCTCCCGAAGAGGTACGCAAGTGGCGTGAAGCCGCCCGTCGAGCCACTATGGTTCGGTGGTCCTCGCGGCTGGAGGCTCCACGTACTGGCTTCGCCACCGTGGAGGCGCTCCAGCCCGTCATCCTCGAGTGGGCAGGGTGGCAGCACGGGACCCTTTCCTTCCGACTGACGCAGGCGCTTTCCGGGCACGGTTGCTTCGGGAAGTACCTACACTCGGTCGCGCGGAGGGAATTGAGTCCCGCCTGCCACCACTGCGACTGCAGT